>JARHVA010000338.1:365000-697500 GCA_037957365.1 Torreya grandis | reverse complement strand
CTTTGATTTAATTTTAAAAATTGGATTTTAAGAAGTTTTCTCAGAAATTGTACTTTTACATAATTTTCACCATCCAATATGCAAGAGAATAAAATAATGGAATAATAAAACTAACATCTACCAACATAGCCTATTTACTAAACAAGGTCTTAAGGTGCCATCAAAATAAATCAATTGATAAGAAAGAGATAAATCGTTATGTATTTACTAAATAGGGTCTTGAGGTGCCATCAAAACAAATCAATTGATAAGAAATAAATAAATCATTATGCAATTATCTTGAGTCATTATTTCCTACCAATTTAAGAATCAGCTACACTAAAAACACTACTTTGATTTACCCTAACATAATAGAAACTAAGTTGGTGATAGGCAAAAATAAAAAAAACATTATAAATATAAAGGAAAAGTGTCAATTGTTAAACATGTACCAATAATTAAAATGTGTTTTGAACACATAATTTCCTATAGTTGAATTTGTATTACCTAATAGTTGTCATAGTACTATGCATTGGTCATCCAAATTTTACCTTGTATTTACCAATCACATGATGACACCTTAATTTATCTAAATTTAGTGCACCTATGTACTACATATTTACACCATGTTCAAGTATTGGACAACACTTTTTTGAATACGTTATAAACTTATTATTTTAAATTAATTTAAAATGTGTATTTCCATACATTTCAACAAATAAATACTATAAATAAATAAAAATAAAAACTTCCAAATGAATTATTTTTTGGGCTCCTATGTGGCATCTAGGTGACGGTGTGAACCCCTAAACTTGGGGTGTCCCACTACTAGTACTTCTCCCCTAACTAATTCTTCATATGTTTAAACACCTTAAAAAGGCTCATTATTTATATATGTTTAGCACACTTGTCTATGTATGGGTAATTGGTCTAAATTTGGTGTCATTCAACTATTATGATGAATTCAACTACTTTAAACCCCATTTTATGGATCCTCATGCAAACCTCCATATCCTCTTTATGGGATCTTTATCTTGTGCTAATATCAATCATATAGTCTTAACACCCAAGAGGTCCAATTTTATAGTCATATCCTCATTTCTTGTTCCTCCCTTTTTAATGGATGGGCCTATCCAACCCTTTCTACCATCTAGTAGTCGACATGCACATAAATCTCACCAATGCTAGAATTCATGTCATCTATAATAGACAAGTGATTAGGTTCATTTTATCATCAATAAATTATCAAAAACTTATCATTTCCTAGCTAATAATCTATTTTGGAACATTCTTGAAGTACTTGCTAAAGTTGTTTCTATTATGCAATTTCTATTTATCCACATTTCTAATCTCTTTGAGACGTTTGATAATTAAAAGGATAGTTATTTCACACTTGACACCAACCCTAACACAAACCCACAAAAAAACCCTTATCCATTTTGAAATTATAGAATTATTGATTACAAACAATAAGTGCTTGAAGTCTACATCTGGTGTGAAAGGCAAAAAAAGACAAGTATATTTGGAGAGTTTTGTTACATTGTACACACCTCTCAGGACCATAAAGTTTACTAGGATAATAAAGTCTTAAACAAGACTATAGAGATAGACTTGATATCCTTGATCTATTAATTCTAGACTGTAATTTAGAGATTCAAGTGAACTCTTTAGAGATTCTAATGAGCAATAATCTATTTAGTGACTTCAAACCTCTTAATGTAATTTAGAGATTCCAATGAACTATTTTAACTACCCAATAAATTATTGAAACATGTGTTACCTGAATGAAAACACTGCCATAATTCAATATCAATATCACAAAGTGAGGGGTTGATATTTTTTATGCATCATAATTTAGTCAAAATTTTTCATTTATTTGACCCTTTCATATTGTATAACTCATATGAGCTCTTTTATTTACTTGGTCACTCCCCATGGATGTCTTTAATGATCATGAAGAAAAAATTAAATGCTAAATTGTTGCAAATGGTATCTCTAGTCTAATATTTTGCATATGAAAATAATATATCATTTAAAGATGTAACTATTTTAAATTGAAAATTAACAATAGTAAAACACATGTAGATTTAAATGAGTCTAAAACTATTAGACAAAAAGTTGTCTGTTTAAACTATTTAAAACCAAATTAGATGACTCTATAACCAATTAGATGAAAATTAGAAAAGGATTCTTCAATGAAAGATGCATATTATACAATTTAATATATTGATGCATGCTTTTAAATGAAAACATATGTGGATACAAATATCTCCAAACTTTAATTACATCCCTTTGGGTATAATTAACATTCTTCAATATGGAAGTTGTAGCCTTCATAGAGGAAGTTATAACAACCAGGGTGGTGATTAATATGAGATAAATCATAATGCCATAGTGCTTGGAGAGAGTATGTATATATTGGTAGGAATTTTCAAAATGAAAGAGTGTAAATCAGCATTCGTACCTCATTTTAAACCTATGATCTCTGACACCATATCTTGTGTGCATGAAGTGTTAAGCAATAATAATCTAATATTTCTATTGGAGTTTATAGTGGAAAATGAGGTGGTGTGATGTTGATTTCCATGGCTAGAATTGGTAAGAAATTAATTGTATGAAAAAGACCTTGCCCCTCAATAAGAACAAGTAAATATTTATTGATTATCTCTCTTTCTTCATATTTATGTCCTTTACAAGCATTATAATTGTCTCGAAGTGACTAAGCCTATGACATAACATGGTTATAGTAAAATGATATTAAAATTATTATATATAATAATTTATAATATTATATATAATATACATATTATAATTATTATATAATATATTAATAATATAATATACATAATATTAATTATATAAATAAAATTATACATTTTAATACTAATATAATATTTTATTGAGAGGGCATCAATCATAATAATTTTTTTCATAAATAAAGGTGAAAGTAAGTTGAGTGTAACATTTTTTGGTTTCTCAAAGAAAAACCTTTGACATGAGAGGAGAAAAAAATTATTATATCATTAAAATTTAAGGGTGACATACTATTTTCAATTATGGTAATAGTCCATAGAAAATCTCTCTACCCCAAATATATTTTTTATTATTATAATCTAAATTTTCCCTTTGCCTAAATAAAATAATATTTCAATTTTGAGTTTTTATATTTATTTAAAATATTAATTGTGCTCTATCATATTTTGAACATATAATATTATGTTGAATATATAAAAATATATACTATTTAGTGCACAAAAAAGGAATAGGTGGCCTATTAAGTGCACATGTGTTAAAATATAGGTAACTAAATGCAATACAACTATGATAATACATATTACAAAAAATAGGAAATCATACATCTTGCAATGGTTAAAATAAACTTAGTGGGTTTGATTATATAAGTCATGTGGAAAAGATGTTAAAAATTATTTGTTGGATGAAAGGGATATTTCTCTAGGATGAAGAGTCTCTAAGTGATAAAGAGAATAAGATGAAAACATACATATAGGGAATGGTCATACCTAAGAGGGAAATTGTGTATCAAAATATAATGTTAGGTCTAGAACAAAGATCAAACCAAATGGTGCAAAAAATATCTCAGATCTTGATAAGTTCAAATAAATATAAGAGATGACTTTTTTGGTTTTCAATATTTTCAACTTGGAATGCTTCATTTTTTATTTCAGATTTTTGTTTTCTAGAATTCATCTTCTAGGGTTTCCTATTATTTTCTTTTAGAATGCTTTATTTTTTAGTTAGATTTTTTTTTTTTGTGATTTCTTATTTTTTGAAAAATAAATTTTAAATATTTATTATCTTATTCATTGTCTAAGTTCTTATATCCTATGGCTTCTCTCTAAAGTATTTAGAATTTGTATCTTTTTTCTAGGCATAATCTTGATATATGTAAGGATTTGTTGAAGATTATCTCTTGATTAATTTCTTTTGTTTATAAACTTGAGGATTGTATTTTGATTCATTTTTTAGTTTATATACACCTACTATTTAACATATTCGATCCATTCAAAACCTTTGATATCTACAAATTCACTTTTTTCAACAATAATGCATAAATTATTCTTCTGAATATCCAACAAAATAATGGTCAATAAATTTTAATTTTACATACATAGTTAATTTGTAATACTAGGCCTATAATATAATGCATATTATTGTGTATATATAAGAGGGTAATTACAAGTGAATATTCCTTTTCACATACTAATTTATATTTGTCCACATTGGGACATTTTGTGTTTTTGGTGCCGCGGGTAGGTTTGTTGAAAGGAGATAACGTGTGTTGTCTTTCTCATAACAGAGAATAAATTTAATAGAACTATTATAGAAGACAACCATAAATTTTTAATGACAAGGAGAATAATGAAATGAATAACTAGGTCATGACTTATCCTTTTATTCTAAAATGGCTATTTTATCAAAATTATTAATTATAAACGATAGAAATCTCTATCAAGTGGATTACCTTGTGGCTGATTTTCTTAAGGTTACCAAAATGTTTAATGTTGTTAACAAGGCTAAAAACATAAATATATTCAATGATATTATGTCTAATGTCCCAAATAAATGTTTCAAATCAAATTATATTTATGCCTTTGATTTTAAATGTAAAGATACATACATACATATACCCATTATATCTATGTTAATATGTTTACACAATAATTCTAAAACACACTTTGACTTGTTTGATGTTGGAAATTGGAAAACAAGGAAACATCATAAGAATTATTTGATTTTGGAAGAATTCCTAATATTCACCCCAGTCTGTCACTACAGATGCCTAAAAATGCATAAAATTCAAGTTCCTCACATAGGGCATTAAGGAATAAATGTAGAGGCAAATAAAATAAAAACATCTACCACTATATAGAAAAGAATGATAAAAAGAATAGAAGATATAATAAGAGGAGATAATTGAGAGGTACCTCAACATTTATATTCAAAATTTATACTGCATGATTTAACTCTTCCTTAACTTCTTTACATATATAATTTTTAACCACCTTTCTACAAATATTTAATAAATTTGATCTTATCGTTAGAGGATGTGTCATGGGGATAATATTCAAATTAGATATGGAAAATACGGGGATAATTTTTTACATTAAATAAAAATTAAATATAGGAGTGGAATTTTTAGATCCATAGATGAATCTAAGATGCCTTCCTGCATATAACATGCCCCTAACATAAAAATCAATAAGTAAGTAGGGTGATGAGGTGATGAAAAGATAAGACACTTGGGATAGAAATAATTGCATAGATAATAGAGAGGAAATGTCATTTAGAATAAATGGATAAACATGACATTAAATTAATGAATGTACTATCATTATGAAACCCAAAATTTGTGAAGCTCAATAACCCATCACCCCATTCTCAATGAATGTCATAATTAAATGTCATATCAACACATCACTTAACTTCATGATGTGGTTGACATTAGTATTTAGATTTGATATAATTTTTTATTGAAGAGTATGTCAATTATAAGGGAGAGAGTCCATTACTCTCACACCCTTAACTTGTCATCCACATATAACATCTAAATGACACTATAAATACCTAAAATTTATCACACCACTGACTCAACTTATCTTCAATTAAAGTCAATTTTTTTAACATGGCTATTGCTTCTTCATTTTATCTTTGAGGTAAAGTTTAATTATTTTTCTCTAGAGAGATATACTAAGGTTTTTTGAGAAATTTCTTCTGGGTTTCCATAGATTGGCATCTGGTTAATGAATCAATGTTGATCTAACAAGTTTTCATAATGTGGAAGGGTTGGGTAGCTAGGTAGATGCTGTATACAAAGGGAAATGCAATTGATCTATTAATCAATCCTAGATCAAAGAAGATAAATCCTACTTAAACTTCTATTCATTGATAAATTAGATATTTGGGATCATGACCAAGATGGATCCGCTAGACCTAACCAAGGGATATCTTACCATAATAACATCACTAGAGAGGGTTCCAAAGCCTCTTGTAGAAACATCATGAAATAACCCTAGCTAGGTCCTATGTTTTCATATTCACAAATTAAAATGAAAAGGAAAGTAAAGTATAATCTAGTTCTCACCAAATCTTGTGGCACAAAATGGGGGTTAATAAACATAAAAAGTAAACATATATAAGAGAATCCTAATTATGCTATGTATAGGTAAAACCCTAATGCATGGAGAGACAAATATATTCAAAATCCATTACTTATGCTACTTATATCTACTAAAATAGAGGATTAAAGTTAGATATACTTACCTTGAAGATGAACCCATCAAGAATCAATCTCTCCCTTAGATAAAGGTTCTACACAAGAGGTTGTTGTGGTTTGTAAGGATCACTAAAAAAGGCCAAAACATATAAGACTTCTACACAAGGCAAGATTATTCTCTAAGTTTAGACCCTAAGGTATAAATCTTCAAGTAGAATGGTAGAAGAGTAGATTGTAAATAAGTGCAAATGAATAATTAACTATTGGTATCACTAAGAAATGGTGAAATGAATGTGTATATGTATCTAAATCTAACCCTAAACCATTTTGAAATTTTAGCCAATAGAGTTAGCCTAACTGACTCTATATCACTATTGATAAAAAAAATTAGGTCTTGGTCTAAGTTGGCTAGGGGTTGACCTAGACCCTAAATATGTTTTTATCAATTTGAGTACATGGTCGATGGGGTTGAAAATGTAATGTAAACTATCAAAAAGGGTTTTAGGCTTAGGAAGGGGATAATAAAAGTAGTAAAATCTTGGAAGAGTGTGAAAGATAAGAGATAAGGCTTAGGTAAGTGTATAGGAGAATGTTATATTGATATCAAGTGGTAATATATGGATAATAATCCTATGAAGCATCAATGATCTGCCCACCCCTTTCCTAGTTCACCCTTTAAGGCATACACTTAGAGAGATTGAGACTTGATGGTTTCTTATAGGAGAGAAAGCATCAATAATTGATAAAAGTTTGAAAATATTATGTGTATACATATGCCCCACTTGAAGCTCATCACATGTCACTCAGGTGCCATAAGGGATGGTGCTTTAGGAAAAAAAACATAGAAACACACAAAAATTGAGCCAAATAAATTATAGTAGTTTAAATCATAAAATAATTGAACATAAATGGATGAAAAGGAAATAACTTAAAAAGAAAACTAATGTATGTGTGCCTTGAATTAAATTTATTTTTGGATGGTTATCTACTATGTTTGTAGTTTTTATCATGGAGGGCATAAAGATTGCTTTGGATAAACCCAAGGATACAAAATTAAAGAAAAAAAATACAAGAAAGCCAAAGTAAATTATGCAGTGTAGATGAGATGTATTTTGAAATTTGGGAACCTAGGGTGACAAATCCTAAGTTAGGACCAAATGACCAAGTCAAAATTTAGAGTAAATCAGGTAACCAAAAATCCAAGGTGAATAAAGATTGAAAAACTCAAACAAGTAAACCTTAAGTAAGAAAGGAAAATTCACAAAGTTAAACCAAGGATACATGTAAAAATGGAAATCAAACATCATTATGAAAGAAATAACAATCCTTAAACAAATATGGACCAATAAATTGAAAAACAACATTGATGAGTGAGTAGCAATGATCCTTAATCATTAATGGAAAAAGTGCATAAAAGGGAAAACAACATTGGTGAATGAGAAGTGATAAGACAACATCACTCAACAATGGAAAAAGGACATGAACAGTAGAAACATACATAGTTGTTAGAAAAAAATGGAAGGTAAAACAATGGAAAATGGTAAAATAAAGTAAGGATATTCTATAAATTTAAAGCAATAGTGGAAAGAAAGTTATCCATAGTCACTCAAACATATTGTTTTGTTCTAAGGATAGATAAAATTAAAATAAAGTAGTGCAAACATGTTTTAAGATGTGAAGAAGAGAAAATATAAAAGTGGGAAAATAGATTTAGAATCACACTTTCATATTAAGGGGGAATATGAAATGGGTGGAGGGGAAAATGAAGTAAAAATCAATGTAGATGAACTCTTTATCAAAATTAAGACACACAAATTAGGTTTGTTAAAATAAGAGGAATTTCAACATTAAGGACTCTAAAGAAATTATATCCACATAAATATTAGGTAATCAAATGAAGTATGAATATCATCCCATGAAGGCTATATGCATCAAAAGTAAAATGGACCTACCTTCCCACAATGTTTTCCCCATTCCTTAAGACCCCTCACAAAGTCATCGATCTACTGTGAAGATTGGGTACTTATGTGAGAAAGTAGGCAGTGTTGGAAAAAATTGGCCTACATACAATTTTTTTAAATAGATGGATCATGCCACTTTCTTATACCATTCAATGAACTTTTGCCTTCATGACTAGTCTCTTTCTAGTCCTGACTTGATAGTGCAATGCAGTATCTTAGAAGGTTTCAGTGTGGTGTGGGGAGATGTGTAGTCTTAGTGTAGTGGATGATCTAATGTTTTAAAGAGAAGATTATTTTCATGGCCCTACCTCATGTTCTTTGCCTTCTTGAGAAGCTTTTAGCAAAAGTTAAGGTATTTTTGGGGATTTTAAGGTAAAAGCCTAGAAATGGGTCTTAAGCTGCAAGTAAAGGATATAGCTAGTTTCCAAGATGTTTGAGCATTCAAGGGAAATAAGGAGGTTTATGTAAGGTTTCATAGATTATAAAAAGTCAAAAATAATGTCTAATGAAGCCAATTTTCCCAAAAGACCCTCAAAAGTGCATTAGATGACTTGAGGAGATTTTAAATAGAATTTTTAAGTGAAAAAGGTGATTGAAGAAGTCAAATCAGGTTTGAATTTAGTTTAAGGCCATTTCAAGTCATTTAGAGTGGAAAAGAGGAGTTTGGGTGCAAGAAGATGTATTTTTGGACCTTTTAGAGCCATGGTTGAGTAGGTTTTTAAGATTTTTGCTCAGTATAGAAGCTTAGCTATCATATGAAGGAACCATGATGTCCCTAATATCCACTTTTAGGCATTTTTAATTAGAAACAATTATAAGAACCAATATAGGCAAAGAAAACCTATTGGTTGTAGATTAGGCATGAAATTAGTTTCCTACCATTAATGGAACTTCAAACACCTATGAAGGTTTTTAGAATGAAGGAAAGGAAAATTTAATAATTATAAATCTTATCCAAGTTTTGGATTTTGAAGCTAGGCCTCTAGTTCTTTAGGCTAGGAGAAAACCATTTTAGTGCAGTCTTGAATAGCTCATCAAGGGTGGGGGTTTGTCTCATACTTTTGTATCTTGACAAATTAGCTCTCCCAGCTCTTGGAGTAGGTAAAGGGGTCTCCCAATAAAATTATTCAAGTTTTTTTAGTTTAATAAAGGTCTCTAACCTCACACACCATCAAAAAATGATTGACTATCTCTTGAGTGCCTTCAAAACCCAAGAGACATGTTTTCTTTGGTTTTAGCCCTTTAGGGTATAAATAACAATGTAATCAAATTTGAGAGGGTTTTAGAGTTCATATAAAATCATTTACACCATTTTTATCCTATGGTTCACATGTGTGATCAGTAAGAGGCAAAAAACCTTCATGGTGAAGTAGTTTATAGGTTATCAACATGTAGTTTCTTGAGGTTTTTTGGGAGTTATTTTGATTCATGAGAGAGAAAGAACATCAAGATTTGATGGATTTTTGTTTGCATGGGTTTCATTCATGTTAATGTGTTATACATTAAATATTCTAAAATATTATTAGAGTTAAAATATCAAATAATCCATCAATTTTCTCTCAATATCTTCATGGAGTCTCAATTTAAAAAAGGTTAAGGAAAGTTGGCATATGTTAAAGTTATTAGTAGATTCCTAGGTTTCCATTTTTAGTAGTATATGCTTCTCAAATGCATCCAAAATGTTATATATTGTTGAGGGTGTGTTTATTATTGCTTAATATCCTTTAAGATGGTTCTAACATACACTTTACATGTTCATTTCACCTCCTTGTTTCATTCCCAAACATAGTCTTCACACTACCTTTCATTACTGTTTCAATCCTTTCACTCCAACTTCATTGTCTTTCCCATCATCCATTCAACTATCACTACCTATCAACTCACTTAAAAATAATTGTTTGACTATAAATAAGGAGTTAAAAGTGTTTAGAAACCATCATGTCTATGAAAGTAGGTATGCAATCTTAAAACCCTAATAAGAATGATCACCTACAACCAATAGAAAGCATAGTAAAGATCTTTTCATGGAAGATTTTAAGAAAGGAAAGAAAGAGGATATATAATTAAAGGTTTTGGCTTATAATATATCTTCAAGTTGTCATGCATGAATATTAGGCTCATCAACTTTAATTTGTGACCTTTTTAAGGTCTAGTTCCACCTCTATCTATACAGAAGAGCCCCACACAGTCACATGAAGGTACAATACATAGTCATTATGAAGGAATGATCATGGAATAAATGCATGAGTGAAAGTTATAAAAGAGTGAAGGGTTCTTGATCTATTTTTATGACTTCATTCATATCTCAACCTAAGGTGGAAGCCATAAGTTTGAAGTCAGTGTCTCATAAGATGCCTAAAGGCTACAAGCCAATATCTACAACCAATAAGTACCTTGGAAGTCTTAAGATTTATCTAAGTTAATGAAGGCTAGTTGAGATAAAAAAATGCATGGTTGGTATGAGTTTTATAACCTCAATGAGGTAAATCAAATAGAATACAAGTTCATGATCTTTTCTAGATCAGGAAACACTTCAAAGGAGGCCTATAATCATCTCTTCAAGGATAGACAATCATAAGTACAAGAAGTGGATGAGCAAGGAGTGAGAACCTTAAAGGAAGAGAATATTAAAATGAGCTTGTGACCATATGGATATCATTTATGAAATCATTAGAGTATTATAAGATACATATTTGAACTTCTCAAGGTCCAAATTTGTCTCACTTCGTATAAAAGCCTAAGTTTCATTCATAATCAAGCTATGATGGATAAAGGTATATGTTCAAGAGGTGGAGTATTGACTATGAATAACATAGTATTTCAAGGTGGTAGAAATGAAGCTTGGATCAAAGGAAAACCTTGAAGTTGATCAAACTAAAATTAGGATGTATTTTCATATGGATCTTCACCTACAACAGTATTGGATAACTCTTGAAATATGCCAACACTATAGTCAAATGCATTGACTATGAATAAGATGTTGTAATTTTTTAGGTTAAATAAGGTTAATTCCTAGGTTTCAAGAGTCAATTTGAATGGTGGTGAGTTATATCAATCCATGAGATTAAAATTTCAAGGTAACATAGTTATTCATCTCATGAATGATCACCTACAACCTTGCTAACACAAGCTTATCTCCAAGTTGCAAAGAGGATTGAAGCACAATAGTATAATGAAGGAATTACATGATAAAATGGAAGATTATAAGGAAAATAAATATGTGAATAAGGTCAAGGAATAGAGAATATTATCTTAAGTAAGTTTTCTCTCCAAGGTCAACCTTGAAATGTTCACCGACAACCATATTAGGGTAAACTGTATTAACATATCTACATACCCTAGACTATTGAAATTAAAGACACATTAATTTAAGAAGGAAAAATGTGAGGTCATATCTATTTTTAATTCATTATTTTATTACTTCAAACCTTCACTAAGATATGTCCTCTAATTATAGCTCATGAAAGTACATAGGCTTGCGTATGAAATTAGGACTGTAAGAAGCCTAAGAACATACTTGAAGAGTAAATATGATAAAATAAGGGATGAGAGGAGGTTTAAAAATTAATTATGGTGGAATTTATTTCAAAAAATTATATTTATAAAATCATCATCTACAATAGGTTTAGCAAGGTAGTTATATTGAAAGAAATGAAGAGAAATGGTGTTTGATAGGGTGCAATAAGACTAAGTTTGACCAATGAATGATCAAGAATATTACATTAAGGTCACTAAAAAATAATAAAATACTTTTTAAAACTCATATTTAATATTTACAAGCATGAAAATGTTAGAACTTAGCTGGTATAAGTGAAGAACCATGAAATTACTAAACATAGGCAACCCACTCGCTAGTTTTGAGAAAAATGAGTTTTATGGCCTCTACAAGCATAATCCAGATATGAAAACTGGTAGAGGTGGTGATAATGAGTGGTTATAATCTTAAATAATATTTTTTAGGTCACAATAATGTTTTAATCATTTGAGTTTTTATCACAATCCTATGCTTGTCTATTGACAATCAACATGGAGCTAGGTAAGCTTCTTGGAGGGCTATAAAGTATGAAAGATGGTTTTAACCTCATAAGAGATTTTGTGAAGTAAAGGAGGGTTAATTTTGGTATTAAATTTTTTTTTTATAGTGATAAAAATCAAAATTTCAAGGAAAAATGAAGATAAGTGCAAATTTGTAAAATTCAGGGTTTTAGCATACAAGTGGAGACAATAAAAAAATGCATTTTTAAGAGGATTAAATGGTTGGATGATGAAATATAATTATTTTAATAATTATGGGAGATATTAAAGGTTAAAATTAAAAAATAATGAGGTATTTATACCTCATAAATATCAAGATACACCTTTTTCTTCCTAGGTTTCTTGGTTCTCATTTTTTGAGTGTGTAACATGTCTAAATTAGTGATTACAGATGTTTTTATTATTGATAATTGAAAATAAATGATTGGAATATATTTTTGGGTCCATATGAGTTATAATTAAAAAATAATTAAGTCATAGGACCTCATAAAATTTGATAAAATGGCAAAACTTAGAGCTACACATGCTCATAAATTTGACAAGACAAGTTGAGGCAACCCCAAAAGATGCATTTTTTGAGTTATAATTAATGAAATTAATTTAAATTTGAAATATAGGTATTTTTTTATGTAATTTAAGTGTTATTTTTTTTAATTTCATTAATATAATTGAGGAGAGGGAAAATGATAGATTACAGGTTTGTTAAGGAGCCATGTCAAGAATTCTCACTTGACTACTCACACCTTGGAGTGAGAAACTAAGTGACCAATTGAAGGATTTTTATAGGATAATAGAAATAAATTTAGGTTAATGGGGATGTACCAATGGAAAATTAATATATAATCAACTAAGAAAATGGAGAAAAGACTAGTAGGCCTAATCAGACCTAATTAGGCATACTCAGTCCTATAAGTGAAAACTAAGTATTTGGCCACTTGAAAATGTTTTGGGAGGTTTTAAATCATAAATAGGGTTAAATTTATATTTTATAGGAATAATAATAAGAATAATTCAAGTGGATATTTAATAAGGAGCTCAAGTAGGCCATTAAGCCTATTTGGACATAGGAAAACCTAGAATGAGAAAGTGGAGTTTGGGCAACAAAAGGTAGTTTCAGGGGATGGAAATGAATGGGAAATAATATGTTACCACACCATATCATAATATAGGTAATTAATACCTCCAACACTCAAATTTGGCCAATTAGGCCTAGAAACCAGTTTTAGGCCTAAAAGGCTTATAACACCAAAAGACACTTAAAGACTCTATCAAGAAAAGGTCACTTGTGAGGATTTTTAATGAGTTGGTACAGGTATTTTTAAGTTTTTTTAAATCAGAAAATAATAGGATAAAATCCATTTTTGGTCTCAAGGAGCTAATTCAAGCCATACAGTCTAGACACTCATTCAAACCACCTGTTTCAAGAGATCGTATCTTTCACCATAGGAGGAGTTTGACCAAATGATATTATAATGATTTGAGGACCCATATTTAATTGATATACATGAAATATTTAGGTTTTTAAATGATATTAGATTTATGAACCGTCACTAATACTATGAGCAGGCCCATAATGCATTCAGAACTATACAAACAAACTTCTCTATGTATGTATCTTTGCACACCTTTTGTATGGGAATCCAAGATTTTAAAGAAATTTGAAAGGGTATATGGAATAAATATAAATGTAAATAATTTATATTTTTGAGATCTATACCTTATGAACAATCATTAAGAAGATAAGTTTGTCTGAGTTGCCAACAAAGCCTTTTTAACTAGTTTTGAGATTTTGAGTTCATAAGCCCATGAAATGACTTAGAATAACTTAGAAAACACCTAGAGAATATATGGAAATATCTCAATATCATGTTTGACCTATTTTGAAGAAGCAATTGGCATGTGTGGGTGCTTAGGAGGCCCAAAATGGCCTTAAAATGCCCAATTTTGTATGTCTACAAAGGATGAAATTGTATAAATGCATGAAGGAAGCCTAATGGGACATGAATCACCATTATATGGAATTAAGATCTATTCCCAAGGGTTTCTAGGGTGATTTTTTGAGCTAAAAGGCTAAAAACCCAAGTTTTCTAATGATTTGTGAATGGTTGCAGGTTTAATGGAGATTTGAATACTTGTAAAGGTCCAAAAGTGATTCTCATGGTGATAAAATGGCCTTGAAATCAAGTTCTAGGATAACTAGTTGAAGATGGCTTGAGCTTGAATACCTCCATTAATGGAGTCCAAGGGATTTTCAGGTTCCATGGTGAATTTTGTAGGTTGGAGGATAAAATATGAGTTTGGAACAAAAATATAAAAAATCACTCAAATTTGGCCCTCAAAGTTAGTAGCAAACATGAAATGTCAAGGTGACTAGCTATATTGCCAAGTTGATTCTATAAGCCAAGTGGAGATGGGGCATAAAATTCATGTGGAGGAGTTTTAAGGAGTTGAGGAGAAATTTGGAGAATTTAATTGAGATTATAGATGTTAGGATACCTTTCTAAAGTTAGTGGATCATCATGTCATCTTTCTCAAAGCAAATTTTGTCATCTAGTGCCTTTTTAGGCAATTGGTAGAGCTTTAAGACCATTTTTGACCTTAGAGGGTTAATTTGCTAAGTGAGATCAATGCCTAAGTGGTTTTGAGGTTGTTTAGACTCATATACCTCTTCCTCATATTTTTTAGAGCTCCATAGAGGGTGGTTGAGTAGCATTTATTGATTTATGAAAGCTTTCTTCTCCACTTCTTTCTCTTTTCTCTTATATATGCCTCTTCTTCTCCATTATAAAGATATACTCTCATTTGAAAAGGAAAAACCCTATCAATTTTTTTAAAGAAAATCCTCTTGAAGTAATAAGAAAACTTATTCTACCTATCTCCTTGCCTACATCTAGTGTTCTAGTCAGTTTGTGCATGATTACTTAGTGGAGGAGTGTTATTGTTTAGTGATTTCCATTCTTTTTAACCCTTTTAAAGGTATTTCAAGGTGTTTTTAGGTCTAATTTTTTTCTCTTTTAATCACTAATGAAGGTATAGTGTGAATTTTGATACTCCTTCATGATTCATCTCTTGTTTAGGGAGCCTAGTTTAGAAATATTAATGTAAAATGACCAGTTTGAGAGATTATGTGAGTAAGGGTTATCTTTGAGCTACCTTAGTGTTAGTTTCAAAAAATTTGGAGTCTATTTTATTTTGGTGTATCACCCTTTGTATGATTTCAATTATCCCTTGCAACCCTTTTACCCTTTTCCAAGTCAAAACTAGTAGTTTAGGTGATCTACCAAGAGGAACCAACCTTCTCTATAGGTTCAACCCCATCACAAGATACCCACAACCTGGGGTTGATCCCATTTTGTATTTAGGAGTGAGATAGCCTAAATAACCCTCTCATAGCATGAAATTATATGCTACAATAAGTATCACCATAGGTTATTTTAAAATTTCCTATCCTAATCTACTGGCCTACCACACCCCTATTGATCTCGACTCTATTATAAGGCCACTAGTGGAGTTTGAGCTTTGATTAGAGATAGGATATGTGATATTAATCACATATTTTGGTATGATTTTGACTTTTGACTTTTTATGTTGCCTTTTGATCATTGCCTTTTGTTTTAAATGATTTGGATTTTAAAATTTTTGATGGTTTTTCTATTCCTCCTCTATATGGATTCAAAAAACCAAACATGGGTGATAAACATGACTATCATTTGAAAACTTTGGACTTGGTTGCTAAAAAAGATAACTTAGAGAACATGGTGTCTAAGAGTCTTGTTAACTCAGGTGAAATAAAAAGTGCTATCTTGAATTTGACCTTGATTTATCCAAAGTGGGATGAAAGGAAAGCAAATCAAGAGGAATAAAACATGAAACAATTTGAGTTACTTCAAATTACAAAAAATGTGACAAAGGTGAAAAGGGGATATAATGATAGTGAAGTGTGATTCCTTATCATAAGATAGGTGAAAGTGTAGGGAAACATGATAACCTAGTTTATTGTGTAAGTTTTATTTACAAAAGAAGCAAAAGCTAAATTTGAGAATAGGGGATCATAAACTTATAACCATTGCTTGAAATTATATAAAAGGAACACTGAATTGATTAAATATGGTGATTTTATGCTCAAAGAATTTAATGATGTCTTTGTACCATTGTTTGGAGGATAGGTTTGATGCTTAAGGAATTGAATGATGTCTTTGTACCATGGGCTCTATCAATTGGTGATAGCCTCAATATGATACATACGTGAATTTTTTTTGAATGGAAGATGGGGAATTTATTATGTGAATAAGAAAGGTATACTTAGTAAGAACTTGGTTTAGATAAAATAGAGATATAGAATAATTAAGTGAATCAATAATATAATTTTGATCTCAAGGGATGGACTCGATGGTAAAATAAGTGAATTATTTGGCAAGGGTAGTGTCTATTTGATGATAATAAATAAGGTTTTTTAATTTAAATTTATAATCAACATTAACCTATTAGTAGATGAGTTGGGAGTCACCCAAAGCATGCAAATATGTAATGTCACCCAAAGGATTAATGTTTCATATTCTGCCATGTTATTAATAACATCAAATATAAGGTAAACTGCCAAAGGAATTAGTTTACCAAGAGGACTAGTGAGTATACAACCTACCCCAACTCCTTGAAGGAATTTGGTACCATCAAAATAAAGGGTCCAAGTATCTTCATGTAAATTGACATTGAATTTGGGAAGTTATTCTATGCCTACTTTAGATTTAGTAGTATCAAGAAAGATAGAGGAATATTCTTGAGTACTTGCTTCAAGATCAACAATTGAATTATGGAAGTAATCTTTGAGAGATATATCTTGAATAAGACCTTCAATATGGAGGATATTTTCATTGGGTAGCCTATCTTGAAGGTGATTAGTATTAGGTATGGGAGGTTCTATGAGTTGGTTGGAAATGCTTTGTCCTTTGATATATTTTTGCACGATAATGCAGAGATCAAACTCCATTATAAGGACCATCCACTTGCCAATTCTATCCCCAAGGAGAAAGGCTTTAGATCAAAAGTGATAAAGTGGATAAGAATGAATCCTAACACAAGTGGTTTGATAAAACATATAATGATGGAGCTTTTTAGCTATAAAAAATATAGTGAGGCAATCACATTCTACTTTTATATAACATTTTTCATAATTAATGAGACCTCATTGATATAATAGATGGCATACTCTCTTTTGGTATCATCTTGTTGGTCAAGCATTGTCCCAACTGATACAGGTATGGAATAAGTATATAAGATTAAAGGATGGTTGTTAGAGGGTGGGAAGTGTGGGTAGATGAAGAAAAGATTATTTAATATTTTCAAATGATTTATGATAAGGATCCATCAATTTAATAACATTGTATTTATTTAGAAGGAATTAATAAAATATATGCGATAAGCCATTTTGGGAATAAATCATCTTTTTGACCCAAGCTTTCCAAGGTAAGTATGAATATATGGAATGGAATGAAAAATAGGCATGTTGAAAATATCATTGATATTAGCAGGATCAACATCAATACCATGAAGAGAGACTAAGAAACCTAACAATTTTATAGATGTGATGCCAAAGACACATTTGTAGGGGTTTAGTCTAACTCTATATTTGATGAGGTGATTAAAGATGATAAAAACATTAGAAAGATGAGTTTTACAACTTTTAGACTTGGAAATGAGATCATCCACATAAGTTTACATAATATTATGGATAAGGTCATGGAAAATATGGGTCAAATCCCACTGATAAGTAGCTCTAGCATTTTTAAGGCCGAAGGGAATTTTAACATAATAATAGGTGCCCATTCCATGGTGAAAGCTATCTTATGTTGATATTTAGGGGTAATGTGAAATTGATTATAACCCAAAAAACCATCCATAAGGGATAAAATTTCATATTCATTAGTGGAATTGATGATGGCATCCATAAGGGATAACATTTTATAGCCAAAAGTGGAATTAATGATGGAATCTATGGAAGGTAAAGGGAAGTTATCATTGGGACATGTAAGATTGAGGTTATGAAAATTGATGCAAATGCGAATGACCATGGTGAATTTTTTGTGAATAGGGACAATGTTTGAGATCCATTCTAAAGAGTCCATAGGTTTAATTAATTTGGCATAAATAAGTTTAATTATTTATTTATGACATAAATTGGAATCTTCAGGGGGAAATTTATGCTATTTTTGTCATATGGGTTTGAAATTAGGATAAGTGATGATGTTGTGTATCACAATACTAGGATCCATCCCAGGCATGTCTTCATAGGACCAAGCAAAAGTCTCACAATATTATGATAAAGTTATCATGTTTAGTTGGTGTAAGTTCTCTAGAGATTGTTATAGGTTGAGGGCATGATGGGGTGCCATATTCAATTTTTATAATTTCCTCGATAAGCATATAATTTCCATCTTGGAAATGACATGGCACACTAAGTAAAGAGGAAATGGGATTTGTTTTAAGATCAATGCTAGTGATGAAGTTATTGAAATGAGGGGATTTTTATTTAAAATTTTCAATTTTATGATGTTGGTGAGGAAGTTGAGGTTCTCAAGCATGGAGAAATTCAAGAATGGATTTATCGCTAGGCAAAGTGGGAAGAAGGCCATCATATTCCACATATACTTCAAGACTAATAATTTTATTACTATGGTGGTCATAATCATAAAGTATTTGACGTACATATATGGCCTTTGTATCGAGGGTGATCTCAGGAGTAGATGGAACCCGAGAAGAAGATTGATCAAATTTGATTAGTTTATCATTAGCTTTATTAATAGGGAGAAGATTAGATAGAATGACTGGTTTGATAGGAGGTATATAAGATACTATAAGTTTTAGAGATGTGATGGGTAAGATTTCTTCCACCACCCAAGGGGTATCAAGAAATGGATAATTAACAAGAGGTAAATGAACTTCAGGTGCTAAGTCAAAATCTATTGAAATGGTATGAACATCATGATTGAAAACATGTATTTGAGCTAATTTTTTTGATAATGTGAAACATCCAAGTCTCATGATTAAGCTTGGTCCATGATGTAGTTATTGTTAAACATGAAATATACTGAGAAGGGGGGTGAATTAGTATATTATATATCTTTTACTTAATCTGGTTTATTTTTTTTAACCACTTAATCACAAATTCAAGATATGTAATAAAAATGAAATAATAACATGTACCGCACAAGAGAGAGAGACCATATTTTTAAATGGAAACTCGAAGTGGGAAAAACCATAGAGAATAACCACAAGTATATGAATGAGCATCAACTTAAATTACAAATTTCTCAAGCACCAACTTGCAGGAGCAACAACCCCTTTGTCGAGCACCAACACAAACACTATTTGTGAGCACCCACCCATAGGAGCACCAATCCCTTGAAAAAATTTGTGAGCACCAACCCAAAAGAGAACCAACACCTATTATGTATAAAACACAACTATCTATCAATGTTGCTTACTCAACAAATGATAGAACTCTATAATATCTCCTACTTTTCTCTCCTCTTTTCTTATATAAAACAATTAAAAATCCATGCACTCTCTTGCATATTACAAATGGATTCTTAAGCCTTTATTTATAGATTTCCAAATGACATTTGACATTCACCCTTTATGACCCTTCAATCCTCATATAAAATATCACCAAACTTGCATAACCCTTCATATCCTTGTATTTGAAAAGTCACATGGTGACCCTTCATAATCAAATGCATCCTTTCCTATTTTTTATTTATCTTAGTGACCTTTTGAATTCCTTAAGGTGACTCTTCATGGAAAAATGCACCATACCCTCTTTTGTCTTCACATGGTGACTATTGGAATTCCTCAAGATGAATCTTCATGAGAAAATGCATCCCAGTCCTCTTTTGTCTTTACCCTGTGACTCTTTGACTTATCCATGGGCCCTATTTTGACTTATATGTAACCAAAAATATATTCATTAATATTAAATAAATATTAACACACATTAGCCAAGATATGAATATTAAAAACACCATTAAATGCTATGGGGACTTTATCACCAATAATGTAAGACCTTTGACATCAATGACAATATTTCTAACAATCTCCCCCTTTTTCATTGATGGTAACCTCAAATTAAAACTACCACATCTTAAAACCTACACATACTACCATCTAAAAAACATATAGTAAATCCTCCTTACTATAGCAACCTGTACCTATTCCTTGTACCTATTTTTGCACTTATTTTTACACCTTTATTTATGTTCTTCTCCCCCTTTGACATCAATGACAAAGGGCCTATCCTAGAAATAACACTTAGCTCCCCCTTAACTAATGTTGATCCTCAATGGTAGGAAGTAAAAAAAGTTACTCCTAAATTCTCATGTAGATACTCAAATGTGTCTTTTGGTAGTGTCTTTATGAAAATATCTACAATCTATTCTGTAGTACTGATATATTCCATCTTAACTTATTGATCTACAACTTGCTCTCTCAAGAAGTGATATCTGATAGGAATATGTTTTATTATCGAATGCATCACTAGATTCTTATAAATATTAATAGCACTTGTGTTGTCACAAAAAATAGAAATAGGTTCATCATATTTTACCTTGATATCTTCCAAAGTTTGCTTCATCTAAATAACTTGAATACAACACAATATCACTATAATTTATTTTGGTTCAGCTATAGAAAGTGATACTAAATTCTACTTTTTTACTTAGCCATGATACTAAGCTATCATCGATGAAGAAAGCTCCTCCACTTGTACTCTTTTTTTCATCCAAACAACCTGCTCAATCTGAATTTTAATAAGCAACCAAAGTGAAATCTCTGCCCGTGGAATACCATAATCCATAATCCAATGTCCCCTTGATATATTTGAATATTATCTTCACCAACTAAACATGACTATCTTTTGGAGCTGACTGATATCTTGCAACCACACCTACTACATGCATGATGTCTGTCCTCGATATTGTCAAATATAAAAGACTACTAATAATAGATCTATATAAATATTGATTTGTAATAGGTGAATCTTCATCCTTGCTCAACTTATTGTCTGTACTCATTATTGTGCCAACTGGTGAAAAATACTCAAAATCAAATTTATTCAACATTTACTTCACATATTTACTTTGAGATATGAAAATTTATTTATCTGACTAAAATATTTACAACCCTAAGAAAAATGATAATTCTCCAAGCATAGATATCTCAAATTCTTTTTGTATATTGTCAAAAAGTTCTTTTTTCATATTTTCAATGTTACCTCCAAATATCATGTCATCAACATATACCACAATAATTAAATGATGCTAACCTTCTATTTTGAGGTAGAGATTATTTTCAGTAAATCCTCTCTTGAAACCTTGATCTTGCATGTTCTTATCAATTCTTGCATACCAAGCCCTGAGAGATTGTTTCAATCCATATAGTGCTTTCTTCAATCTACATACATGGCTACTAACATTTGAGAGAATAAATCCCTCAAGCTGCTCAATGTAGACCTCTTCTTCTATATTCTTATTTAGGAAGGTAGATTTGACATCCACTTGAAACACTTTGAAATTTTTAAACACTGCATATGAAAGAAACATTTTAATAGCCTCTAGCCTTACCATTGGTGAAAATTTTTCTTCAAAACATATTCCCTCAATTTGAGCATATCCTTTACATACTAATCTTGATTTATTCCTAGTCACTTCTCCATTTTCATTCAACTTATTTATATAAACCCATTTTGTTCCTTTCACATTATGATCTTTTAGTCTAGGCACTAATTCCAAAGTATCATTCTTTTCTATTTGATTTAATTCTTCATCCATTGCCTTAACCCAATGCTTATCATGTCTAGCTTTTGAAAAAGTTTTAGGCTAAATTTTGGATAATAAAGAGAAATTAACTTGTTCAGATTCACTTACCATCATTTTTCTAATGTGAATTCTTTCATTTATGTCCCTGATGATGTCACTTTCATTATGATTTCTTTGGACATATTTAGATGGGGTTTTTGTGTCCTTTTTTTTCATCTTCTCATTTTCATCCAATTCTTCAAAATCTTCCTCTTTAATGATTTTAGGAATGTCAACTGGATCATTAATTCTTTGTGCTCCATCTTCTTGTATTCTTGACACTTGAATTATCAACTATTTTCTTGGTTCTTTTGTTATAACATTTTTAAGATTTACTTTTGAAAGAATAACCAAGAAATATACTTTCATCTGCTCTAGATTCAAACTTACCCAATTTTTCATCAATTCTCTTTATGAAGCATTTACTACCAAAAAATCTAAAATAATCAATTAGAGATGGTTTGTCTTTCCATAGCTCATAAGGAGTCTTGTCACTATTGACTCTCAATAATTCTCTATTCTGGATATGCACTATTGTACTACCTCTCTCCAATATTTATCTTGTATCTTGGATTCATTTAGAATTATCCTCACCATCTCCTAAACTATTCTATTTCTTCATTCAACTACTCCATTTTGCTATGGAGTTTTGATTGCTGAATAATATCTCTTCCATGGTCTTAAAAAAACTCAATAAACTAATTTAGAATGAATTCTTCTCCTTGATATGATCTTAAACACTTAATATTCAAACTAGTTTCTTTCTCGATTAATGCTTTGAATGCTTTGAAATGTCTAAAAGCTTCTAATTTTTTCTCTAAAAACATTACCCAAGTCATACATGAAAAATCATCAATAAGCAACATGAAATATTTCTCACCTTAAGTACTTTGAGTTCTCATAGGTCCACATAAATTAGTGTGAACAAGATCTAACATCTGAGTGGTTGAGTATTATTTTATTTTGCACTGCCTCGTGGCCTGATTCCCATGCTGACAAGGTTCACAAAGCATGTTGGATGGTTTTATAATCTTTGGAAGATTTATAACTGCTTACTTCTTACTAATGTTGATAAGATTTTCAAAATTTGTGTCCCATTTTCCTGTGCCATATCCAACTTTATTTAATTTGACTCAAACAACATCTTTGACCTTTGATGTTTGATAACATATACAAATGATTGCTTGTTCTCTAAGCATCCATAAACAACACATTTGAATATTTTATCCTAATTTCACAACCTTATTCATAAAAATTTAGTGTGTGTCCCTAATCACACATTTGACTTACACTCAAAATATTATGCTTAAGACCTTCTACATATAAAATATTTTTAGTTTTAGCTTTACCATTATCCAAACTTAGTGTACCTTTTTTGGTAATTCTAGTAGTAGTATTATCTCCAATTTCATTGTGCCACCATTGACCTTCTTCAAGGTTATGAACTTGCTCTTATATTCTATCATGTGCTTTGAACATCCACTATCAATGAACCATAGCTTTTATTCATTTTTTGCATGCAAAGCTATCTATAATAACATAGATTTTTTAGGTTGTTTCTTTTGCCATGAATCTATCTAAACTTTCTTATTGATGAATGGAGCCTTAAAAATCTGGTCCTTCTTGATTGAATCTAACATCCTTCTATAGTACCAGGCTATGTGTCCAAATTTGTTGCACTTTTAACATATTATGGTCTCTTCATTAAAGCTTGATAGAGGAGCAAAAGAGTTATGGCTTCTACTTAACTCTGTATGAGTTTTTTTCTCCTTATTTCTAAAATTGTTAGCCCTTTTTCAACATTCTATTTTATTATGACCATATCCATTACAATAAAAATAGTAACCATAAAAATAGGACCTATTTGTGTATCTTTGACCTGATTGCCTTATGTAGCTCTGTTCCTTCCAGCCTTCTTTGTTTTATATATCCTGTATATTCTTAACTTCTTCCCTTTTTATTTCCTTTTTTGTAAAAGCTTCAACATAGCTCTTTCCTTTTTCTTTATTAACTTTGTTTGTGAAAGTCGTGGCCTCTCCTTTCTCTTTTTCAAATATGATACCTAACTTATCTAACATTGATCTTTGACTTTATAATATCTTACTCAACATATTAGTGATATTATCAAATTTTGAATCATTGGTTGATCTATCATTGATTTCTTTATTTGCTTTCTCAAGATCTACTTTTAAAGAAACAATTTCAATAACATACCTTTCATGTTCTTCACTTACTTTTTGAAACTATGTTGTTAGATATTTTTCATTCTTCTTGTCTTCTTTAAAGTGTGTTTGTAGATCTTCAATTATTTCCTTTGACTCCTTTTCATTTTTCTCAATTTGGAGCTTCAATTTTTGATTTTTATTCTCAAGAGCTTTTGACTCTTCTAAGGCACAAACAAGTTCTCCTTCCAAATTCACTTTGGCTTCATCTTTTTTCTCTTCTTGATCATTTTTACTTTTTCTTGTGGAGGCATCTTCATGTATGGCCATGAATATAATCTCCTTTTCTTCTGAATCACTAACTCTACTATCTTCGACTGAGCTAGGATATTTAGAATACAAACTCTTCTTCTCAAATCCCTTCTTGAATTTTCCTTTGAAATTCTTCTTGTATGTAGATTTTACTTATTCATTATCACCATTACCCTTATCTAGGCACTTAGTTGCAAAATGTACAATCTTTACACAATTAAAACATTTAAAAGGTAATTTTCCTTGATATTTACTTGTGCCCTTTTTCAGTTTGCAAATGAATAAAACTCTATTGTCATATTCATCATCACTAGAATTGTCACTTGATTCTTGAATCTTAGCCTTCTCTTTCTTTGATGTCTTGAAAGTAGCTTCTCTCTTTGAGGGTTTCTCTTTTTCAATATGCATCTCATATGCCATAAGAATACCATGTAGCTCATCCATCTTTAGCTTGGCTAAATTATTCATCTCTTCAATTGCTAAAACTTTTACATCATATCTCAATGGTAGAGATCTCAAAACTTTTTGTACCATGATTGATTCTTCTAACTTTTCTCCAAGACTTTGAATCTGATTAACTATTTGATCAACTCACAAAAGGTAACTTGCTATATTTTCTTCCTCTTTCATTTTTAAACTCACAAACTATCTTCTAAAAGTTTGAAGCTTAGCTTGTTGAACCTTTCCATCACCTTTATAAATATTCTCAAGCTTTACCCAAGTTTCATGAGTATATTTACATTGCATAACTTTAACAAAATTTGATTCACATAAACCACATAAAATAGTATTTAAATCTTTAGCATTATTTTCACTTGCCTTCTTTCTATCAGAGTAGTTACAAGTGTCTGTGGCTCTTCATAGTCCTCCACCACTGCTTGCCAAATATTGAATCCAAGGGTCATCAAATAAGTCCTTATCCTTATGCTCCAAAAAGAATAATTTGTTCCATCAAACAAAGGTGCCTTATTTTTAGAAAAACCTTCATGTGATCCAGCCATTGTGCTTCCCTGGTCTTCCTTCAAGCTGTAATTTTTTTCAAAAAGAACCTACTCTGATATCAATTGTTATGCAAAAAATATACTAAGAGGAGGGGTGAATCAGTATATTATATATATTTTACTTAATATTATTTATTTTCTTTAACAACTTAATCACACATTTAAGATATTCAATAAAATTAAAATAATAACATTCACCACACAAGAGAGAGAGACACCATATTTTTACATGGAAACCTAAAGTGGGAAAAACCACAAAGAATAATATTAAGTATATGAATGAGCACCAACTCAAATTACAAATTTTATAAGCAAAAACTTGTAGGACCACCAACCCCTTTGTCAAGCACCGACATAGCAAACATTTGTGAGAACCAACCCATAGGAGCACCAACCCCTTACAAATATTTGTGAGCACTAACCCACAGGATCACCAACCCCTCTTATGTATAAAACACAACTATCTCTCAATATTGCTTACTCAACAAATGATAGAACTCTACAATATCTCTTACTTTTTTCTCCTATTTTCTTATACAAAATAATTAAAAAACCATGAACTCTCTTGAATATTATAAATGGCTTCTCAAGCCTTTATTTATAGCTTTCTAAATGACCTTTGGCATTCACCCTTTGTGACCCTTAACTCCTCATGGGAAATGGCATTAAAATTGCATGACCCTTCATATCCTTACATATGAAACTTCATATGGTGACCCTTCATAAGCAAATAAGTCCTTTCCTCTTTTGTATTTATATTGGTGACCTTTCAAATTCCTTAAGGTGACTCTTCATGGGAAAATATGCCATACCCTCTTTTGTCTTCACATGGTGACTCTTGGAATTCCTTAAGATGAATCTTCATGAGAAAATGGATCCCATTCCTCTTTTGTCTTTACCCCATGACTCTTTGACTTCTCCATGGGTCCTCTTTTGACTTATATGCAACTAAAAATATATTCATTAATTTTAAATAAATATTAACACACATTAGCCAATATATGAATATTAAAAACACCATTAAATGCTATGGGGACTTTATCACCAATAATGCAAGACCTTTGACATCAATGACAATATTTCCAACAATCATCATAAGTTGGATAAATTGTATATGATTATGATTTGAGAGAAAATTTAGAAGATGAGATGCCTAAATTAATAAATTTACATGAAGAAATGATTAAATGTTCTTGAAATAATTTAGCCACTCCATAATCATTACACGTGAAGTTATCTTTTGGTTAATATACTTCATGAGAATTACATAGAGGGGAGAAATAAGTGATATCATTGATGAGAGGTATGGTATAATCATGAGGTAATAAAGAGGGAGGTAGCCACTCTAAAATTTAAGGAGGTAGCTTGGTAGTGTTATAAGTATTTTACAAGTCATTAGGCTCATCATCATTAGAATCAACAAGAGTGACATGTAAACATGGATTAATATTGATGAATTAAAGGAAAGGGGCATTATTGATATTTAAAATAACAAGAATTTGATATTGAGATTTGGTATTTGGAATCTAAATACTCCATGGGTTAGGATTGGCCTCATGTTTATACCTTTTTCCATTATGAAGGAATTTGATACATTGGCTATCGAAAGAGGTGATAGCCCTCATTCTATGAGTCCATGGACATCCTAAGAGTATGTTGTAAGATAATGGTAAATCAAGGACCATAAGATTAATTTGTATAGTATTAGGTCCAATATTAAGAGGGAGACAAATACAACCAAGTGGATTTTGATTAGTTTTATCAAATCCATGATATGTCAAATGAGTTTGTTTGAGATGATCTATGCTATAGCCAAGTTATTGGATGAGCCATAGAGATGTCACATTGATAAAAGACCCTTTGTCTACTAATACTTTGTGAATAAGGGTGGTATTAATGGTTATTTTAATGAAGAGGGGTGGATCATTAGCTTGAAATACCTGATCTCATCATTGATCATGTCTTTTTTAATGAACTCTATGGAGGGTTTCAAAGAAGGACAATGGATTCAATGGTATACACTTAAGTTGGTTGAGGCTCATGAAAAGATGGTTCCTCTTATAAAGGAGATGGATATTCAATTTATTTAAGTTGTTACATGATGAAATTATGATGATAAGGAGAGGTATGATTTAACTCCATAAGAGGAATTTTGCAAGGCATGGAGTTGAGTTTTTCTAAGAAGCTCCAATGGGTTTTGGAAGAAGAAGAACTAGCATGAGGCTTAAAAGGTAAAATAGGTTTAAGAAGAAGAGAATTAGTTGGAGGTTCAAAAGGAGGAGATGGTTCTTCATTAGTTTTCAAAGCTAAGTGAGTAGTGGTAATATTTTTGACAAGCTGCTCTTCCAAAGATTGTTTCTTAGGTTTGGTGATATGATCTTTGTGGGCCAGTTTATGTTGATAATTAACCTTAGACATATTAAGATATTGGGAATTGGTGTAATATTGGTCATAAATGACATTAATTACACAAATATCCTTGCTATCTTATTGAGTGTTAGATGTGGATAAATATTTTTTGTTATTGTAAGAGGAAGCTTTGTGAGCTTGTCCCTTTTGAGAAGCATGAAGATAATATTGATGAAAAAGTTGAATAATGGCTTCGTGATTGAATGAATCACCAAGCATATAAGATATAACAAACTTTATAAGACCTATACATGTTTTATGGGAATGACCTATGTTGGTGTGGAACCAAAAAAATTGATTAGGATCATACCATTTAGGATGATTATTAGAATACGTAAATAGTTTAAAGGGCACTAAAAATTGTTTCATTTGTAGAACCATTAATGGCATGTGAGAAGGTTTGGGATTGTTAGCTTTGGCTACTCTTGGTTTGGGTTGAGGAGAATTTCCAATTATTAAATTGGTTGAATGTCAAGAATATGATTTAATGATTTTAGTATTAGGTTTAAAATGTTTCATTAATAAGTCTTAATGCTTATCTTGGTCAAGAGCTTCATTTAGCATTTGAGGAGAAAAACTCCAAAGCTTGTATTGAAGTGAAGGAGTTAATGCTATTATAAAGAGTTCAAAAAAGTTGTCATCGATCATGTTATGATTGGCCTGGTGATCCAAAGATTTCCATCGTTTAATAAAACCATGAGTTGATTCAATGGGAGATTGATTAGCATTGATGAAATGGATAAGATAATTCTTAGGAAGATCATTATCTTGAAACTCTTTAACTAGAGGATTGACTAAATACTCTAGTTGCCATATAGAATGTTGGGGAAGTTGATTGTACCATTCTAATACATCACTGATGAAAGTTTTAAATAAAATTTTAGTTGTGGAAAAAGCATTAGTTTGGATCTACCCCTTATAAATATTGACAAATGCCTTAAGAAAAGATGCAGGGTCTTTAGTCCCATCATATTTAATAGTTAGAGATATGTTACAAATATCAATAAAAATAATGAAAGGGGTTAAAGGCTCATTTTGGCTATGTTGAAGCATCTTATTATGCATGATAGGTTAGGGGATGACATTACCCATGACATATCTAAGAGGTGGAGGAATAAAATTTTGATTTTTTTGAGGGAGAAGAACATGAGGTTCATTATCCATGTTATAATCTAAATATGAGGGAGGAAAAGAGGTAATCCAAGAGTGAGGATCCTATTGGGAAGTAAAGAGAGGAAGAAAATATTACCCATATAGTGTCTAAATGGATTTAGGTTTTCCAAGAAGATTATGATAGGGGATTTCATGAAGCTTGATGAAAGGATTTGAGATAAGGAAACAAAAGTAAAAAATAGGGACAAAGTTAGCCATACAGAGAAAAATGTTGGCTAACAGGTATATAGTCAATTGGGTTGATAAAGTATGTGAAGAAAATTAATAAAATAGAAAAATTAGAGAACATAGTCGAGATGGTTGATTGTGTGCTGTAAGGATGAAATTGAAGATAGGCTAAAGAGAATACAAAGTTGTATGGGTTGACAATGTATTGTTGAACATGGAACATGCCAAGAAAATAAGAAGACATAGTCAGATGGGTTGATTGTGTATTACTTAGACAAGGGATAAATAGGAAGATACAGAGACATAATCAAATAAGTCAATTATAAACTATAGGTAGATAAGCTAAATAGTCTATAAGAGACTGTATCAATAGAAATCATAGTGTTCTGAGATAAAGAAATATTTTTCAACATAATTTTTAATCCAAATGAAAGTAATCACACAAACAATTAGATCAATGTGATTGATCCAATTAGAATACACAACACAAACCTTGAACCAATTCTTTCCAATACCTGTTTTGAAATACAACATACAATGATCAAAGAATAAGAAACAACTTGAAGGGAAATGATAACTCATTGGTCATACTAAGTGTTATTAAGTTATAATGAAGTTTAATTTTAATGTGATGGGAAGTTGGCTGTAATGAGGAACTAAAAAGAAATCTAAGGCTAATTTCAAGACATTTAGGTTGAAAGGGATCTATATTGGTGATGGTACTAACTTGGTATTGGGGCCTACTCCCTCACTTCATAATCCCACAAAGAAAAGAGTTTTTGGTAATTTTCCAATATATATCATCAAACACATGTTTATACTTGGCTAAAAAACTAATTCAACTTCCCCTTTGGTGATGAAATCCAAGTAGGTAGAACTTGGGAAGAAAAATATTTAATGATTTTTAAATGAAAAAGTGATTTAAAAGTGTGGGAAAAAGAGAAAAATAGTGTGACCAAAATGGTAATTTGAGAAAAAATGTAATTAATCTATGTTTATTACTCTAAGCATGCTATCAACTAAAAATAAAAGTGAATTAATTGCTAAAAAATATAGGTTAATTCCTTGGTTGTGAAGAGTACATAGTTAGTTCAAGTGACACTATATGTAAATAGTGCATAATAGATTCGACTAGGTCACTCCTATTCTACAGAAGCAAGATATGGAAGAACACAATCAAATAGGTCAACTATGTCTTCTATATGGAATACAAACTATAAAACTATGTTAAATAGGTCAACCCAATTTATTGTAGGGCTACAATTTTACAGATAGCAAATTTGTGAAAAATAGTACTGAAAGAAGAAAACTAAAATGACAGAGAGATAAATAATGAACATTGATGGGCTTGAAGATGTTTAGATTATAATTTTTTATGCTATGATGCTCTAATATTGATTAAAAATTATGATAAATAAGTTGATTGGCTTGATGAATTTTCCATCAGAATACTGAAGAAGAAGTTACGAATAGAGTTGACTGGTTTGAATATGTTTGCAGACTTGTTTGTTGAAAGAAGATAATTACAAATAGAGTTGATTAGTTTGACTATGTATGAAAATATGAAGCAAAAAAAATACTGTGATGAACTGATTGATCTAGTAACATATATTTGGAAAAGACCTACACAAACATAACAAAGTCATTTTGGAGTGACTATGTGTTAAAATTGTGTAGAGAATATTAGAACTATATCGACTGGTTCAATATAGTACTGCAAATATAGAAAAATATAATATGATGATACAATGATGGCATGAAATAAAACCTACAAGGGTTTGATTAACAGTAGTTTCACTAGAATGTATATAAAGGGAAATACAACTGATCTATTAATCAATCCTAACTCAGAGAAGATAAATACTACTTATACTTTTGGTTGTTGATACATTAGATATTTGGGGTCATGAGCAATATGGATCCACTAGACCTAACCAAGAGATATTTTACCATAATAACATCATTAAAGAGGGTTCCAAATCCTCTAGTAAAAAAACATCATGTAATAACCATAGCTAGGTCTTATGTTTTCATATTCACAAAGTAAAATGTAAAGGAAAGTAAAGTATAATCTAGTGCTCACCAAATCTTATGGCATAAAATGGGGATTAATAAACATGAAATTAAACATACATAAAATAATCCTAATTAAGCTTTGTATAGGTAAAACCCTAATGTATGGAAAGAACAATATATCCAGAATCTGTTACTTATGTTACTTCTATCTACTAAAGTAGAGGAGTAAAGTTAGAGATACTTACCTTGAAGATGAACCTATCGAGACTCAATATCTCCCTTGGAAAAAGGTGCATTGCAAGAGGTTGTTTTAGTTTTTAAGGATCACTAAGAAAGGCTAAATCATCCAAGAATTTTCCAAAAGACAAGATTCTTCTCAAAGTGTAAACCCTAATCTATAACTCCTTAAGTAGAATGGCAGAAGAGTAGATTGTAAAGAAGCACAAATGAATAATTAAATCTTGTTGTCTCTAAGAAATGTCAAAATAAATGTGTATATATAGATGAATCTAACTGTGAAACTTTTCAAAATTTTAGGTGACAAGGTTGGCCCAATCAAATTTATATTGCTATTGATAAAAATAAATTAGGTCTCGATCTAAGTCAACTAGGGGCTGACCTAGACCCTAAATATGTTTTATCAATTTGAGTATAGGGTTGATGGGGTTGACACTATAATGTACACCATCAAGAAGGGTTTTAGGCTTAGGAAGGAGCTAATAATGGTGGTAAAATCTTGGAGGAGTGTGAAAGAGAAGAGATAAGGCTCAAAGAAGTGTCTAGGAGAAGGTTAGATTGATATCAAGTGGTACTATAGGGACAACAATCCTACAAAGCATTAATGGTATGCCCAAACCTTTCCTATCGCACCCTTTAAGCCATGCACTGAGAGAGATTAAGATTTTATGGGTTCCTACAAAAGAGAAATCATTAGAAATTGATAAAAAATTGAAAATATTATGTGTATAAAGATGGGTGTATGGGAGAGGTGTGGTTCCCTCCATAGTTTTCTTATAGGTACTCTTTTCACATGTTTGAAACCCATAATATATCTAAGGAGCAGGTGGAACAACAATGGTGGAAAAAATTAAATGAAAAGAAGGGCATCAAAATGGAAGTAAAACCTTATGCATGAAAGTCATGGAGGTAGATCCAATCATTTACCTCAACGTAAATGAGTTAAGGAAGAATGTCTCTAGACTTCTAGGGAAAAAATTGATCTATCAATTTTTGGGAGCACAATTTATAACAGAAAATTTACAAGTGTGAGCCATAAAGAACTAAAGGACACATGGAGAAGTGGAGATATACATTTATGCGAGACGCTATTTCATTGTGATATTTTCAAATGATATGGATCATGATTAAACAAATTTATGGAGGCAAATGTTTCTTCAAGAATGTGGTTCTCTTCATGAAAAAGTGGTGTTAGCCATGGTACCCATAATTCCTCATCAATTCATGCTATTGTTGTAGTATATAGGTTACAATAGGACTCACAAATAGGGAAATTATCACTAATTGGGAGTTTGATGGCCAATTCATTTGTAATGCACAATTATTCCAAATTAATTACCTTTTAAAATATAAGTAAAACTCAAACATTATACAAACCAATATATTTCCATACATAACCATGAAGAACTTGTAATCTCATGAATTCTTAAACATGTCATAGTTACAAATATTATTAGGGCAAAAGATACATTAGTTCACAAGAGAGACTAATGCACAAAGGAAAATAGATTAAAATAAACTACTAATGATTTTATTAACTTCAAAACTAACTTATCCTTCTAAATTTTTTGGGTATTTATAGATTTAACATGAATCTTTAGCCTCTCAACTCTTTGTTTCCTTTATTTTTGGTCTGATAATACTATTCAATCTTTCATTTATCTTTTTGACTTAGATGTTTACAAAATATAAAATATACATTTGTCACACATAAAATTTATACAAATTAGTTTCCATAATCCCTACCTAATAATTTCTTAGACTTAAGTAGTTGTCTTATTAAAAGATAGAAGTTTTCAAATAATTAGCATACCAACCTATCATTGTTTATAGGTTTTCAATAGGTTGACATAACCAAGAGATTGCCATTCAAGTTTTTAACCTTCTTGGCCCCACTCATAAGGGCTTATAGAAAACATAAGTATGCCCTTTAAAAATTGATAAAAAATAAGGAATTCACAATACCTTACTACACTAGAGGTGGCATGGAGTGTGGTGGTGTAGTTGTCACTAACTAGGATGCCTTAGGATTGGTTGTGTCATTTCAAATGTTTCAATTCTACAGGTTAATTATAGCATTAGATATGTAGGGGGCTTATTGTGAATTCTGCATTTGAAGGGTATTATACATTAATGACATCTTGAGTAACTCAAAGGGAATGATGTTTTGTGGCTCATCAATAATATCCTTGCATAAAATCAAAAAATCTATCAAGTCTAATTTAGAGTTACTTGAATGTCCCAGTCCATTTCTCACCATTGAGAATAGTTTGTGTAAATTAGATAATTTTTTCATGATGCCCTAAAAATCATATTCAACAACAACACAAATTAGTGGTTGATGTCATTGGATGTTTTATTTAATGGCATGCATTATCTGCTTGAGCTAATCCACATATCTTTGTGCCTAGATTCCTATAAATGTGTTCATTAGCATCTCCAGCTCCCACACTCTTGTATGTTCCATTAAATTTTATTTTTCTTTAAAAAATATTACATAGTAACATCCATTTATGATTTTTTCACCTTACTTACCATTACAACATGAGGTTTGTAACCTTTTTCAAGTTGTCATTGGTCACCTTCATGGCTTCCTGAAATGGCACATTCTAATCCAATAACTAGCACGATATTTATCGAGCTTGTGTTATTTTTGTGTTGTATCACCTACTCATATTTATCCAAGAGTTAAAAAATGTCATTGGCCTCATTGTGAAGCCTTCACACTCAAACTTTAATTTTTTATAGCTATTGAGCATATGTTGATTCTTATGTAAGATTTATGAACAATTTTGTGAACTATAACTACTTAGACATGACTTAGACACCTAGCACTAGGTGAGCTCAACTAACATGCACAAACTCAGTGTGTGATGGCATGGATCCTAGCCTCACCAAATTTAGTCAATGTTGAATGGTTGTGGACTTGACCATGATTAACTTACCCCATCAACTGACGTTTACCCACCACCACCACTATGCATCCCTCTAATCGTAGACTATAAATGTCACCACAAATGTAATGATGATATTAACCACAACTGCTAGGGAAAGTAAACCATGTGGTTAAGTAAAAAAATAAATTCAACTACATGGTTAACCATAAATAATTTCATATCATTGGTGCCATTGAGGTACACAAATAATGAGCATAAAATTTCATGATTAGCTTTATAATCAAAATGTTGAGGAATTCAAAATTATTATTTGTCATGGGCAATTGATGGGTAATTATTATATGATTTTAATCTTGACTGGAAATCAAGGGCATCCTATGAAGTAGTTTGATATGATCACATGCACTCAGAAGCATTTTGGATTCAATCTTTACTACAAAAAGACTGGAAGGATAAAGTTTGATCTTGCTGGGAAAGACTAAGCAATGAGTCATCTCCAAGGTTAGTGTGACTGTTTAACAAAAAAATTCAATATTGCACAAAAAATGTAGAGGAATGTTTATATATTATGCATACATTGGGGTACTTATGAATTATTTGACATGCCTCTTCAATGGCCCTCTTCAACATTTCCACATTTTGTAGGCCTACATTATAGTAATGGCATTACTCATAGAATGGTCTTTTCCATTACCCATTTTGATTGTATTTTCATAAACCTTTTTACTTTTCTACAGATTTTCCATGTTGGGATATGTTATCAAAGTATTGGTGAAGATTCCTTGATTAGGATTTATTTTGGTTTGCTATTTTTTGTAAAAATATTTCCACTGCCAATTCATCCTATCCATTTTTCTCTTAGCTTGCCATCATTGCATACCTTGAATCCAAATTTCATTAAGGCATTTTTTTAAACAATTCATCATTCAATATTATTGATGCAATGCAAAGTGGATTCCATGCACTAGTTATTGGAACATAAATCAATGCCTTCCAATATTATACATCTTTACGGTGGTTTTGAATATTATGTGGAGGATTTCTAAATCCTTTTTTATTTCAAAAGATATGAATAAATTTGAACATGTTAATTACTATTAGGAATAATTTTTTTGATGAGTATATGCTTTCTATATTTATGCTTTGATGGATTTTTTTGTCCTATCTATGATCTCACATTTTGGCACACATTTAATTCCATGCTCTAGTTATTTGAACATAAAGTAATTCCTTCCAATCTTATATATATTATAGCAGTTTTTAATATAATGTGGAGGATTTCGACTGTCATCTTGATCAAACTAGAAATATATTGGTTATTTTTTATGTGTATGATAACTTATACATATATATGTAAGACTTAGAGGCCCGGGGGATTGAACATGTGCATCATAAATGATGGTTTTTTGTAATGTTGTCAAATATTAACATGGTTTTTTTAATCTTTATTAGAAAATAAGATTAGGGCCTTCTAATATTCTAGATATTTTCTTAACAAAGGAAACCTTGGGATCTACTATGGTTAAATGTAGAAAAGTTTGTACACAATGTGGCCATGTCTTTTTGTAAATTCATTAGTTCTTTGACCAAATACATTAATGAATTAGTTGAAAGGACACCTTCATCTATTTTTTATTGAAAAGACACCTTTTTTATTGTTTGACACAAAATAATATTCTTATTACATTTTTGTAGGAAGAGATATAAAAGGATGCACATACTAAAACTCATTCATTGAACAACATGCCCATGCCAATAGATAGAAGACCTTCCCTTCCTAACTTGTTCATTAAGGATCATGATAATAGTTTAGGGAGCTCTAATAATCCAAAACTAAAAAATTATCAGGGGAGAACACATCATTTAAAAAATAATATCTTATAGTGATGCAAAATCATAATAGCAAGTAAAAATTAAAGTAAATTTATTGTTGTTAAATTAATTTATAAATGACTAGAGAGAGTATTTCTACCAAATAGAATAAAAATGTGACATAGTAAACAAGAATATAAGGAAAATAATGTAAATGTGAAATGTATGTTATTTACTATAAGTGTAAAATTTGTAAATTTTAAAGACACATAATATATTAAATTATTATGATCTCTTATGAGGTGGAAGATTGGAATTTGTCTGCATAATTATAGGATTAAAATAAATTCAACACATCTCATGCTCTACAAGCAATGAATTGTTTTTATTTTTTGAAGCAGTTAGCTCCAAGTGTCATTAGAATTTATTTCCTAAATTAAACCCCATAAAATACCTAAACTAATAATCAAAAGGTTATCTAAAGGTACTAGAAAGAGTGGAGTAATATCCATTTCTTTGAGTAATTCATTTGTTTATGTTATTCAATCATAAGGCTTAGTGATGAATAATGCACAAAAGTTCATGGCTACAAATACTCCATTTATAATACTAAAATTTATTTTCCATAAGCTAGGTGGTGTACCTCCCTTGTTATCTCACAATATTGAAATTACACTAACCCTACATTCACCCCAATCTATGAGTCCACAACTCTTTCTACACATACACCTAAATTAGAATTAGCTAGACCAAATCAAGGTAATCATTTGCTTTCATTCACTCAAGTGTTGGTGGTCTTTCCACATCCTTTTCATTCTCAAGTTTAATATCAATACAAATATTGAAAATATGTTCTCATTATAGATATTAAATATTCATTAGATGAGGTGGTAAAGAAAGGTAACCAATCATTCTTCACCACTAACACCAAGTTGCATACATATACTTCACACTCTTCAAAGACTATCTAGAGTGATATTAATGCATGCAAAAAATCACATTTAGTAATTAGAATTTAGAAACTAGTGAAATCCTATATTAATGCACATATAATGAGAATGTGAAATGTTTGTTATTTCCTATAACTGTAAACACTGTACATTGGCAAGATATATAATATATTGAATGATTATGAATTGGTGTGAGGTGGGTGCTTGGAAATTGTGCACATAATTAGAGGATTAAAACCAATTGAACATGTAGGTCTCTATGTAACCATTTATTTGTTTTTATTTGTATCATCTATAACCTCCAGGTTTCGTTATAATTTCTTACTACAAATCAACACCATATAATACTTAAACTCAGTATCTATAAGATAGATAAAATGGAATAGAATTATTGTAGTAATTTACACTTCTATGATTATTTCATATATGAATTTTGTTCAATCTTATGGATTTTATATCAACAATGCACAAGAGTTCTTGAATGCAAATACTATATTTACAATGCCCAAATATTTTTCCTATAATCTAGGTGGTGCATAGTTCATGCATATCGGTTAATCTTAACACATTTTAATGTGCTCACAACATCTTTCTTGATTTTTTTGTGAGGTTTGTATAAACCTTAAATGTTGTAAACCATAATACTAACAAACTCATATGAATATTGTTGTATGTTGGAAAAATAATTGAACATTGACTAGTGCAGGTTACAATGGATGATCCCTATAGAAATGAATTTATGCAAGAGATATACATAGAGGCAGAATAAATGGTATGAACTTTTGTCTATTACCCTCTATGGTAATTTTTAGTTCACATATTCTTTGTTGAAGCTAACCAATTCCTACATTGATCATTTTAGGAAAAATATATTAATAACCACTCCTCATTTTAGGCATGCCCTAATTTTAGCCCTTTTGGTCGACATATTGGACATGAAAAGAGGGTTTTAAATAATGCTTCCAAAAGTGAGGTTTATATTTGGCAAAACATCAGGATAACCACTCCATGGCCACCAATTTCTAGTAAGTCAAACTCCATGGGCTTTTAAGTGTTTTCCCTATACATATGCAGATATGGAGAATATCAATGTGGATGAGGGGAAATCACATGTACTTCTCATGTTTCTTGTAGTTTTGGCCTTGAAAAATTTAATAGACTTTTCAAATATGTATTGTAATTAGTAATTTTTAACATTTCATCCATATTATTATTTGATATGCCATGTTTAATATTGCATTAGGACATGGCATAGTGGAGCCATGGTAGGGAGGGTGATCATCATTGTTCAAATGTCTCAATCTCCATAAATGTATGACAACCATTGGTAGTACTCAATTTTTGTAATTTTGTCAATTTCATAGATGTTTCTAGTTGCATTAAAATAATAATCTAAAATAGACTGATTTTGACAATCTTTATGGTTCTATACATTATTTTGTATTGTTTTTCATTTAGAGGGGATAGAGAAAGGCCACAATTATGATTTCATAATGACATGTATAGTGACTTCATCCACCCAAATGTTAGTATTGGGTGTACTTAATTTTTTTCCTTCATCATACCTTTGCATCTTCATTGCATCGTACATGTATGGATTGACTTATATATGTTGGGAATTACAACAAGAATAAGTGGAGTCTGATAAGGTTGATTATCAGGTTGTTGATGATGATGATGACTAGATTTCAGACACATCATAATTTTATTAAAAGGAGGATGAACCAAATCTTGTAAGAACATTTTATTATCTTTGGGGAAATTTTCATTACTTTTTTCATTTATGCTTCTATTCTAACATGGATTCTTTGGTGTTTCAAAATTTGTAGAGAATAAATAAATGTGGACATGGGTATAGGCAAGAAATATGTACACTATTACTTATTATGACCATGTAACACATTCCATGGTAATGGTGATAATCTATTCTAGTCACTTGAAAGAATTAATGCTCATCATATTTAGATTCATTATTGATAGCCAATTCTAAGGAGACCCGCAAGGCATCTTGATAGCATGAAAAAGAAACCAAGGGATAAAGAAATAACTAAAAGATAAATAGAACACATGCCAATAGTATGACTCTTGAAAAACTAGAGCCTCAATAAGAAAGATAGTATGAAAAGATCATGTATGGTGAGGGAGAATGTATATGTCATGGGTAATCTTAGTGAGATAGCCTTGAAGGCTATTAGTGATGTGATGGTTACATATGATTCCACCAAAAAATAGGAGTAAATAAGGGAAGCCTACATATGGTGGAAAAGCTATAGTTGATAAGTGGAGTGAGAGAGACAATGGACATAGGAAGGATGATGTGTAGGCAACTATGGATGATAGGTAAGATGTAATTTGTTGATTGATTTTCATGAAGAAATATTTAAGTTCATTTACATTTTTCAAAATTGACTTGCATATTTGTTGGACACTTGCCACCTAGATTGCAGGATAAATGACATAGAAATTGGTTACACTGATGATGATCATGTTCCTTTGAGAGAGTTTTTAAAATGAAAATATAAAAGGATTTGTCAGCATAACTCTAAAAAAATTGATTGTGAAGAGATGATTTGCATAAGTAAACTCAATGACTATGTTCACAAAAAAATACTATTCTTCTAATTTCCATCAATGTTGATATGATATTATTTGATGATCATGTGTATAGGAAGGACACAAGTGAAGGAAGAGACCTTAGGGTGGTTGTTATATCTAGTGACGATGATAAAAATTATTGAATGATATCATAGTCAACAACTTTTACATGTATTTTTGTTTCATTGAACCCCATCATTATAAATTTTAATTTTGTTTTCTCTTGTAATTTAATGTAGGAATTAGATGGACTAGTGTGACATCATCCAAGGCATCATGGGTATGTTGTTAGAGGTATGTTCTCCAAATTTTATTAAGCAATCTAGAGAGTTTTATCTTTGCCTTTCTATCTTATTTTTTATATCTGCTAACATTTTTAACAATGATACATTCAAATGCAGGTGCTTTCATGGGAGGGTGACATATGCATATACTTGAATTTACTATGAGTTGAATTCCATTTGTACCTTGTTTAAAATAAGTTTCATGGCCATGCCATGAACATGAATATTGATATTTACCTAGACATGATTATTTATATATACATATTCATGTGATATGTATGACAAAACATGCATATTAAACTTATTATTTGGACATGAAATTTATATACAGTCATTTTGTTCATGGATTATGTTAGCAAATAAATGTTCCATTAATCTCTATTTTTAGTATTCACTTTGCTAATTATTATTGATTTTAGTGATGTTTTTCATGATGGTTCATGGATAATTATTGTGTCGATGTTCACATTTTCTCATGCTATTATGTTTATATGTATGATGTGTATTGCATGTTCACAACTTATGTTTCATGTTCACATGTTTACCAAATTAATTCATTAAATGTTAAAAACTGTACTTTTTAAGTGTGCATGTTTACATTAACTTAATGTATGTAGTCAAGTAACCATGGTGGGATGCAATGTAATATATCAATTTTAGCATGAGTTGTACCTTATCCCAATACTTTTCTCATTTCATGTATTTATTTTTTTAGGCATCATAAACTACCCTCCACCAAATGAATGATGACCATTTTTAATGGAAGAGGAAGCTGAATTTCAAGGAATGCAATACTTTGAATGATCATGACAAGCATGCTGAAGGTGAGATTTCCTACATTTCTATCTTGGTCCTTGATGTTTGTACATTATGAGTAACTTGCTCTATTTTAACTTATAATATTAGTCCATAACACTATGAGTAATTATGAAAAATTTAATATTTTAAGAAATTTCATGAACTAACAAGTATATTGCATATTCTTTATTTGTCTATATATACTTTTACTCTTGCCTTGGTTGTGTATTTTTATCAAATCTCTATTTTGACTAAGTTGTATGCATTTATAGAACTTTTAAGAAATAAAGATCAAAATGCATGCCTCAAAATTATGGATGACTTTGATGAATTTATTTCAAGGTTGATATGTGAGGGTGCCTTATTGATTGAATATCATATTGGTTTGAAGCTATCATTGGCATTACTATAAAACAAATCTATGATCACAAAAGATCAATTGTTGACCAAGCTTATTCAAAGTGTAAGGAGAAGTGTTAAAAATTTGGAAACCATTATTGCTAAGAAGAATATATTGGTTTTAGAGTTGAACACCATCATTTTTTCATTGAGTGATGAGAAGATGGAACTTGAACATAAATTTTTAAACTTGGGCTACCAATTCCTACATAAAATCACTCTATGAATTTAGGGCTGTGACTATGAAATCCATGTAGATAAATCATGAAGGAATGATTTACATATATGTACATGAGTTGAATCATCTGAAGTCATATTAAAATATGTTATTTTCTCAATTTTAAGGGGTGACCAGTAGCAACCTTGACATTTCAGACAAAAACAATGCCAACTAGTTACGTACATTGACTATTATGAACATTATGCTCTGTATAGTTCTCATAATAGTTGTAAACTAGTTGATACATTTGTTACTACTTTGTAATATTTTTTAATATGGAAGTATTACTAAATTATAGGTGTATACACATGGAATCCTAGTAGATATAGGTGTATAATATAACTTGCATCTTTTTGTTCACCCACTACATATGTTATCTCTTTATTACACATGATGGTATATATTGTATGTTTGCTTTATGTTCACTATATTCTATGTGGAACATGGTGGTACTTATTTGATTTCATGTTTTTTGGTTTAACATGGCATATTATATTATATTCCATGTTAATATTTCCAACATGGTGCCTTATATGTTGAACATGGTCTTCAATTTTTATTCTATTCTGTGTCTTAAACATGTTATGTGAAAAATCTAAAGCATTGGTATGATCCTGTGTATTTATTACCTTGATGTAAGTAAATTTGACCTTGTGGATTATGTAATTTCATCAAAATGGCTCACTATAAGGATATTCTATGTTGGAAAGTTAAAAATAATATGTTGTTACAAGATTCTTAGACAGTTGCAAACAAGGATGAAGAAACAAACTAAGAATACAATCTTGTACATTGGGATAAGCCTATTACATCAAGGAGGAGTAAATAAAGGAATATATATGAAGGGAATAGGTCTATATAAGACCTTAAAAAGGTCTAGATGGGTCTATAAAAGAGATTTGCATGTGTTTGTTATGGAGTTACAAAGGTTTATTTGTAAATTGTTGCATATGTAATGAATAAAGAATGTTTTATTTAAAAATACCTATTGGTTTTCCATATCTTAAACATGAAAGTTTTTGTGTTGAAGCTATTATGTATTAATTGTTAGGTGTGGACCCTGATTGTCTTCCAGGATCAGAGGTTAAAATTTTGATGTTATTTCAATCACTTTTTAGATCCCATTCTTTGTATCCCTAATAGCGTGGGGTATTGCAAGGGATAACCCCCATTACAGGGTCTAGGGGGATAACCCCCCTAGTGGGGGGTTTGGGGGCCACACACACTAGTGGGGGTTTAGGGGAAATGCCCTTGAATTAAATTTTTTACTAAAATTTCGTTGTAAAATTGTAATTTCATAGTCAATTTGGACCATTGATTAGAGGTTTCTAGATCTGATAGTAGACGTTATGTTTATGTGTTTTTAACCCTAAAATGTATTAATACATGGTTGAGATGAATAAAAATAGATGGAACATAGAGAGAGGAGGTAGAGAAGGTAGAAAGGTGTAACAAGTTTTGTTGTAGGATATGTTTCTCCCTTGCATTGCTAGAAATAATAAATTGGACAAGTTTGGTGGATGTAACCCATCTTGGGTGAACCATGTTAAATCTCATGTCTCATATTTTGTGCATATTTATGATTATTTTTTATATGTTTAATTGATTCATTTCATAGTTTCTCTTGTATGTTATTTGGGGGTAAATATGTGTTTTATTTTATCCTAACAAATGGTATTAGAGCAAAGGTTTTGTTTGCACAATTTTAAATCATAGGAAGAAAAGGGTTTGAACTCAAGTGGGAGCTATGGTGGATGAAAATAAATCTAAGGTGGAGAAGTTTAATGGATATAACTTTGGATTGTGGAAGATGCATATAGAGGATTACCTTTACAAGAAGGACCTATATTTGCTATTGAGAGGGAAAGTAAAGAAGCCATCGATAATGTCAGATGAAGCTTGGGAACTATTGGATCAAAAATCCCTTAGAACCATACAATTGTGCCTTGAATCTTCTATAGCATTCAACATATCATAATAAAGACAATATAAGGTCTTATGAGTGCATTAGGTAAGTTATATGAAAAAACCTTTACCTCAAATATTGATGAAAAAATTATTTAATATGAAAATGTCTAAAAATGGTTTAGTACCAGATCATTTAAATGAGTTTAACATAGTTACTAGTCAATTAAATTCCATAAATATTGACTTTGATGATGAAGTTAGGGATCTTCTCATTCTTTGTTCCTTGCTTGAAAGTTGGAATAGCTTGGTAGTGGTATTAAGAAACTCTATGTCTAATAATGCTAAACTAAAGTTTGAAGATGTGGTGGGTGTTATCCTAAGTGAGGAAATGCAAAGGAAAAACATAGGTAAAACATCCATATCTACAAATGCATTAGGAGTGGATAATAGAGGAAGGTAGAAGAATAGAGAAAGAGGAAACTATGAAAAATCAAAAGAGGGTGAAAGATCTAAATCAAGAGGTAAGATGGAATGTCGGATCTATGGCAAGCCAGGACACACAAAGAAAGAGTGCTGATTTTGAAAGGCTAAATTAGGTAAGGATAAATAAGAAGGTAATAGAGAATAAAATGTAGAAAGTTATGTAATAAAAGATGCTCTTATACCTTCTTTGGATAATATTGTTAAATATTAGGTTTTAGATTCAAGTGCTTCTTTTCATGCTACCCCTCATAGACATTATTTTATAGATTACATTCAAGGTAATAATGGGAATGTTTACCTGGGTGATGATGAACCCTGTAGTATTATTGGAAAAAGAAGTGTTCAAGTTAAATTAAAAAATGGAAATACTTGGGTGCTAAAGGATGTCAAGCATGTTCCAATCTTGAGGAGAAATCTGATCTCTGTAGGGCAGCTAGGTAGTGAGGGTTGTATGGTCACATTTATAGTTGAATCATGGAAGGTTATAAAGGGTTCTATGGTGGTTGTAAAAGGTAAGAGTGTAGGCACTTTATATTTGTCTATAGATAATGTTAATTCATCTTGTGCTGTAGATGCTACATGTAAAAACACATATTTATGGCATTATAGACTTGGCCACATGAGTGAAAAGGGAATGAAGACCGTACATGTAAAAGATAAACTACCAAGTTTGAAAGAATTAGATCTAGATTTTTGTGAGCACTGTGTATATGGGAAACAAAAATGTGTGAGGTTTCTCAGGATTGGACCAGTCAGGAAGGAGCAGAAGTTAGAGTTTGTGCATACAGATGTATGGGGACCGGCTCAAGTATCTTCACTTAGTGGTTCAAATTATTACGTTACATTTATTGATGATGTAACTAGTAAGGTTTGGGTATGCTATATAAAAAGGAAGTCTAATGTTTTTGATACATTCAAGAAATGGAAAGCCTTAGTTGAAAATGAAACATGTTTAAAACTAAAATGTCTCATATTAGATAATGGAGGTGAGTATTGTAGTAATGCTTTTAATAATTACTATTCAAAAAGTGGAATTTATAGACAAAAAATAGTTCCAAGAACACTATAATAGAATGGTGTGTTAGAAAGAATGAACATGACTATTATGGAGCATGCTAGATGCATGAGATTGCATGTAGGTTTGCCTTTACATTTTTGGGTAGATGCTATAACTACACCAATTTATCTGATAAATAGAGGACCTTTGAGTGCTTTGGATGGTGGAATACCAGAGGAGGTATGGATTGGAAAAAAAGGTAGATTATTATTTTCTAAGAGTTTTTGGTTGTGAGGCATTTTCTTATATTGACAAAGATCATAGGAATAAGTTAGAATCTAAGTCTCAAAAATGCACATTTATTGGTTATGGAACTAATGACTATGGATTTTGATTACGGAATCTGGAAAATAAGAAAATAATCAAGAGTAGAGTTGTGTTCCATGAAAACGTCATTTACATGGATGAGTTACTCTAAAATAAGTAAGAAGAATCCAAAAGGGAATACACAGTATTAGAATACATTATAGAAAAACATGTCCTAGAGGTTCCTGATCAAAATGTGTAATAAGAACAGTGACCTCAAACCCTTGTTAAAAGCTCTACAAGAGTAAGTAGATCACTTGATCATTTTTCTCCTTCGTTATATTATTTATTACTTATTGATGGTGGTGAGACATACATCTATGAAGAATTAGTGTAGATTGATGACAAAGATAAGTGGGAGCAAGCTATGGATGAGTATGATGCTCTAATGGAAAACTAGACATGGGATTTAGTGGAGCATTCTAAAAAAAAGAAGGCATTACAGAATAAGTGGGTATATAAGATAAAGGAGGAGAATGATGGTAAAAATAAATTCAAGGCTAAAATGGTGGTTAATGGTTTTGCACAAAATAAAGGTATAGACTTTGATGAAATATTTTCTTCAGTAGTTAAAATGACTTCTATAAGAGCTATTTTAAGTTTGGTAGTAGTAGAAGATTTGCACCTTGAATAGTTAGATGTGAAGACTATATTCCTTCATGGTGACTTGGAGGAGGAAATATATATGGAGAACCCATAGGGATATGAAGTCAAAGGTAAGGATAAAATGGTGTGCATGTTAAACAAGAGTTTGTATGGCCTAAAACAAGCTTCAAGATAGTGTTATTTAAATTTTGACAGTGTTATGATAGAACATGGATATGTTGACTAAGATATGGTAGGTGACTTAAATGGTAGAAGAAGCACTATAGGGTATGTGTTTATAGTAGGTGGTAAAATAGTTATTTGGGTATCATGTTTACAAAAGGTTGTGGCACTTTCAACCATAGAGGCTGAGTATGTTGCTGCTATAAAAACAAAGAAATAATTTGGTTACAAAGGTTGATGGAAGAATTATGATGTAGTCAAGAAATATGTATTATATATAGTGATAGTAAAAGTGCAATCCATCTAGTTAAAAACTCAAATTTTCACTCTAGAACAAAACATATTTAGTTATGGTATCATTTAATTTGCTCAGTGACAAAGGAAGAGCAACTAAAATTGGAGAAGATACATACCAGTAAAAATCCTATGGATATGATGACCAAGGTAGTTACAAGAGAGAAGTTAAAGATTTTCTCAACTTTAATTGGTATTCATGGATGATAATTAAATTAATGAAATTATCTAGATTTAGATAGTATAATGGATGTAGTAGCAGTGGAGTTACTACAATTAGTCTCCAAGTGGGAGATTATTAGGTGTGGAACCTGATTGTCTTCTAGGATCAGAGGTTAAAATTCTAATGTTATTTCAGTTGGGTTTTGGATCCCATTATTTGTATCCCTAATGACATGGGGGGTTACAAGGGGGGAACCCCCCTTGTGGGGTCTAAGGGGGATGACCCCCTTGATGGGGGGTCCAAGGGTTGCACACCCTAGTGGGGGTTCAGGGGAAATGCCATTGAAATAATTTTTTTGTTAAAATTGCCTCGTAAAATTATAATTTCATAGTCAATCTGGGCCATTGATTAGAGGTTTCTAGATTTGATAGTAGAGGTTATGTTTAGGTATTTTTCACCCTAAAATGTATTGATCAATGGGTGAGATGAAAAATAGATGGAACATAGAGAGATGAGGTAGAGAAGGTAGAGAGGTGTAATAGGTTTTTTTGAAATATTTTTTTCTCCCTTGTATTTCTATAAATAATATATTGGACAAGTTTGGTAGATGTAGCCCATCTTGGGTGAACCATGTTAAATTTGGTGTATCCTATTTTGTGCATGTTATTGATTATTTTTTATATGCTTAATTGATTTATTTCATACTTTATCTTGTATGTGATTTGGGGATAAATTTGTGTTTTATTTTATCCTAACATTAATTTTATGCTTCAATACTCCATTCAAGTCTGTTAAGGTCTACCAATAGGGTTTACGAAGAACTATCTGATAAATCAATGCATTTCTATGTGAGTTATTGGATGTATGATACTTGAATATTGTGTGAAATAGTAAGAAGGACCTTCAAAGATTCTAAATCAAATAGTAAAATTCCTTTAAAGTCATTAAAATCTATGAACATTACATTTTTGACCTCTCAGGTATGTGTTTTTGGTAATAACGTGTGATAGTCATGTTTATGAAGTTGTTTATATCATTTTAGAACTTGTCAAAACATTTAATTTATCAATATAGTTGTAAAAATATGTAATAGAGTTTATACAACTATTAAAACTCCATGAAATTACTTACAAGTTAAAATCTACAATTTTGATTATCTAGGCCTTTGTACATGACTATGTCTAGGGTTTAGGTGGAAAAACCTCTTACTTTAATGTCAACCATTGAAATTCATTGAAAATTATTCTAAAATTATGTGAAGACATTTAAAAAATTATTAAATCATATATATGAGTTTTAATATCATGTAAGGACATATATAGAGGACTATGCATTATTGTTCTCTAGGTGTCCATTGAAAAGGATAATGATAAGAGAAGATTGATTGGTTTGGTGTTATTATTGGACTTAATGTCAAGTGAAAGGTTGGTGTTATTTCATAGTAATTTTAAAACATGTTGTCAAGGTAATACAAGTTATTGGTGTTTAATTTGAGGTAATTCTCTTTAAGGAGATCATAATAGGCATGTGTAGACCTAAAAAGACATAATTGTGCTTAGATCACTCTTTTAAGAAACCAATGAAAATAATATTGGTCTATTATTAATATAGATAGACTATTAACATTGTAAAGGTTATGTAAAAGACTACTAATAATATTTTAAGACCTAAGACATTGTCATTATGAGATATTGATGACTGTGTAACTCAATGTGTATGTGTGTTTGAACAAACAATATCTTAAAAGGTTTTAAGATGAATAACCTATATATAACTCTTCATATGTTATGAAATATTATGTGAAGTTGGAATAACATAGTTAAAGTGAGTTTGGAAACATTTTAATCACTTAAATACTCAAAATAACTTAATCTTAAGGATTGTGTTGTAAGAGAGGTATAAGTGCACATAACCATTAAGGTTTAAAGGTTTAAATGGATGTCTAAAACCTAATAAAGTGATCCAATAAATATAAGGTATGAAAAAGGGTAAAAATACCCTGATAATAATATTCTTGGGCTTATTTAATATGATAATTTCATCTACTACTCATAGAATTGGGTATAAGACTTGGTGGAAAGTACATTTTGTTTACTGATATAAAATTGGTAAAATAGGGTGTTCAAAAGGAAGTATAAAAAAAGGGACTTTATTAACATGGTACACACTTTATCATAGTAATAAATAAGTTATTAAAGAGGGTGGTATCTCTAAGATGTTATTAAATAGGTATGTGAATCTTAGAACAAGTACAAAGACTTAGTATGCAAATTCATCAGACCTTGTGTTCATCCATGGTGAGTATAAAAAGGGATAGTCATTAAAGGAGTTGAGAAGAGTGGGAATATAGAGAAAAACCTTGTCATATAGAGTATGATCTCATTGGTCTTGTAAGAAAAATCTCAAAGACATAATATTCAAGTAAAGGATTAATATAGATGACAAAGGAAGTCCTTACTAACCTAGTTATAAGTTTAAATAATTTGTAGACCTTAAAAAAGACTAATTGGTAATTGACCCTCAAATAAGGTTAGTGAATAAGAAAATCCAAGGTTTGTACCTTCAATCCTACAACTTACATGAACACTAAACTATAAAAAAATATGATTCTAATGCATTAGTTATAGCAAGTCACACATGAAATAAATGATAAATTAGATCATAAACACCAATGAAGTCATAAATAAAAAGTGACTACTCATAATATAAAACACATGAACACCAAACTATCACATAAATATGATTCCAATTCATTAGCTATAGAAACTCACACATGCAAAAAATTAGAAATTGGATCATAACCACTAATTAAGTCATCAATAAAGAGTGAGTGTTATGACATCCTTTAAATTCATCAATAAAGAGTGACTATTCATTGTATAAAATAGAGACATCATCATAATAATGATGAGACTTATCATCTTCATCAATAGTAACTTAAATATAATTAGTTTAAACACTTCAACAACATGCTAGGTATTTTGATCTTTATTTTTTCCAAATAATAAGTCTACTATTCACTGTCTAAATCAACACTAACACCCAATGGATAGTACTCACCATCGCTGCTAGTGCCTTCAATGTGCATGAAGAAGTAAAGAGGCTCCATTCATGAAATTATTTGGCTTGGTTAGAATAGTGGAAAGTTCATGGCATGGAAAATTATGTACCTCTCTTCCAAAAATTTACAAATGACTATGTCAGACAAAGTCTCCCTAGATTAAAATGGTTACTTCTAACCCTAAAAAGATCTTCCCTTTAAGAGAATTCCTCCCTCATTGGCTTTAATATGTTTTATAGGTTATATATATTTGTTTCTGAATGGTTTGTCTTAAAAGAAGTACATTTATTTATGAATAAAAATAATGTTTAATATGTTATGTATTAAGCTAGAATATTCCCAAAATGATTAAAAACCCAATTTACACATCCTATGATCAATATTTATTCTTTATATCCCTTATAATTAAACTGGTCTGATTCCATCTTGAACTTCACAATAGGTGAAAGGGTTGATTCATTTATGTGACATTTTTCACCATCAATATATTTTGTGACTCCACTGGGGACTTTTAGAAATAAATTATTATTTTTATTTTTTTTTCAAATCAACATATCTTTCCCACGACCATTACTGGTTTCCCTCTTATCATCTAACTTGACTTTGATAATTTTGAGGATCAAATTGATATTTCATCTAACCTTGTTCATTTTTCTTAGTATAATAAACATTATGAATTTCATCAAATTATTTAGGTTATAGCTAAATAAGAAGATGAATCAAATTTTGAAATATATTGGTGCACCACATTAATCCATTAAACTTGTTTTCATATTCATAAATTAAATCATTGCATTCAATGAGAAGATAAAAGAACATGGCTATTAATCCTCCACATAGAACTCAATTTATTTATAAGACCTTTCATTTTGATTGTTTTATTGTTCTTACTGATCCTAACAAAATTTTAAAACCAACTAAACCTACTAATATTGTATAGCTCGCTGAATCTTCCAACAAAAGAACTACCTCTTGGTAGAGTTAGGGATCTCATTCCTAGTCTGAAAAATGATAGATACCAAGCTGAAGTAATTAACAATGAATTTGATTATGATGTACAAAATGAACAAAAATAAGTAAATCCTTGGATCCATATAAATCTAATCAATATTAGTAACTTCCCTAGTAAGTTACCCTCACTTAAAGCACTTAATGTCCCTAATTGTTCTAGAAAACCCTAGTGAGTCTTGGGAAGATCATCTAGATGCCTTTAAGATATTTTTTTTTACCCTTGGTTTAACCAATGAAAATTTTTACTTAGGGTATTCTTGAAAAATTTAAAAGGTAAAGCATACCAAAATTTTATTAATTTGCCTAATCAATTTATTAACACATGGCAGATGTAGAGGATTGGATTTTGATAATCCTAAATAAGATTTAGAGTTATTAAATGAGCTTGTAAATATTTCCATTAATCAAGATGAGACTATTTACCATTTCATAACTAGATTTAATAAGTTGTGTCATATAATTCCTCATATGTGAGACCATCCAAAAAACATCTAGATTATGTTTTTGTAGTGAAATACCTTTAAAATACAAAATGGATTTAGAGGATAAATGCATAACAAAATATGATGATACACTTAATTTTTACATTGAATATGAAAATAAGTTAAAACATGTTGGATTTAAAGATCAAACTTATACTGGGTTAAGCTTTAATAATGCATAAATTATGAAAATAACATATAATTTTAGTAACGAGTTGGTAACCATCAAATGATAGTTGAATCACAAACCCTCAACATCAATAAATCTAACAATCCTTAAAAAAGGTAATAATGAATAAAATATTCATTATTGTCATTTTTTTGAATAGATCATGATCCTAACACATGTATAATTTTTCATAAATTTAAAAAATTCATCTAAGGGAAAGATAATATTACCATTAACCTAGTTGATAATATAAACATGTGTGGTTCTGATGAGTCTCTAGACAATATCAAAATCATTAATGTTAATTTTTTTTAGATAAGATAAAGGGATAATAATTATTTCCTTAAAGATAATCCAAATGCAACTAATAATCAAACATCTACTTCCAAATCTTCCACAAAAGATAGAGGTAAATCTTCACATGATATTATTGTTAAAGATACTTTTACTACAAATTATCAACAACCTGACCCTTTATCTAAAGAAGTTAATTACACATAATATCTTCCTTATAATCCCAAAATTTATACTCATTTTTCCATCCTTATCTGGTGCTTATAACATTATTGATGATATGGAAACCATTAAATCTAGTTTTTATTTACTTGAAGTTGGATTAATCAATCAACTTGATAAAATAAATGATGTTTTTAAAAATACAAATCATGTGAATGTAGTAGGACTATAATAAGAATCTAGTAATAATGAATCTAATTCTATTTTTGGTCAATATAATGATCCTCTAACTAGTTACATTCCTCTATTTTGTGTTTCTATTAAAATTACTGATAAGGCTATCTATAACTGTATCTTTGATACCAGAGTTTCTACGAAAATCATGCCTAAGTTTATTGTTGATCAAATAGGCATATATTATGAAACTAATGAGATTAAACTTACTAGTTTTGATTCTTGTAAAAAGAATAATTATGGTAATTTTTATGACATTGTTATCAAAATAACTCAAAAATGAAAGAATTGGGTGTATTTAGAATGTACAAGTTTAAGATATTCCTGCTAACTATCCTATGTTGTTAAGTAGAGATTGGTCAAAAGAAACTAGAATTTTTGTAGGTAAGCATACTACTTGGGTCTCTATTGGTAATGAAATTATGTTTATGCATAGAGAGGAATGTAATAGTAATCATATAGAATCCATACCAATGTTTTTTACATATGTTAAAACTATAATTAGTAATTATGAGTTCCTAACTTTGGATGAAAATAATTAACAACAAATAAGAACTATTTAAAGGGAAAAGATCTGGTCTTTGTATTAGGATGGAAGTTATTCACAACACAGGAGTGGTGATAAAATTGTTTTAATTTATCCTATAGGTGAAGTTTAATGTTACACTTTTAAACTATCATTTGAAAATACTAAAAACACAACTAAATATGAGACTCTGTGTTGAGGTCTTAAAAAAATATAATTCAAAATGAAAAATTTAGATGTTTTTGGAGATTCCAAGTTAATTATTAGACAAGTAAGAATAATTTATAAAACCAATCAAAATCATATCCATAGATATACTCAAAATGTTTGGTCACGTACTGAGTAGTTTGAGGAATTTAATATCTCACATATCCTTAGAGAATTTAATTCTCATGTTGATAAACTTTGTTTTTAATTATAATCCTACCTTAAATGATAGTGAACCAACTATAGATTATTATTTTTCTAAAGTTTTCATACCTAAAGTACTTCATCTTAATGATAATTGGATTGTATTTGGTTATAATAAATATATTTATGTGTTTTTCAAAGGTAATTATTTTTATCATGATGATTATGTGTTAAACTGTGGTGATTATTTTCAGTTAAGTACTAACAAGCTACTTGTTGGTTTGGTCAATTTGTAATCCATGTTCACACCATATGATCAACCCAAGATCTCACAAACCAAAGAACCATCCAAAAGAATAATATGTGAGACTATTAATATTAATATTGACACTAAAGAGGATTTTAATATTGTATATTTGGGTATATATTCTACTATCAAGGAGAAAGTTTAGTTTATTAAACTGTTTAAAGAATTTATAGATATAATTCTTTGATCCTATAAAGACCTAAATAGTTATGAACAAGATGATAAAAAATGACATACCTATTAATCCATAAATAAAACATATTAGGTATAATGTTAGAATAATAAACCCTTTATTAGAAGACACCATCAAAAGGATTTTGATAACATGTTAGATGGCGGTGTCATTTTTTATTATATGATATTCATATTGGGTAGAAAATTTAGTTAATTTTATGAATAAAATGGTGATATTTTTCTTTGTGTAGATTTTAGAGATTTAAATAGAGCTTGTGTTAAGACAACATTCCTTTTCCAAGTATAGATTAGGTTTTTCAACAAGTAACATGGTCTAAAATGATGTCAATTATTGATGTATTTTTTGGTTATAATAATATATGTGTAAATTCAAAAGATACACATAAAAATATGTTTACTACATGTAGATGAACATGTACTTTTAACATAATTCTCTTTGGGTTAACAAACATTGGTACTCATTTTTAGAGATCCATACAAGTAGCTTTTGATGATCTAATTAGCATCATTATGCAAGTCTACCTTAATGATCTTACTATGCATTCAAAGAAGATAAATAATCATATTGATCATCTGTGTGAAATTTTCACTAGATGTAGAAAATATGATATTTCTCTAAACCCCAAGAAAAAAGTTTTTGGAGTTACCAAAGGGAACCTATGAGGTCATATTATTTCAAAATATATAATTTTAATTGACCCTAAATGTATAAAATCTATCAAATATTTACCACCTTCTAAAGGCCAATCTTATCATAGATAATTTTTTGTTAAAACTAATTTTGTGCATGAGTTCATTTCTTATTTTTATGAAAAATCTAATCCCTTACAAATTAAATAAAAATCAAATTTACCTATGGGATGCAGGTTCAAATTCATTTAATGACATAAAAAAATATAGTTGTATATTATCATGTCCTTGTTAAATCTAATTTAAAATAAATCATTCATTTTTAATGTCAATGCAACTAAAAAATCTGTGTTTTTATCACTCAACATGATCATGATCAAGAGGAAAGACCTATTGGGTACATGAGTCAAGTTATGAAAGATGTTAAAGTCAGGTACCCTTTTATTGAAAAATTATTTCTCTCATTCATTTCTTCTTTAAATAAATCATGATATCTTTTAATGGTAAATAAATTTATTGTTCATTCCAACGTTCCTATTTTGTCTTATCTTTTGAAGAAACCAACCATTCATGATAGATTAGCAAATTAGATTTTTAAATTTGTGAATTAGAAAATTCAAAAACTATCAAAGGAAACAATTTATCTAAACATTTAGCTAAAAATAAGACCTTTGACATAGACGTATTAGTCATTTCAATTCATGATAATCTTCATGCTAAATATTATCTCCAAAACATGAAAGTTTATGATCTTTCAAAAAATTTAAAATAGGACTTTGATATGCATGATTGGGATTATTTGTTTTCACATGATGATTGGTATAATGACCTAATCTATTATTTATAGAACCAATTTCGTCTTAATACATTAGATAAATGACAAAAATGAGCACTTAGGTTTTAGGCCTTAAAATTTGTCTTGTTATAAAAATTTACATACTATATAAATAAAATATGGCATGGTTTAGTGTTTCTTAACACATGAAAAAAATTAAAATGTTCTTAGGACTTGTCATGAAGGTATATGTGGTTGAAACTATGCATTGAAAACTAATATATATCAAATATCATGTGCATGATATTATCAGCCTAAATTATTTCAATATTTGTATACGTTAATAAGGTCATGTATATCATGTCAACTTTTCACTATTAGAAATAGACTACCAACTATGAATTTCAACCTTGTTATTCCTGAGAAACCATTCACCAAGTGGGGTATTCATTTTATTTCAGATATCCATCCTCCATATTTATCTTACCATAGATATATTTTAACTTCCACTAATTACTTTACTAAATGGCCTGAAGTTTTAGAATTAACAAGTTATGTTTCTTCTGAATTAACTTCATTTTCAAAAATAATTTTTTTTCAAGATTTTGTGTTCCTTATGAGATAATATCTTATAATGGCCCTCAATTAATTTATAATGAATACTTAGAGTTCTTGGGATTTTATTTTATCATTTAAATTTATTGAAATTATTATCCTCAATAGAATGGACAAACCAAATCTACTAACAAAATTTTGATTTCAATTATGAAAAAGTATTTTATGAAACCAAAATAAATTGGCATGTCAAACTATTTGAAGCTTTTGGGATAAAACCAAAATGGTGAAATTTACAACATGATATTGTCCATTCATTTTATATTATGGTTTCAAAGCTAATTTAACTATTGAACTACAAATTACTTCAGCTGGGATTTCTATTTAATACCTAACAAAAGTTACTAGTGTTATAAAATAAAGACCTAATGACCTCTTAGCCGTTGATGAAACTATGACAAATGCTTTGAAAAAATTAGAAAGAGATAAATATAAAATTAATATTTTTTTATATAATAAATTCTTATAATATTGGTGACTAAGTGTTGTACTAGGATAAACCCCATGAAAAATAAGGGAAATGTCATAAATTTGATTCACTTTGGCTTGGTCCTTACAAAATAATAGTTTTTTTAATTAAAAATGCAATTAATTTAAAATATATTGATGTAAATTGGTTGTTTTATTTATTTAATTATCATCGTTTGTATCTTTTATTCAATTAGATACCTTTTCTTCTTTGTTTCTTTTGCTTTCCTATTTCTCTCTCTTTTGGTTTTAATTTTTCTTATAATCTTTATTTTGTTTTGGTGTGAGTTGGATATAGTTTTAGGATTTATGAGACATTCATAATTATTAAGGATAAGGTACACATTTACCATATTAATATAAGTATTTATAATCAAATATTTTAATACTTTGAAAAAATTTATGATCAATATTTTATAAGGAAACAAGTACCAAATAGTTTGTTATTATAAATATTACTTGCTTTCAAAAATATATTCTAGGATAGTGTATTAATTTTTAATCCATAAAATACTTCTATATTTTAATATTTATTATTATCTATGTACCTTTAGTCTATCAACCCATCCATCTATTGTAAAATCTTTGAGGGAGTCTGTGCATAGCTATTTAAGAAATGATTCGCCTAGATCACACTCTTAATTATCTAAAATTTGAATTTATGATTACAACCCAATTTAAAAAGTGAAAAAAGATATCAATATCACTAGTTTTATAAAAAATATCTACTGCCTTTTAAACTTTAAATTATCTAAATCTCGTATATGATGGCTTAAGCCATGAAACTTAAAACTACTGGTGGGGACTAACTTTTTTGAATTCATTTAATGATTTTTTTTGTGTGTATGATTTAATATGATATTATTATATGTTTACCAATTTGAAATTTTTGTAATTTTGTTAAGGAAATCAAACATTGCATAGTTTTGTATCAAATTATTGTAAAATAACTTTTTTTACATTTAGAGGTTACAATGATGTTTTCATAATTATTATAGATTTATAAATATGCATGGAATGTGCATTAAAAAATTAGTGATGTATGATTAAATAATTTTTACATAATATTTTCACTAATTTATCTATTCATAATACATATTTCATTTTTTGATAATGTACTTGCATTTTTAACTCAATCTTATGTACTTAAACTGGTTGAAATATTGCTAACTTTGATTTTTTTTCACATTGTGATATAAATGTTTTCATATATTTTGATATACTTTTGATGATAACCATCAATTGAAATTTTAATGGTTTTTATTAATTTGTTACATGTGTTTTAATCTAAATGGGTGTTTCACATAAACACACTATATAAATAAAACGTTTGAGTGCAACAATGTAATATTCATGACTAGGTAATAAATGATAGTTTCATTAGAATTTAACATATTTAAGCATGTGAAATAATATAAAAATAACTATATAACCAAGGAAGAAAGATCATATATTGTTTGTCACATTATTTTGGTTTATCAGGATAATTTAGGTTCATCTTAATGCTACAATTCTGTGTTTTTGTTTCAACTTTTAACTATTTTTCCTAATGGACACTTGCATTAGCCTTGGAACACTTATTTCAATGGAGGTTTCATGATATTAATATAGGTGTCTAAATCTATATATGTACTACAAGTGACTATATTTTACTAAAGATGTGATTAGACCTATGTTTCTACTTTCCCTCTAGATAATAATTGAATCATACACATAATATTGTAAAAAAAATAAAAACCTAGATTATTTATATTTGACAACCTATGACTCCATAAAAAATGGGTTATCATGTGAGTCAAACTAAATCTATAAATCTTTCTATTTATAAGTGATGCCTACATAGTCATATACTTGAATAGGGCCTCAAACTCGCATGTATTTCTCCCTTTAAGGTGTGTGTGTAATGGTGATTGTGAAATTATATGATATATCTCCTATTGTAACCCTTTATAAAATAAAAAAAAATTGTAACTCGACCCTTTTTTAATACTTAATACTTTAGCAATATGCAATTCAGTGTCAATAACCTTTGAATGAATAATGTATATGTTAATTAAAAGGATTGTTTAGTAATTTAAAATGAAATCCTAATTTTGAATATATAAGGAACCTTTTAAATTAAAATTAAGACCTAATGACCTAAAAAATCCAATAATAGAACAAACATACATACTCTCACAAATAGTCACAAGGCCAAAAGTATAAAAATAAATAAAATAATAAGCTAGGACACTTATGTTTACACCTAAACATTTGTGTCAATGAAAGTGTGTTGAGGTGAATGGTAGTGTCTAATAGCTCAAAACACATAAAAAACATTAGAGACTTAGGTATCCCTACCATAAGATGAAAAAATTAAAATATAGTGAGTGGAGAGAAATAATATACTAGACAAAGTAATGAAAGGCCATAGATCCTAAGGGGCACATTCAAGGTCGTACCACTAAGTACTCAATCTTCTAAAAAAAAGGATATTTATATATGAAACTAAGAAAAAATATAGTATAAAATAATCATACCAAATATGGGTATATAAAACATGAAATTTGGTAACATTAGTATCTTGGCTCATATAAGTTGTTTTGTTACCTAGTCTTAACTAAAACATTACCATGAAGTATCACATTGGCATCATGAGTCACATTAAGTGATGCAGTGCCTAGATATATTTAGATATTCTAAAGGAAATTTAGATTTAAAGTATTAAAATTTAAATCTAAAATGTTATACATATTTTTTTTTGGGTTGGTATGTCACTTGATAGATAGATAAGATATAACGAGAATCCATCATATAAATTATGGGAGGCGGGGTCATTTAGTCTTCACCCCATCTACCTTTGGTTATTTAGAGTTGGCAGGTTGAAATTTTTTTTTATATCAATTATATAATACAAAATATAAATATACATATAGATAGGGTTTATATAATATGAATACATGATAGATAGTTGGTATAATTCCAAATATAGATAAGGTTTATATAATACCAACTAGATGTTGATATTGTATTCAGTTGGCCAATACTTGATTCTATATTGAAAACTTGATAGAGAGTTGGTAGGTCACTATATATATAGGTAGATAGGGATTATAAAAATATAATGCAACTACCAACCCAAATACCTAATATTAACATGGTGATATTTTCATTAAAGGCTTGTCCCTACCTCATTTCAAGTTATTAGTGGGTAAAGGTGGCATAAGATTTGGTAGTTGCTAAGTTATTTGGAGGTCATGAGGATACATGGTTTAGTATTTTTACTATAGGATTTAAAATTCCACTAATATATAAGACAAGTAACCATAAATAAATTTATTACTCACCTTGGAAATGATTCCATCTTAAAACTGATCATTTTCACTATTCATGCCTCATCTAGTCAAGAAATTCATGAAAGACACATCCTACAGATTTGGTTTTTGAGGCCAGAAAAAGTGATTTTGATTTATAATATTTTATTTAGTGCACTCAATTTTATGGTAGGTATATAATAAATTTTTGTGTGTTTATTTTAATAAGTCAAGGTGCACTTTCAATAAGAAAGATGGTCATTGTTCTGCATTCATTCTTTCTATTACATGAAATTTTTAACTTGGAATATATATTTATTTGTGATCAAAGGGTTGAAAAAATTGGTTGAATGTATATTATCAACATATTTTTCCCATTTTAAAAGAATTTTAACACTATGGATAGTATTTTTATGCATGCAAATGCTATTTGGTCAGTTTATGAAAGAAATTAAATTTTTTGTGATTTTATTGCATGAGAAATGAAAGTACTAGATTTTAAAGCATGAAATAAGATATGATAATTGTTTTTTATACATCAATGATTCCTTATTCTCATGTATAAATAGAGAGGGTAGTATTAGTACATCAAGGGCATCTAATCTTGACTGCACTACTCAAGGGAGCTAACAACTATAAATAGATAAAGGCTCAAAATGGTGCTTCTTGGTAAAATATATTGGGTATGTGATTTGGTAATCTAGAATAATCAATGAATTTTCATAAAATAGTTTCATATATGTAGTTTGGTGAGTCTGGATAAAGAAAATCGTGCAACCTACAAGGAACAAACTTTATTTGTGCCCCCTATCATGTCTATTGTGAATAATGTATAATTATAATATGTCTTTTTTAATTTTTGGTGCACTTGTATGGAATATGCACCTCTATTATATGCAAAGTTGAAGTATCTATCAAAATGTAACATCTAATTTGTCATTTTGTATAATATTTATGTCATAAATTTGGAAAACTTTGTCTAAATCTATGAAAATTAGTACTAGATGTATAGGATTTTGATCTAAGTGTATATCTTAAGTTTGTAAAATGTAGCATATTATATGATGTTTTTAAACTATGTATGTATGGATTCATGTATTTATGACATGCCCCCATTTTGAGGTGAAGGGAGTATAATTTTTTAGTCAAATCATGGTAAAAGGATGAAATTACCATACTATATATGTATAAATAATATAGGATTCCATAATGTATCAGTATCATGCCTCAGTAAATTGATAATTGGTAATTTGATATATTTTTTAATAATATTGCATTTTTTCACATAGATTTTGAACCTTGGTTTGAATTGGAGAAGTATTAGATGTTTTGAAATTTTTAAAAAGTGTTCTTAAAATTGGTATTATGTAAGTGCTCGTTGTATGGATCCCAACACAACTCATGTTTTTTAATTTGCATAAATAATGCTCGAGATATTGTAAGTCAACTTTCACAAGTGCAAGTAGTGGTTGAATAGTCAATGATTATATATATACATTTTAAAAAAATAATTTCATTTCCAATCTTAAATTTTGAAATTTTATTCCTCTAGAGTGATTTTTAAAATGCATCACAAAAAATTTATTCATTTGATGAAATTTGAGATACTTCATGTTTCCCTAGGAGGATAGGACCTTGAGGATATGGTAAAGGGAAAATTTTGAACATTTTCATGTTTTTTGAATTTTGAATTTTCTCAATTTAGGCCCCTTTTTTGCATTGAAAATATAGGCAAGAACTACCATTGACATTTTAGATAGTTTCATTAAGCCCTTGATGGTAGTGTCTATTTTTTGATGGTAGTCTCACATGCTACTATCCAAAACTAATGGTATAGTCTGAATCTAATGTCTAACTATTATTTGTAAAATTTGGAATTTTTTCTTGTTAATATTTGATTTAATTAATGACTATTATGTGATTTTACTTATTTATTTATTTAATTATAAAGATGTTCATATCCATGAGTTTAGTAATAGGAGGCACTTATATACCTTATTGGAGTTGGGCTTGGAATATGTAAATTGGATGATTATTGAATAGTGTAGGATAGGGCATGTTGGTTTATTGGGGTAGGTGCATTATGATGTTCATCTTATGAAAAAATTAGCTAAGAGGTGTAATGGTGATAATTATACTTTCTATCTCCCAAAATGGGAAATTTCTATTATACTAAAGGATGTTTACAAGATATCACACTTTCTAATTACAGGGGAGAGGGCCCAAGTGTCTAGTGAAGTTAGTATTAGATATACATAGAGATCACATGTCTATTTCATAGAACATTGATTAGAGGAGGGTGATCCTTCTATCATGATCCATCTAAAGGATATTATTATATCTAGTATTCTATAATTATGGAAGTTTATTTGTTGTTTGCTAGCATATTTAATGGTTGTGGATGGAAGTGGGGTAACTATATCCTATCAAATGTATCACATTATGTAGAATATTCAAGATTGGGATATTAGATATTATTAGGTTAATACCATGGTGACCCACTTATATAGGGATTTGTATCAATTATACTTAAATAAACATGGTGTTGGATTGGGTGTAGGCACACTTTTGCATGTATGGGCATTTTATCATGTTTTAGTTGTATGGCCCATTGATGGAACCTTAGCTATATGGGCCCATCCATAGGTTTTTTACCTTGATGGATATTACCTTGAGGGAGATTATAATAAACTATGGAGTATCACATGTTATTTGATAATCTGACCCCCAAATTTTTTTTTGATACTTTTATAGGACCTTTGATGGGTGTCTTAAGAATTCTCAAGAGTTATATCAAGATTGTGTTAGCATGTGGTTGGTTGATTAGTTTCCTATGGTTTTTAAGTGTTCTAGTATGATCAAGAGTTGAGATAGTTTGAAATTGAATAGGGAGTCACCTCTTATCCCTATCTATGGAATCATACTATTAGATCTAGACATAGGATAAATGATACACTTACCCCTAAAACTATAGATAGAGCACTGTTACCAACTGGGGAAATAGATCATGTTATTACATTGGTTATTAGAAATGATATTGGATGCATAAATGTATATATAGTGGTGGGATAGTGCACATTTTCCATTACTATTCCCTATTATTGTTTCCCTCTTGGTGTAGTACCTATAACACATGGTGGAGATGGAGGAAGTAGAGGCATGGGAGCTCCTATACGCCCATATCCTTTAGATGAAGTAGTGGTCATAGCCACATATAAGTATACTATTATATTTACTTTACTTGTATGATATTTGGTATATTTTATTTGATAAATATCTCTAATTTTCATTTACTTTCATTGATTACAAGTAATCATGAGTCGTCAAAAATGGTATATCATGTTGTGAAGGCCTTGACATGTAGTATACCCATGGATATTTCTAGTGAGGGACTTATGGAGAGAGTGGTTGACATTGCAGGTGCCTATGCACTGTTGTTTGATTATGTGGCTAGGGTAGTGGTAGCATACCACAAGATGGTTACTGAATGAGATGAATTATGTGTAGATCCTGATAGGTGGTAATTTTTTTAAAGGAGTTATACAAATTTGATGAAGGTGTTGATAGATAAATATGATTCTCTTTGCTATGAGCATGATCATAAATTACATTAGCTAAAATCCTTAGAAGAGAGACTACGAGAGTAGTCTCAATCTCATGGTCTTAAGTGAGATATTAACACCTCCACATCAAGAGATTTGAGGGTGATGGAGTTATATAATGATGATTACTCTTAACTCTTCACTATATTCCCTCTATGTATGATTTATTTCATTATATAAATATTTGGTCACTTATATATATATATATATGTATATATATGTATATATATGTATGTATATATATATATGTATATATATATACATATATACATATATATGTGTGTGTGTGTGTGTGTGTGTGTGCGCGCGCACGCGCGCGTGCGCGTGCGTGCGTGCGTGCGTGTGTAATGATACCATTTTTGAGATTTCATTGTAATGGTTTGGAATTTATTATTTGAAAATAATTTACATTTTGTTTAGATAATATATCTTAAATATGATATTTATTGATATGATAACGTATTGGTAGTTATTCATTTGGTTTGATTTAGTAATAACTAAGGTAATCACCACATAGTGGAATCCAGTTGAAAATAAAAATGATTGATTATACTGATCATGTGTAAATTGTGCTTTTACTTTCTATTCTAACACAATATATGATGTGTCTCTAGAAATATCAAGTGTATTTATTTCATTTGTATCCTTTTGACTTGGTTTAGGTTCCCACTCTAGTTGAATATGAAACATAGGTGTAGAATTATGATTGGATTTTGTAACCTATGGTTTTATGATTCCCCCAAGTACACCTCTATAAAAATATTTATCAACCAATGGTTCCTTGGTAGGGTCAATGTAGGAGAGATTGGTCATTGTATAAGGTGCACTAGGATAAAGACTTATTCAAGTGGTTTTTTTTTTCAAGATCTGATAGACCATATGTTCCTTAGTAAGAGAGACATGGGATGTCTCAAACCTCTTAGAGTGACCTATATAATACGTGGGAGAATGAGATCTTGTTGTCTCTTTATTAAATGTATTAACTCCTCTATATGTGAGTTTTCTAATTGTTTTTCCTAAAGCAAAACAATCATTTTTGTGATGCCCAATAATACCATTGTAAGTGAAAAATGGTTGTCCTTTTATCTTTTCAAATTTGTGTGGGAGAGGGTAGTAATTTGGAGGAAGAGTAATCAATCATTTATCCAATAGTATATACAATATATCATGTGGCCTACCTCATAGCTGATCAAAATAAGTGATTGACCCTTAATAAAGTATAAGTTTTAACTATAGGAGGTATTTTGAATATGGATTCATTTCCTCTATGTAAAACCTTTACTATTTATTCCTTAGTATGAAATTTTGATTTTTAAGAATGTGTTTGACGTGAGTCATGAACCTTCTTGTTTCGTTTATTATCTTTGTAGCAATTTTTTGTAACATGTTTGACTTTAGGTGAATATTCAAGAGGGTGGTATTGGTATTTTTTAGTGCACATGCATATTTATGCATATCCACATATAAGCTATCAAATTAAGTAAAGGTATTATGTAATACTATTTATTTTAATGGAGAAATAAGGCCCCTACTATATATAATTGTACTTCCAAATTTGATGGTGTATAATTCAATGAATATATAACATCCTTAAATATGATAGCATAATGTCAAATAGTCTAATCATTATTTTGTATTAAGCCTTCTAAGTGTTCCAATGGTAACTTAGGTAGTTTATGCTTATGTACATTAGATAAAAATATGTTCTCAAGTTTCTTAAAATTTGGTAAGGACCCATTTAGAAGGATAAAAAACAAATCTGTATCATCTTGTGTTAACCTTATATGGAAGGCTTTTAATAATAAGTGTCCATCTTTAGCATCGATGGTCAAAGGAGTGTACATATTATTTCATGTTATTTTTAGGGTCTATTTTACTATAAAAAAGGTAACATATACATAACAAATTTTTTAGGATAAGGATGTTAAAAAACATCCCATGTAAGGGGTTAATCTTTAGGGATATTATCATTAAATATATCATCATTTTAAAGTAATTGTAACTGAAGAATAATCATTTGTTTTTGAAGATATCCTATATAAGTCATCATAGATATTATGTCACTAGTAGTAACCTTTGGATAATTTGATGATGTACTCATAGGTTGTAATTTACCCTCCATATGAAACATAGGAATGATGGTGTCTTTACAAATTTGATTTCACTCTAATTTGGTGTTATGATATGTTTGAAACATTTTGGGTAAAGAAGAATCCATTTTACACATTGATTCAAGAGGTTATTATTTCATTTTTGATGTCATGAAGGTTGACACAACTGTCATTTGAAAGAGCTTGACTACTCAATTTTTCATTACATATAAGCTGGATACAAGATGTAAATTCATTATTTTCATCTAGAATTGGAACATGCTTTTGAGAAGAAAAGGTAAAAGAGGGAGATAGAGGAATATTCTCTACATTGCATGAAACATCATTAGAAGGAAAAATTATAGTTTCACTTTCAATTTTAAATTCAAAAGAGAAAGGAATATAAGATTCAATATAGATTTTTAATCTAGATACATCATGACCATATGAGAAAGGAACATTAGAAGAACTAGCATTTGAATCTTGAGTTGCATTATTGATACCTGGATTAGGAAATTAGTTCATTAGGAAACCTTTGGAAAAGATGTTTTTTTGTTTATCTTGAATTAGAGTAATGGTATAAGAATATGCATCTACACTATTTTGAATATTATTATCATTTTCATATTTATAACCTAAGATGATAGTGAGATAAGTAGTACATGAATTTATATCATTAAGATCTAGAGATAAAGACGTATTTTCACTATTTTAATTTGTATGAACTAAATAAGGAATATAAGATTTAATTTGAGTAAAATTTTAAAAATATTTAAAATTAGGTAAACATTCATTCTTTATAACAAGTTCATCATTGAATAAAGAATATATACATTTTGCATATACATAATATTTTCAAACTTTATCAATTACTAATGCTTTCTCTCTTGCAGGAACCCATTAAGTCTCAATCTCTCTGAGTGCATGGCAAAAAGGGTGCACTAAGAAAAGGGTGGGTAGAACATTGGTGCTTTGTAGGATTGTTGTCCCCTATACTACCACTTGATATCAATCCAACCATCTCCTATACACTTCCCTAAGCCTTGTCTACTCTATTTCACACTCTTCCAAGAATTAAATACCTTACTTATCCCCTTCTTAAGACTAAAAAGCTTTTTGATAGTTTATATTACATTGTTGGCCCCCATTGACCCTGTATTTAAATTAATAAAAGTATGTTATGGGTCTAGGTTGGTTCTGGCTAACCTAGTTTGAGATAACTTATTTTAGAAAATAAAAATACATAATCGATTGGGACAACCCTATTACCTAAAATTTTGGAAATGTTTAGGGTTAGATTCAACTATATATACACATTCATTTCACCATTTCTTAAAGAGATATAGGAGTTAATTATTCATTTGTGATTTTTTATAATCTGCTCTTCTGCCATTCTACTTGTGGATTTATAGCTTAGGGTTTATAATTAGATAAGAATATTATATTGTGGAAAAGTCTTAGATGCATTATAATTTCTTAGTGATCCTTAAAAACCACAACAACCTCTTGCAAAAAACCTTTTCCTAAGGAAGAGATTGAGGCTCGACGGGTTCATGTTCAAGGTAATTATCTCTAACTTTACTCCTTTATTCTAGTAAATATAAGTAGCATAAGTAATGGTTTTTGAATATATTTCTCTCTTTATGCATTAGGGTTTTACCTATACATATATTAACTAGTATTCTCCCATGCATGTTTATTACCCCCACTTTATGCTACAAGCTTTGGTGAGCAATAGATTAGACTTTATTTTACTTGTCATTTACTTTGTGAATATGAAAACATAGGAACTAACTAGGGTTATTTCATGGTGTTTCTTGCATAGAGGTTTTAAAAACCTCTTTAATGATGTTATTATGGTAATATATCCCTTGGTTAGGTCTAGTGGATCCATCTTGGTCATGAACCTGAATATATAATGTATCAATAATCATAAGTGTAAGTTAGATTTATCTTCTTAAAGTTAGAATTGATTAATAGATCAATTGCATTTCCATTTGTATACATTATGGTGAACTTGATGTGAATCAAACCCTTGCAGGTTTTATTTCATGTTTTCATTTTATCATCATTTTACATGGTTTTAATTTTTACAATACTATATCAAACTTGTTGGTATAGTTCTAATAGTATGTGCGTAGGTTTAACACATAGTCACTCCAAAATTAATTTATTATATCTATGCAAGTCTTCTCCAAATACAAGTGACTAAATCGATCATCTCAACATAGTTTTCCTTTTTAGTTCTAGATTTGAATGCATAGTTGAACTAGTTGACTAGGTTTACAAACATAGTAAAGCAAGTCGACTCTGTTCACAACTTATTTTTTAGTATACATGTTTTAAAAAAATTATCAAGCCATTAAACCTTATTAGTATAATTTTTTAATCAACATTTGAGTATCACAACATAAAATTATGCAATCTAAACATCTTATAACCCACCAAGGTTCATTCTTACCTTATCTGCCATTTTAGTTCTTCCTTTTTAGTACTATTTTTCACAAGTTTATAGTCTATAAAACTATAACCCTACAGTCAATTAGGTTAAATAACTTGATATAGTTATGTAGTCTATGCTCTATCTAGAAGACATAGTTGACATGTTTGATTGTGTTTTTCGAGATTTTACTTTTACAAAATAGTAGTGACTTAGTTAACTCTATTATACACTATTTGCATATAGTATTACCTGATCCAATTTTTTAATCTTCAAAATAAATGAATCAACCTATTTTTACTAGTAATTAATTCATTTTTCCTTTTAGTTTCTTGCATACTTAGATTAAAAAACATAGATTAATTAGGTGGTTTTTTAAATCACCGATTTAGTGTCACTATTTTTCTCTATTGCACACACTTCCAAATGACTTTACATACAAAAAAAATTAAACATTTATCTTCCCAAGGCCTACCTACTTATATTTCATCACCAAAGTGGAAGCTGACTTGGTTTTCTAGCCAAGTATAAACATGGGGTTGATAGTATATATTAGTAAATCACCCGACACACTTATCACTACAAGATTGTGAAGTGATGGGGTAGGCCCCAATACCAAGCTAATACCATTGCCAATATAGATCATTTTTAGCCTAAAATTCTTAAAACAAACCCTAGATTGATTTATAGTTCCTCATTACAACTAACTTCCCAGTCACATTAAAATTAAACTTCATTATAACTTAATAACACTTAAGAATGACCAATTAGTTAACATTTACTTTAAAGTTGTTTCTTGTTATTTGATCATTATTTTGTATTATAAAACTTTCATTATATAGTGTTGATATAAGGTTTATGTTGTGTGTTCTAATTAGATCAATCACATTGATCCAATTGCTTGTGTGCTTAAATTTATTTGCTTAGATATTATCTTGAAAAACCTTTCCCTATTTTTTAGAACACTATCGTCCCTATTAACATAGTATCTTATATAATGTTTATAATATATTCCTATAGTACATAATAGACCAATTTAACTATGTCTCTCTATCTTCTTATTTAGTCCCTTGTCTAAGCAATACACAGTCGAGCTATCTAGCTATGTCTTCTTATTTCTTAGTCCATTCCCTATTCAATAATACACTATCAACCCATATGAATATGTATCTCTTTAGCCTATTTATATTTTATCCCTTACAACACATAATTTAACCCATCAATTTTTTCCTTTTATTTTATTATTATGTGAATTTTCTTCACAAACTCTATCGACCTAGTCAACTTTGTATCTGTTAGATGAAAATATTTTCTATTTGGCCGACCTTGTCTCTATTTTTTATTCTTGTTTCCTCATCTCAAATTATTTATTTAAGCATCATGAAATACCCTATCAAAATATTTTTTGACAACTTGAATCCATTTATACAATGTATTGGATGATCTTTTCTTTCTACCTTTACTTCCTAAGAGGACCCTCACTTTGGGAGCACCTCTTCTCCTCCCTCATCTTTCGATTACAACATGGTTGAAATATTTTAAAATAATGATATTGGTGGATCATATCATTTTCATACCTATCAAGATAATTCCTATCTTCAAACATCTCACCATAATATGGGGGAAATTCACACAAGTCTATCCAATAACTCCACAAGGAATCTACCACCTAGAAACCCTCCCCCTAATACCAATTTGGGTAATCCTCCTATAAACACTAACCCACCAATTGATACAACTAATATTCTTGCATAGATAGTTAAATAAATGAATATAATGAAAATATATAACACCTCCCAAATGATGAAACTACAACATCTTTTGATCAACATAGCTAATCAACCTCCCTTTCTTCTCCCTCAAAATAATCAAAAAATTATTCCTCTACCTCTTAGAGATGTCATAGGTAATGTCATTTTCCAACTTATCATGCACAATAATATGATTCAACACATAAAAAATGATCCTTTATCCCATTTTATTATTTTTATTGATGTTGGTAATATATCTCTAACTATTAAATATGATGGGACTCATCTTTTCTTAAGGCATTTGGCAATATTTATAAAGAGTGGATCCAAACTAATACTTTTGCCACAACCAAACTTCTAGTTAAAAAATTCATCGGTGATGTATTAGAATGGTATAAACAGCCTCCCTAAAATTCTATATGGAAACTAGAGGATTTATTCAATCCTATAGTTAAAGAGTTCCAACACAATGATCTTCCTAAAAATTCCCTTAGTTATTTCATCAATGTTAAGCAATCTCATACCAAATTAGCTCATGATTTTATCAAATGATGGAAATATTTGGCTCACAAGGTTGATCAAAACATGATTGATGATAACTTGTTTAAAATATTTATAATAACATTAACACCTTCACTCTAATACAAGGTTTGAACTTTCACTCCCTAAACATTAAATGAATCCCTTGATCAAGCTAAGTGCCAAGACTTATTAATTAAATAGTTTGAACCTAATACTAAAATCATTAAGGGATATTTTCAACATTCAACCAATGCAATAACCTACAATACTCCTCAATCCAAATTAATAGTAACCAAAGTTGATGATCCCCAACCTTCTCATATGCCATTGACTATGTAATAAATGAAATAATTTTTTAGCTCCCTCTAAACCATTCATGTACCCTAATAATCCCCCTAAATGGTATGATCCTAATAACTTTTTTTGGTTCCATGTCGATATAGGTCATTCCCATGAAACATGTAGAGGGCTTAAATTTTTTTCCATGTCTTTTATGTTTGGTGATTCATTCAATCATGATGTCATGATAAAAATTTATCATCAAGATTACATTAATGCTTTTAAAAAAATACAAGTGCCCAAAGATTTTTCTTCTAACAACACAAAATATTTCTCTACATCTAACCCTCAATAAGCAATCAAGGATATTTTTGTGATTGATTCCAATTATGATCAATAGTACACATATTTCTAATACGTAAACATGGCTAAGGTTAATTATCGATGCAAACCAACCCATTCAGATCTCATCACCAAACCTAAGAAACCATCTTTATAAGATCAAATTCTCAAAGATACTACTACTACTCACTTATCTTCAAAAACCAATGAGGATCTACCTCTTCCCTCTGAACCTCCAATCATTATTCTTCCTCTTAAACCTATTTTAACTTTTATGCCTCATGTTGGTACTTATTATAAAACCCATTGGAACTTCTTAGAAGAACTAAAATCTATGCCCTAAAAAATTCCTCTCACAGAGTTATTTCTCACTTCTTATCATCACAAGTTCCTAATGAAATAAATTCAATAAATTGAAGAGCCTTCTCCCTTAGAAGAGGAACCATCCTCTCATGAACTTCAACCTATATAAGTGCATACCATTGAATCCATTTGTACTTATTTGAAACCTTCCATAGAGTTCCTTGAAGAAGACATGATCAATTATGAAATTCTCTTTCTAATTGATGATCCACCCCTCTTTATTAAAATATCTATTAATACCACCCTAATTCAAAAAGTACTAGTAGACAAGGGGTTAGGCATTAATGTGACATATATTTGGCTCATTCAATAACTTAGCTATAGCAAAGATCATCTAAAACAAACTCATTTGACATGTTATGGATTTGATAAGACTAATCAAAAGACACTTGGTTGTATTTGGATCCATCTTACTATTAGACCCAAGGCCATATGAACTAAGCATATGGTACTTGATTTAACATTATCTTGTAATATACTCCTAGTATGCCCATGGAATCATTGCATGAGGGCTATTGCCTATTGTAGTAGATAATGCATCAGTTTCCTTCATAATGGTGAAAGGTATAAACATGAGTCTGATCCTAACCCATGGAGTATTTAGCTTCCTAACCCTAAATCTCAATATCAAATTCTAACTATTCTGAAGATTAATAGTGCCCATTTATCCAAATTCAATAATGTGAATCTAGATTTACATGTCACTCTTGATAATTATGATGAATATGAACCAAATAACTTACAAAATACATGCAATAAAAGTGAGATACCTCCTTACATATCATAGTGTCTACCTCCTTAATTATTACCTCATGATTTTACCATCCCCCTCATTGATGAGATAACTAATTTACCTCCTCCATTTAATGCTATGAAGAATCTTATATAGAAGATGAATTCATGTGTAATGATTATGGAGTGGCTAGATTATTTCAAGATATATTAGTTATGTCACCATGTAAATTTAGTGATTTAGGCATCTCACCTTTTGAATTTCCTTTCAAGTCACAAGCATGTACAATTTATCCAAATTATGATGATAACTAAATCATGGCCCAAGCTCAATCATGAGACTTGTATGTTAAACAATATGAGAAAAAATTAGCTTAAATACATGCTTTGAACTATGATGTTCATACCATTTCCATAGGTTTTGAGTTAGAAACTGAAGGTCATGTACCTCCTATCCATTTTCCACTTATCAATACTCTTTGGGTGGTTGAACAAATCTTAGCCTTCACCTCTTCAAAACTTATGGAGCCTTATACACATCCTATCATATTAGTTATTTTACCTAATATTTTTCCCATAAATGATTCCAATAATAAACCAATTGAATCCAATCAACCTTCCTATATAGTTTCACCTACTCTTGAGATCACCCTTGATGACAAGGTCATTAATGTATACTAGATACATTCTAAATATGACCACCACAATAACAAACTTATTGATCTTGAAGTATATGTGTAATATTATATCCCTTTACCTAAATTACCTAGAGATGAATCCATATTTGAATTGATCCATGATCAAGAACCTCAACTTCCTCAAAAAATCACAAACATGGAAATTTCAAGCAAAAGACCCCCTTTTTAAAAAACTTCATCATTAGAATTGATCCTAAAAAATCTTATTTCCACTCTTCCTAATTTTCCATATGATTTCCAAGATGATAATGCTATGCTCATCAAGGAAACTACAAGAATTAAATATGGAACCCCCTCATGGCCTCGACCTATAATAGTCTACAGATAACTCACACTAACTAAACATGATAACTTTAGTTTATTATTTAATAAATATTATAATAATTTGATTTGGTCATATGAGGACATATCTATAATTTATCCTAATATCATGGTGCACAATATTATCACATATCCTGATACCAAACCCATTTGGCAAAAATAATATAAATTTCTCCCTAAAGTTTCCAACTTATGCCATAAAGAAATTATATAAAATTTAGACGCCAAATTTATCAAACCCATGAAATATTCTAAATGGGTCTCAAACATTGTCCTCATTCATAAAAAATTCACCATGGTCATTCGTATTTGCATTGATTTATGTAACCTCAATCTTGTTTGTCCCAATGATAACTTCCCATTACCTTTGATAGATGCCATTTTTGATTCCACTACTGGAGATGAAATGTTATCCCTCATGGATGGTTTTTTAGGATATAATCAAATTAATATCACCCCCAAAGATCAACATAAGACAAATTTCACCATGGAATGGGGCACCTATTACTACATTAAAATGCCCTTTAGTCTTAAAAATGCCATATCTACCTATCAGTAGGATATGACCCACTTTTTTCATGACCTTATCCATAATATTTTGGAAAACTATGCATATAATCTTATTTCCAAATATAAAATCCTAAGAACCCATCTTTATAATCTTGCTATCATCTTTGATCAACTCATAAAATATAAAGTTAGACTAAACCCCTAAAAATGTGTCTTTGACATCACATCTATTAAATTTATAGGATTCTTAGTCTCTCTTCATGGTATTGATGTCAATCTTGCCAATATCAATGCTATTTTTAACATGCATATTCCTCATTCTATTATAAACATTTGAACTTACCTTGTAAATCTTGGGGAAATATGATGATTTATCCCCAAAATGGCTTATTACATTTATTTTGTTAATTCCCTTGTTAAAAAAGGTAATGCTCTCAAATGGAGTGATCCTTGTTATAAAGCATTTGAAAATATGAAAGAATCATTACTCTATTTTCCCACCTTTCATCCAAATTCCAATGACCATCCTTTAATTTTATCCACTTCTTCCACACCTATATCAGTTAGGGCAATGCATACCCAACAAGATGATACTGAAAGAGAGTATGCCATCTACTATATCAGTCAAGGTCTCATTGATTATGAAAAATGTTATACCAAAGTAGAATGTGATTGCGTTGCTATATATTTCATAGCTAAAAAGTTCCATCAGTATATGCTTTATCAAACAACTTATGTTATCATTCATTATGACTCCTTTCATCACTTCTTTTCTAAATCCTTTCTCACTAGAGATAGAATTGGTAAGTGGATGGTTATTTTAATGGAATTTGATCTCTACATTTTCACTAAAAAATTTGTCAAAGAACAATTCATCACTGACCAAATCATAGAAGCACCCATGCTCATTACCACTCCCCTTCAAGATAGTCTCCCTAATGATAACATCCTCTATATTGAAGGTCTTAATTAGGATATCTCTATTAGAGATTACTTCCATAACTTCACTGTTAATTTATAAGCAAGTAATAAGAATATCCTTTGCGATTACTGATACTACTAAATCTAAAGTAGTCATTGAATAAATTCCCAAAATTAACATCAATTTACATGAAGACACTTAGACCCTTCATTTTGATAGTGCCAAATGTCTCCAAGGGGTTGGGGAAGGTTGTCTACTCACTAATCCTCATAGTAAATTTATCCCTTTAGAATTTTAACTTACATTTGATCTCACTAATAACATGGAAGAATATTATTACATCCTGATTTCTTGACTAAACTTGATTTTCTCATTAATCTTATATTACTGGGATTAATGATGGTTAATTTACTATTGTATAAAACTATTTTCATTTATTATGATATATGGACAAACATAATGATTATTGTATGATTCATTGCTTATTGGTTAGTTGTACATGAGTTGCATATGTATATTTATCATTCATATTCAATATTATTATGCTTTAGTAACATTTTATTGATTATTATTTTAACATGATAACTACCATTTACATTTGTTGAGGTGGATGTAGGAGATAGTCCACTCTCTAGATAGATATGGAGGGAGATTATCATTAGGGAGGGTGTAATAAATGACTATGTTAGGGGTAGAGAGATTTGACAAGGAACCCTACACACACTATATAATATAGTTAAATGCATGTTGTTTATGAGTGGATGGTTATATGTTTGATCTAATCTCAATTGCATTTGGTTGTTTTATTCTTGATAATGTTGATTGGTCAATCCATGTGAAGTGGAAGGAACTAGGGTTTGACTATTAGTTTTGTGGAGATGACTCAGTGACTGTGTTGTTTTTGGGGTCAAAATTAAGAATTGTTGATCATGCCAAGGAATTATGGTGTTTATGGTGAGTCATTCTTGGGATTCAATGATGGAGAAGGGCTTGCCATGAAAGTGGGGGTTTATGGTGACATGCAAATGGTTGTGGATATGATAAAATATGAAGGGAATTTCAAAAATAATCCAAATCATGGATGACAAGAAGGAATAGAAGAGAAAAGAGTAACTTTTGGTGGAGGAAAAGAAGATAATGTTCTTTAAAGGCATTTGAAGAGGTAGGGTTTGTTCTTTTATTTTACCCTACATAACTATATTGATTCTATACTAGATTATTATTGAATGTTATGGTTTTTATAAAAATTAAATTTAGATTATATATATAATGATAATAATCAAGGATTCAACCCTATAGGAGGAGAAATCTACCCATATAATTGATATAGGTATAATAGAAACATGGTAAGTTAGGGTAACATGAATGAAAATGAGTTTTTGAGGTTGTTGTAAATGCATGACTGTGTTATTTAATATATCTATATGTTAAAATGATTGAGTGTTGTTTGATGGTTAAATGGTTGTCTGTTAGTTATATGAAAAAAATGGTGAGTTGTTAAGTGATACATCGTTCATAGGGTAATGAAAATGAATATGGGTTTTATGTTATTTGGGTTATACTTGATTGTGTGTAAGATTATTTGGATACATACGATAGTGTTATCTTATTAGAATACATCTATGACTATGTGTTGTTATTTAGATATGTTGAAGTGTGGGTTTGGTTATATATTAAATGACATGCAAAATAACTGAGTTTGTTATTTTATATTTTGTTATATGATTGTGTTGTTAAATAATGATTGGATGTTTTAGCCATAGGGAAAATAAAAAAACCTCTAGGTTTTATATTATGCCTTTGAGCATGTTTATATAGTAGTATAATAGAAAAGGACATGAGATATAAGTTGAACCTATCCTAATAATAAATGTATATATGTAAGATCATTAACATAAGGATGTGTGTAATATTAGTAGATGAATGATTGTGATTTTTTAACTAGTTGTGTATGGTTATATGGAAAACAATTGGGTATTGATATTTTAAATGAATTGTTAAGGTTTGAGTTATGTAGTTTATCATAAATTTTTAAACTTGGGGGTTGAATTCACATTGAAGAACCAAATTAAACATCTTATTACATTTGATATGGTTGTGGGTGAAACAACTTAATAGGTTGTGGAGGTAAAAATAATGTAGTGTTGAATAGTTTTTAGGGATTCAATGTACCATATAGGACACATCAGATTAGTCACATTTAGTGTTTTTATGTCTTAATACATTCTTATTGGGACATTCAGTGTTGTGTGGTCCAAATGAGAATTATGATTTTGGTTTTATAACAAGTTAACATTTTCTTAAGTTGAGATCTTAGGATAAACATTAAACTCAATATCTGTGTGTGTGTGTGTGTGTGTGTGTGTGCTTATGAGCTATACATAAAGACATAGTTATACTATTTATGAATAATTCTTAAAGATGTATATACATACATACATAGATATAAATATAAATGGACATATGAAGTATATAGGTGTATACGTAGATAACCTAGTATGAATATAGATGTTTGTGTATAGTTAACAAATGCATTTATATGAAAATCATGATGTATTTAATTTAATTATATTATGTTTAAATCAGTCTAAATTGATTGGAAAATAGGTAGTTGATGTTTGGTACAAATTAATATTATGATAATGGATTTTGTTTAATAACTTGGAATTTAGTGTGAAATTCCAGATTATGTTTAATTTCATTATAATAACTATAAAAGGGTGTTTTTACATGAATATTTAAATATGCATACATCTTAAATATTGTTTGGGTAATTAAATTACTGGTAAGAGTGTATAATTAAAAAATAGATATTGGGCTATATTGGAACTTAAAAAAATATAAAAATAGGATTTTATATTGTTATTATAAAGCATGTGATTAATTCATGTATGATTCCTTTGTATTTGAATACTGTGATATTAATTTAGAAATCTATATGAGAAATCATGGAAACTTGTATATGATTTAATTAGTGAATTTTGGTATTAATGACACTAAGTTATGCATATAATTCATTAGTTTTATATATATATATATATATATATATATATATATATATATATATATATATATATATATATATATATATGGGCATATAAAGTGTATATGTGTATATGCAGATAACCTAGTATGAATATAGATGTTTGTGTATAGTTAAAAAATGCATTTATATGAAAACCATGATGTATTTAATTTAATTATAATGTGTTTAAATCAGTCTAAATTGATTGGAAAATGGGTAGTTGATGTTTGGTATAAATTAATATTGTGATAATGGATTTTTTTTAATAACTTGTAATTTAGTGTGAAATTCTAGATTATGTTTACTTTCATTATAATACCTATAAAAGAGTGTTTTTATATGAATTTTTAAATACTTAACTATCTTAAATATTTTTTGGGTAATTAAGTTACTAGTAATAATGCCTTATTTAAAATGGATATTGGGTTGTATTGGAACTTAAGAAAATATAACAACAATTTTTTATGTTGTTATTATAAAGCATGTGATTAATTCATGTATGATTCCTTTGTATTTGAATACTATGGTATTAATTTATAAATCTATATGAGAAACCATAGAATATTGTATATGTAATTAACAAATTATAGTATTAATGACACTAAGGAAATAATTATATGAGAAGGATTCAAGTATTTACTTAGAGTACTTAATACATAGAATATATTAAATCCAATTGAGATTGTGTGTGAATGTGATTGATTTGTGTGATCTTTAAACTATATGAAAACTTTGGCCAAAGTAATGTTTATTTTTAAACATTATCATTTCACCTATTTTATTTATATGCATGTATGCATGATATCATGTTATAATTAAATTCTTTATGCTATGCTACATGTGATGGTTAACTTAAAACATAAGTGTTTTAGTTGGCTTCTCGATACCTTTACCTTTATCATTTGCTCATACATGAAGGGAGAGCCATTCCCTAGTTGGGAGATTATGTAGAGGATTTATGGTTTGATTTTGATGTGGAAAATCATTCTAATGATACTCTCCTTATCCTCAAGCAGTCAACTGATAGAGACTTTTACTCATGATTACATTTTGTATATTGGCAAGTTTGTGGATACTTATTTGTTTTGTGGAAGAATGTATAGATGTATATATACACTCTGATGTATAAAATTTGTATTTTTGTACTATTATTAAATTTTAATACTCAATAGTTGGCTGATTTTAATGTATAATTTATTAGATGGAATTTCAATAGTTGATTGAGATATTATACAATAGATTTATAATTTGTGATAAATTGGTTATGTAATTCTACTTGATGTTGTTAATTTAATCATTAACTAAATGAATCAAAAACATGTATTAATTTTAGTTAAATTTAGTTAAATATTAAATATATTAATCTTAGTTGAGATTAAAATGGTTTAGAATAGTGAAATAAAATTAATTTTTTAATACTTATTTTGGGTTAAACCTAGTAGGGTTCTAACAAATACGAAGCATTAATTTTAGGCATGAGAGTGACACTTGAATTATAAATTACATATATACATGCTTTGGGTTACTCCCAAATCATCTTCCAATAGTTTAATGGTGATTATCAATGTAAAATTGAAAATCTTATTGTTTATCATCAAATGGCCACTACTCTTGCCAAATAATTCACTTCTTTTACCATCGAGCACATCCCTAGAGCTCAAAACTCTATCATTGATTCCCTTGCCTCTTCAACATATTTATTTCATATGTACCAAGTTATTACTAATTATAAATTTATTATTAAAATAAGAAATTCCCCATACTCCATCCACCCACAAGATTCACTTATCTATCATATTGAGGCTGTCACCATTTGATAGAGCCCATGGTACAAATACATTATCCAATTCCTTGAGAATCAAACTTATCCTTTGAACATGAGTTCCTACAAAAGACTCAAATTCACAAACAAGATTTCAAATATGTATTTTGATATAACAACCTTTATTATCACAATGTTGAATGTACCTTTCTCCAATATGTAATGCAAGAAGAGGTTCTTCCTCTCCTTGAATAAACACATGGGGGAATTTGTGGTGGTCACTATAGTAGACATGATATAACATGAAAATACCTACGTATGAGATAATTTTGGCCTAATCTTGAAAAGGATGCTATCAAATTCACTAAAAAGTGTAATCCTTGCCAGCTTCATGATGAACTAATCCATTCACCACCAGTTGAGCTCCAAACTGTGGAATCTCCTTGGCTATTCTCCATGTGGGGATTAGATATCATACGAAAACTACCTAGATCATAAGATGGGCATGTATTTATCATCACAACTACTAAATATTTTACCAAATAGGTAGAATCCATGCCTCTCATCAATGTCATGGGAACCATTATTGCTAAATTCATTTTCAATCAAATCAATTGTCACTTTGGATTTCCCCATACCATCATTTCTAATAATGGTGGTAATTTCAAAAATAAAGACGTGAAACAACTCTATGCTAAATTAAAAATATATCACAAATTTTCCACATCCTATCATCCATAATATAATGACCAAACTAAGGCCACTAATAAAATTATTAATAAAATCCTCCAAAAAATAATCCATAACACTCGTACAAATTGTCATATTCATTTATATTCCACTATGTGGGCCTATCTCACTAGCATATGCACTACCACTAGGGTAACACCATTCTCACTAGTATATGGTTCTAAATATATCCTCCTATTAGAAGTTGAGCTTCCCTCTTTACATATATCTCTTCATAGTATCATATTTGATGAGGAATTATGTGAAGCTCACCTTCATGCTCTTGATCTTCTTGATGAACATCATCTCATCACACTCTAACATAATCACTAATATAAGGCTCGTATCACCAAAAAACATAACACAAAGGTTAAAGTTTGCAAATTTAATGTTGGTTATCTCATCCTTAAATTAGACTATACCCATGATAAAGAATGAAAATATGCCCAAAAATTATGGGGCCCTTATTTAATAAAAGATATACTTGGTCCTATCATCTATCACCTCTAAACTAATGAAGGTTATATTTTTAAAGAGCCCACCAATGCACAATTTAAAAATAAGTCCTTTTCTTAGATCTTTCCATTCTTATCATGCCTTCTATATGCTATCCTACTAACACTTTTTGTAATATATCTACATGGGTCTCACCTCTACAGTAGTTTCTCTTTCCATAAACCTTAGTTCCTTCTCTTGATCTTTTGGTTTCTTTTTCTCATGAGTTGCATTGTAAAACTATGGATAAGACCCAATCTTCCTCATGACTTCATTTTATCTTATTGTTTTGTTATTTTATAATGATTTTTTCACCCTCTTGGGTTTTTATTTTGTGAGTTACAATGTAAGACCATGGATAGGACCAAGCCTTCCTCACAAATACCAAAATTATCATTTCTTTATTTTCACATATTTTGTACACCCTCTTGGATTTTTATTTTATGAGTTATAATTTAAAACCATGGGTAGGACTAGGCCCTCCTCATAAAATCATCATGTTTATTTAATTCAATATTCCTTGTATAAAATGCTAATAAATGGTTACAAACTTGTGATCTCTTGTTCTCAATTTTGGTTTATATTTTTTTTAAGATAAAATTTGCACAAAAAACTATGATAACATGTTTCCTTACACATTTACAAATTCTTATGATAAAGAATCATACTTACCTGTCATTGTATCCCTTTGTCATCTTTGCCACATTTTTTATTATTTAAAGTAATTCAAATTGTTTCATGAATCATTCCCCTTGAATTCCTTTCCTTTCATTTCACTTTGTATAAATCAAGGTTGAAGTCAAGATAACACTTTTATTTGACATGCATAAATAAGACTCTTAAACACCATGATCTCTAAGTTCTCTTTCTTAGCAACCAAGGCCGAAAGTTTCAAATGATAGTCATATTTAGTACCCATTTTTGATTCTCCAAATTTATATGGAGGAAGAATATAAAAATTTATCAAAATTTCAAATCCAAATAATTTGAAACAAAAGGCAATGACCAAAAGGCAACACACAAAGTCAAAAGTCAAAATCACACCAAAAAACATGATTAATAGCACATCTCCTACTTCTAATCAAAGCTCAAAATCCATAGTTGGAATCATCATAGAGCCAAGGTCCATTAGGGTATGGTAGGCTAGTATATTGGGATAGGATAATTTAAAATAATCTATTGTGATACATACTTTATCATGCAAGTACCTAATCTTCACAGTAGATCAATAGCTCTGTAAGGGGTCTTAAGGAATGAGGAACACATTATGGGAAGGTAGTTCAATTTTAATTTTCATTCATATAGCCTTCATTGGATGATACTCATACTTAATTTGATGACTTAAGATTTTTGTGTCTAGGAAAGTTCTTTATAGTCCTTAATATCGAAAGTCCTTTTGTTTTGACAAACCTAATTTAAGTGTCTTGACTTTGATAAAGAGTTTTTATACCTTGATTTGTCATTCATTTTCCCTCCACCCATTTCATTTCCCCCCTAATAGGAAATTTTGTTTCTAAATCTATTTTTACACTTCTATATTTACTCTTCTTCACATCTTAAAACATTCTAGCACTACTTTGTTTTGATTTAATCTATCTTTAGAACAAAATAGTATGCTTGAGTGACTATGGATTATTTTATTTACACCATTGCTTTATATTTATAAAATTGCCTTGGTTTATTTTACCATTTTATATTTTTAGTACTATTATCTTAATTTTTAAAAATGGCAAAACATTGGTGGAAAAATCAATTTTTAATAAATGACTGAAAATTTTGAATTTCACCTAAAACTATCAAAATTTAGAAAAAATTCAAATTTTTTAATTAATTAATTAAAAATTTATGGCTAATTTTATTTTTACCTTGAATTATTTAAATTTACATTTTAAATTCCCATGCAAAAAGTTGTTAGCATTCTCTGTAATTTTCACAAATCATTTAGCTTTTCATGAGTTGTGTAAGCACAAGTTGCTTTTTCATAAATTATGGAAATTGCAAAAAAAAATTAATCTTGCATGCAAATTGTAATTTTTTAGGTCTTCATGCAATTTTCAAAAACTTTTTTAGCTTCCATGTAATTTTCAAAAACCTTTTCAATTTCCATGCAATTTGTAAAAACTTTCCAGCTTTCATGCAATTTGTAAAAACTTTTTCTCCTTTCATGTAATTTGTAAAGAAATTTTCATTTCCCATGCAATTTGAAAAAAAATTTTAGCTTCCAAACAATTTGAAAAAACATTTTTACCTTTTGTGTAATTTTTAAAAACTTTTTCATCTTCTGTGCAATTTACAAATTTTTTTTTAGATTTTGTGCAATTTGTAAAAACTTTTTCAGTTCTCGTGCAAATTGAAAATTTGTTTTTGGTTTTAGTGCAAATTACAATTTTGTTTTTGATTTTCATGCAAATTAAAAAACTATTTTAAAACTTGATGTAAATTGCAAAATCTTTCTAAGTTTCCCTTTTTCATGAAATTCTAAATTCTATTTTCAAAATTCATGCAAACACATATTATATTTACAAGAGCCGTGTAAATGCAAAATTCCATGTTACAATTGCATTTTTTAATGGTACATATTACTGTTGCAAATTAAAATCTTTTCAACCTGCATGCTCAACTATCTCAATTTTAGCAAATTAAAAATTGAATTTCCATTTATATTTTAGCCATCATCCGCCATAAGAAATATATTCATTATCACAAAAGGGAAGCAAGTGAATGAAAAAGAAGTTATTTTAATTTCTTCTTTAGCCAAAAAAAGGTTGTGTAAGAATGCCTAGGAAAAAGAGAGAAATTTCCAAATAAGCATTTTTTTAAACCAAGAAGAGGCTGTACAAGTGTATTCAATAAAAGAGGAATGAAAAAAGAAATTTGAAGACTTGAAATGAGCAATTTTGTTTTGTCTTGTATTTGTGACCACCTCTACATACCACCTACAATGTTCTTGGGAATATAGGTGTTCTACAGTCTGAAAGCAATACATAATGGATGATGATATTAGTATCTTGTCTAAGTAATCAACATTTAGAAAAATTAAAGATAATGAATATCAATTTGGTGGACATTCTCACATGTTGAAAGTGAAAGTAATACACTTTGTCAAATGTTTTTGGTCTTTTCATAAAAATGTTGAATCTTGTCTTGAAATTTCTAGTCATAAATGTTTTAAGTGCAAACTCATGAATGTAAGTCATGTAAATGCACTGTGCCAACTTTGTAAATTGTAATTTCAATTTTGCATGTGGTAAATTGCACCAACACACTTTTACACCACTTAAGTGGTGCATTTTTATAAACTCATTTTTACAGCTTCTAAAATGTGAAAAAGGTGGTTACACACCATAACCACCCCTCCATGATATAAATATTAGTTTAAGGCTCATTGTAAAGGGAATTTTTGGAAATGAAACTATGTAGAGATTTTTTTAAAGAGCTGATCTTTGTTATCAACTCAATAAAAAATGAAACTAGGAGATTTTGCAAGCTTTATATTCAAAATTTCTTTGTGAGTTATATATTTGTATGTGATTCCCCTGTTTCTATATCTCTAATTTTAATTTATCTTTGTAATAATTACCAAATTATCTAATAATGATAATTTCACATTGCATATTTCTTTTAGAATCTTCTTATGTTATTTCTATGAATGTGAAATCTCAGTGGGGTTCAAGCAATATTTTAATTATCTTTTATGGGTAAATATGGGATGGTTCTATTTGGTCTGCTATCAGTATGAGAAAATCATCTCAGTGTATGCTTTACACTCCTAAGGGTATAATTATGTCTTTGCCACCCATTAAATGGGAGAGGTTTCCATGAATATAATGTTTTTTTCCTTCTTAGGATATTTTGATATGTTTCTATATTTAGCTACCCAGAGTTGTCTTTCATTTTTCTTAGAATTATCATGGTAGCTTCTATATTTAACTGACTATAATAATCTTGTTCCTCCTTTTATTTCCCATTTCCACTTATTTTCTATCATTCCTCTCATTTTCCTTTCTAACTCTTATTTACTTTCTAGTTAAAAGTATGCAACCCCCAATAGAAAATATTTTTGCTACAAATAGTTGTGAATAGATTTTCCCTTGTTTTCCTCTTTTTAGATTTCAATAAAGGTAGTTCTTCTTGATAATAAGAGAGGGAATTTATTCTGTATTACTAACATAAGGACTCAGTTCCTACATTATTGACTCAAAGTCACCAACTTAACCCCCTAATAAATTTTTAAGCCAACAATGTTTGGTGACTTAGCTAGGGATCAAGGTGCGTTATGTACATGGTTTTCAAACATTTCAAGTAACCTCACATGGAATAGATGTTGGTGACTCTATTGAAAAAAAGTAACTAGTGCCTACACCTTCTTCATTATAGAAATGGTGTTGGTTCACCCCAACCCTAATGTTCCCTGTGTCCCATGGGGAAAACATTTGGAGTCATCAGATTTGGCCCAATACAATGAGTTCCCATAAGGCTCTAGGAAGATATTCCTAAATTTATTTAGAAAAAATGGTCAAGACATAAATAAACATATCCAAGCCTTCACAATTTATTATAGTATCTTGCGAGTTATGTATGGGGATGTTGCTATGAGACTTTTCATTGAAACTTTCATTAGACCTACTACCAAGTGGTTTTGGCACTTAGAAGATGGATGTGTTATGGATTATAACTCTTTGAAGAATAGGTTTTTGGATAGATTCAAATCAATTATGAATGTATGTGTACTTTTTTCATATTTACTCTAGATTTAAAAGTGAGATGATGAGAAGATGAGAGAGTTCATAGCACATTTTAACAAATTATTAAGACTGATCCCTCAAGCAAATCAACCAAGTCTCAACAATCAACTCTACATTTTCATTGGTTCTTTTCACCCAAAGATTAAGTTCATCATGATGAGGAAAAGAGTAAATGGCTTGGTGGTTGCATAATGAGATGCCATCGAGATTGAAGATGATTTGATCATGTCTATAATGTTGAAGAAAGAGGTTTCAAATGTAATACAACTATTGCAAATGATAATGAAGAAACAATGAAACCTAATACAATCAAGAGCCTATAAGATTAAAAAAAGAGAGTTTTAAGGCAAGTTCCTGATCAAACATGTCAAAACTCTAATAGAGAAAAAGATAAAATGATACCTATCACATATGATTGTTTCAATTTCATAATCATAAAAGAAGGTGAAAAATTGGAAGAACTAATGATTGATCAGGGAAGAGATGAAGAGTTTGGCTTCCCCATTGGTGAAAAGGAAAAATATTTACTTATTTTTCCAAATTACTTAGATCTCATGGTCTTAGGAGAAAATGGGTTATCTAAAAAACAAAAGATAAAACCACAAAAAAAAAAGAGTAATAATGTAGAGTGTGATGTTATACTTTCTAAAAGAGAGGATATTGTGGAACTAATTTCTAACAAAGTAGGCAATCCCTTCTTTATGAAAATGAATAAATTAATAGTCAAAAATGAATATTATTTAGGTATTACATTTTTAGGGTTTACCATATAATAATTATCTATAGGATATGAATCCAAAGTAGTTAAGCTTAAACAAATTAAAAATCATAATCATGCCAAGGTTGAGGTCAAAGAAGACATCAATGCAGAACAAAATGAATGATGCCCAATAATTATTATAAGTGAAATGGAAATTGTAAAGATAAAGGAAATTGAAGAAGAAGATGATGATGACTCATTTAGTGATGAACTAATTTCTACCATGGGAAGCAATTCAGAAAAGATTATCAACACCTCATTCATTTTGTAAGATAATTATATTATGGTTTCAACTCAAAAATAGATATGCAACACACTTCTCTTCAATTTAGATACTATATTTGTTATAGATGCATTTGAAGTCATCCAATAAGACATTGAAAAAGTTTAGTATTGCTTAGAAGTGCTCACAAAAAATTAGATAATTCATAATTATTTCATTTTAAAATAAGAAAACATTACTAATTTATTCATTTGTGATCATCCTTCTATGAATGGTAACTATAAGTTCATCTTCCCACCTACTTGGTCACTACTGCTAAATGCATTCAGAGTTCATAAGTCAAATCCATTATTTTGAAATGGTAGGTACTTCTCCTAGTTGGTGAATGGTTTTGTATAATCTTATTATTTTTCATCATCTCCATATAAATAATTCTACTTTCCCAATTTTGGCTTGTTTCTTTTTCCTTTTTCTATTTTGATGTGTGTGTGGTTTTTCAGTAAACACAATAGTCTATTTGTTAATATTTCTTCCTGTTTTAGTATTTATTCATGCACATATTTATAAAATTGATCTTTACTTGAGAAATATCATAGGCAATCACATGAATTTCTAAGATGATAAAATGGATAAGTTTTTCATGAATCTCTTCAGTAAACATGTGATCAATGTACAAATTTTTAGAATAGATGATCTAGCCTAACATCAAATGTTCATTTATCATACAATTGAGATGGGTGAATTGGATATTACTTGGTCAAATCAAGATATATAAATGTGAGATATAGAAATTTTTATAACATGAATGGTAATTTTTTTGAAAAATGGAACATCAACTCTGTATTCTAATAGACAAGTCTTGAGTCACATACTGAGATCTGATTATTTTTATAACTTCAAAATGTTGACATTGTAAATTTAAGAAATAATTTATTTTAATGGAGAAAAATAAATTTGTTAAATTTTGTAAGACAAGCCATAAGGTTAATCACTTTTGAGTTTATGAAAGAAATACACTTCTCTCTTCACAATTTAATTTGTATAAAAACACATAACTAAAATGCTATCACATACACTTTTTTTTTGAATATGTGAAATTACTTGTTAGGCTAAGTACCTAACCCTTACATATACTATATTTTGATATGTGAAAGCTTTTCAATGGATTGAGGACCCATCCCTATATTGAAGATTAGAGATACAAAGATTTTTTGAATCTATTAAAGACTCTATTTCCCAATGGATAAAGCACCAGCTTATGAAACTAGAGAATTCAAATTCTTTTCATTCTTTACAGTTCAAAATTCCAGTTGAAGCCAACTGTTATCATAGTTTTTTAAAATGGCAAAAAATTGGTGGAAAAATCAAATTTTAATAAATGGCTTTTTTAAATTTTTTTGCCCAAAACCATCAAAATTTTTAATTAATTAATTAAAAATTTATGACTAATTTGATTTTTACCCCTAATTATTTAAAAGCACATTTAAACCTCCTATGCAAAAATCTATTAGCATTCCCCATAATTTACAAAAATCATTTAGCTTCTCATGAGTTATACAAACACAAGTTGCTTTTTCATAAATTATGTTCGTTGCAAAAAAAATTTAAGCTTATGTGTAAATTGTAAGTTTGTTTTTGATCTTCATGCAATTTAATTTTTTTTTAGATTCCATGTAATTTGTAAAAACTTTTTCAGTTCCTCTACAATTTGTAATTTTTTTAGCTTATGTGCAATTTGCAAAAAAAAATTCATCTTTTTTGTAATTTATAATTTTTTTTTCATTTCCCACGCAATTTGAAGTTTTTTTAAAAGCTTTTGTGCAATTTGTAAAATCTTTTTCATGTTCTGTGCAATTTGCAAATTTTTTTTCAGCTTTCATGTAATTTTCAAAAACATTTTTAGCTTCCGTGCAATTTGTATTTTTTTTTTAACTTTCATGTAATTTGCAAAAACTTTTTCTTCTCCTATTCAAATTACAATTTTATTTTTGGTTTTCATGTAAATTACAATTTTTTTGGTGTAAATTATTAAACTATGTTAAAACTTCATGTAAATTACAAAATCATTTTAAGTTTCCCTTTTTCATGCGATTCCAAATTTTATTTTCACAAGTCATGCAAATGCAAATCATGTTTCCCCAAATCATGCAAATGTAAATTATATTTCTAAGAGATGTGTAAATGCAAACTTTCATGTTGAAATTGCATTTTTCAATGGTGCAAATTACCATTGCAAATTAAAATATTTTCAACCTGTATGCTGAACTATATCAATATTAGAAAATTAAAAATTGAATTTCTATTTGTGTTTTAGCCATCATCTACCTAAAAAAAATATTCAATATCATAGAAGGGAAGTAAGTGAATAGAAAAGAAGTTATTTTAATTTCTTCTTTAGCCAAAAAAAGGCTATGTAAGAGCACCCAGGAAAAAGAAAGAAATTTTTGAATAAACATTTATTTTTTTAACCAAGAAGAGGTCATATAAGTGCATTAAGTGAAAGAGGAATGAAAAAGAAAATTTGAAGACCTAAAACAAACCACTTTGTTTTGCCTTATATTTATGACCTCCTCTACATACCATCTGTATGTTCTTGGGCATATAGGTGTTATATAATATTGAACAATACATAATAGATGATGACATTAGTATCTCATTCGAGCAATCAAAATATATAAAAATTAAAGATAATGAATATCCATTTTTTTACACTTTTTTGGATTTTAATAAAGGTAGTTATGCCTACTAATAGGAGAGGGACTTTGTCTTGTATTACTGACTAATGCAAGGACTCATTTCCCACACTATTGACTCAAAGTCACCAATTTGTCCCCCTGACAAATTTTTGAGCCAACAATTACTTTTTTCATTATTGAGTGAGGTTGACTTGTTAATTCTCACTCAAAAATGTTTTTTTCTCTTTCATGCACATTTTCCATTGATGATTGAGTATGGATTGTTACTACTCACTTGTTAATGTTATTTTACAATTGATTGCCCATACTTGTTTAAATAAGGATTGTTACTATTTTTGCATCAATGTTTGATCACCATTTTTGACATATATCCTTATTTTGACTTGGTTGGATTACCTTTATTACTTAAGGTTTAATTGTTTGATTTTTTTGGTCATTTAGTAGCCTTGGATTTTTAGTTACCCAATTTACTCTAAATGTTTAACTTGGTCATTTAGTTCTAACTTAGCATTTATCATCCTAGCTTACCAAACTCTCAAGTACGTTATGTCTACACCATGCTAGTTATCTTGTTTTCCTTGAATTTTTTTGTTTTAGCTCTTTAGTTTTATATCCTTGGGTTTATCCAAAATAATCTCTATGCCCTCCACAATCAAAACTACAAACATAATAGATAACCATTCAATGATAAAGGTAAGTCCAGGTATGTATTAATTTTACAGATATTTTTAGATATTTTATTTAGTCATTGAATTTTAATTATTTTATTCTTTAAAATACCATGATTTACTTATATTCAACATTGTGTGTTACTATGTTCTTTTATTGAAGCACCACCCCCTATTATACTTGAGTGATACGTGATGAGATTTGAGTGGGGCATTTTATATACAAATAATATTTTCAAAATTTATCAATTACTAATTCTTTCTATTTTATAAGAACCTATCGAGTCTCAATATATCTAAGTACATACCTTAAATGGTACACCAAGAAAGGGGTGGGCATACCATTGGTGCTTCACAATATTGTTGTCCCCTATATTACCAATTTTTATCAATCCAACCATATCCTATACTCTTTCCCAAGACTTGTTTCCTCTCTTACACACTCCTCAAAGCATTCACTTCCTTACTTATCCCCTTCCTAAGCCTAAATTTTTTTTGATGGTTTTTATCACACTATCAGCCCCATCAACCTTGCATTCAAATTAATAAAATCATGTTATAGGTCTAGGTTGGCTCTAGATGACCTAGACCGAGACCTAAATTATTTTTAACAAATATTTATATAGAATCAATTGGGATGACCCTATCAACTAAAATTTAAAAATGATTTAGGGTTAGATTTATACACACACACACACACACACACACACATACATATATATGTGTGTGTGTGTGTGTGTGTGTGTGTGTGTGTGTGTGTGTAGTCATTTCTTAAAGATATAAGAAATAATTATTTATTTATGCTTCTTTACAATCTTCTCTTCCACCATTTTACTTGAGGAGTTATAGTTTGGGGTTTATACTTGGAGAAGAATTTTGTCTTGTAAAAAAATCTTGGATGCTTTGGCCTTTCTAGGTGATCCTTAAAAACCATAACAAACTCTTGTGAATCACCTTTGGCCAAGGGAGAGACTAAATCTCAATGGGTTCATCTTCAAGGTAAGTATCTCTAACTTTACTCCTCTATTTTATTAGAAAGAAGTAGCATAATAAATGGATTTTGAATATATTTCTCTCTCCATGCATAAGGGTTTTGCCTATACATAGCTTAATTATGATTCTCCTATGCATGTTTAATTTTTATGTTTATTACCCTCACTTTATGACACAAGCTTTGGTGAGCACTAGATTAGACTTTACTTATCATTTACTTTGTGAATATGAAAACATAGGACCTAGCTAGGGTTATTGCATGGTGTTAATTTATTATAGACTTTACAACCCTATGTAGTTATGTTATTATGGTAAGAGATCCCTTGGTTAGGTTTATCAGATCCAGCTTGGTCTTGACCTTGAATATCTAATGTATCAACAATCAGAAGTGTAAGTAGGATTTATATTCTTTGAGATAAGATTGATTAATAGATAAGTTTCATTTCCCTTTATGTACACATTCAAATATTGGTTAATATTTAAAATTCTCTATGCATGAAAGATTACTATTTTAAACATTTAGAATAATGTTGTAATGTATGTTAATTTTATAAAATTGAATGGTATGAAATGCACTAACTAATTGTACACATGATGTTTCTTTAAACACATCATCATTAGATTCTAAGATACACAATGTAGGAGAAATAAGAGAACTAATCTCTTTGTGATCCTCTTTGAAGTATGTGGAATAACAATCATTATCATAATAGGAATGAGAAATAATGCTATCATTTTCATCATATGCATAAATATTTGTATTTTCATTATCATAATTGTAAGGATCTACTAAAAAGGAAGACTTTGTATTACACTTTTGTCTAGCCATAAGATCCTCATAAGTAATATATTGATCATCAAAAATATTAAAAAAAAGATCTAAAGGATGAGGGTTTTTAGGGTTTTCAACATGAGTATAAATTTTAATGGTTGTAAAACTAAACACACCAAAGATAAAGAATGAAAGGATTAAGGAAACAAAGAGAATAAAAATCAATTACACTATGTCTATGCAAGGAAAATTAGATTTGATCTTTTTTATAGAAATCTAAAAAAAAATTGAAAGTAGAAACCCTAAAGCATGCTAAAGGTTAGAATAGAATAAATTATAGGATGAATAAATTTATTCTAAATAAATCTAATTAATTAAAAATTTAGATAAGTGAATATTTGTAATAATTTTTTTGATTTATGTTAAATATGGAAAGTACATTCAAAACAGTAATTTTATTACACAAGCACTAGGAAGAAATAATACTTATCTTAACTAAAAATACATAGGTATATATGAGATATTTAGAGGTGGACATAGGAAGGAACAAGTTCATTATCTATTCTTCATATTCTATAAATATTTTGTCCTAAGGCTTAGACACTTATGCCAACATTGGGACACTTACATCAATGCAAATGTCTTGATGTTAATGTGTATATCTCATAAAAAATAATCATTATATTGTAAAGTGACCACATAAATATTTATAGTTTCTCTATCACCTTTTTGATGATATATTTTATTCATGTGCATAGGTTGTAGATGATTGTTTATGAATCAAAACCCTAGATCTTCATTTTAAGTATTTATACCTTATAAAAAATGGGTTAGTGGGAGCACAAAGTTGAGTTGGCCTCAAGGACCCATCTAATAATGAGCACTACCTAAATATACACTAATTTTAAAAGGTCCTCAAACATATGTATTTATCCCCTAAGTGTTAGCTTGTGAATGCATAATTATGTAATATGTTATATGGAAGGGCATACAATGATCAAGCTTGTAACTTGACAAATACTATTCCTGGGTTGGTCTTTGAATTATTCATACATATAATATGATTAATCCTATGAATAATATATAAATATTGAAGAAAAGGGAAGTTTTAAAGACTTTAAAGGTGTTTTTCTAGATGTGTACTTGGTAAACTTTTAAATATGACATAGTGATAATGAATGGTATTTGTTTTGTATTTATACTAGTATTTTTGAAAATATCTCATGAAAAGGTTAAATAAAATAAATGGGTCAACCCATAGGATTTGAAATATTTTAAAATTAGATGAATATTTATGTACTAACACTAGATAAGAATTTGAACAATTGCATCAATACAAGTCTCGCTATATGGGACACAAGTGTCTAACATGATAGAAAGGTGTTGAGGATCTAAGATGATAGTGAAGGATATGTATCAGATTTTAAGATTTTTTACTATACATAATATCTAGGTCATCATAATTATAGGGTTAAACTAAAGATGAGAAATTTGGCATGGTGAGATGGTGAATGGGATCCTTTCAGCAATAAGAAGGTCAAAAACTAAGGGGTATATCCATAATAGGTATTTTTAAAGTATACATGGGTGAGATGATATATAAATTAGATTTTATTATCTACATTCCCTACATCCTCCCTTTAATATAGTAATGCATAAGGATAAAATTATTAGTTTACAAGAAATAAATGCATACCTGGGTGTGTCCAACACACCTTGACTTTGATTTTTCCCACTTTGAAGGTTTTTAGTAGTGGAATTGTAACCAAGAGCATGTTATAGTATAAATTATTGAAAATAATATGAAATTTTAAATAACTAAAATGATTAAAAATAAAGAGAGTAAGGAAGGAATACACCTTTGTGTTGATGAAAACATGTTTCCCCTTGGTATGTTGACATATTAAAGATGATTCCTTATGAATAATTGGATTTGAAAGAGGTTTAAAACTCAACCTTGGATATTTGAATAGAAATATTAGAAGTTAATTATTCCCCTGATCTAGTGCAAAATTGAGTTATGATATGACCATTGAGATTATTGAATCTCAATCACACAACTCAAATGACAACACAACAAAATCTAATTAAAATATAACCAAATTAAATTGTAAAATTAAAGTAGTGTTAGGCCTTTTATATCATTTAATATCAACCACAAAAATAAAATGAACAAACTTCTCTAGATAGAAAAGGCTCAAAATGGTGATTCTTGGTGAAAAGGTGATTCTTGGTAAATAATTTTGCATACTTATTTTGTAATTTTTGGTGAAATTTAATGGAATATGAAACTATAATGTGTTTCAATCTGAATTATCAATAAAAATATAACCTATGATTTATAAATGTGTATAATATTTGTCACAAATCTAAAAAAATCATCCCCAAATATGCAAACATTGGTGTTATGTGTATAGGATTCTAACCCAAGTGTATATCTAAATCATGTAAGATCTATCAAATGTTATCAAATATGTAAATTATACATATATGGAGTCATGTATATATGATATTTTCCCACTAATATTCCCCATTTTGAGGTCATGGGAATGGAATATTATAGTTACATTACCTTAAAAGGATAATATAACTATATAATTTGTGTATGAATCATGTAACATATAAGAGTAGAGTGTCTAAGTAGATATATCAATGAAAATTACAATATGTGATCACAAAAAACCATAATATGCATGATATGGATAATGTAAACATATATAAAATGAAAGTATAAGATCAAAAAAAAATCAAGCACACACACAAGAGCACTTAATGTTACACAAAAGGGATCTAAGGATAACACAAACAAGGTGCATATTCAAATTCCACACACTCAAAGGAATGACATATTTAAATGTACAAATATAAAAATAAAACAACATATAGTGGAATAGGGGCCAAAAATCAAGCAACATATTGAAATGCTCCACAATTAAGACAATAACAAGAAATAAAAACCACTCAAGGAAGTGACAATGTGAATAAATAAAGTATAAGAAACCAACTTCAGCACATAATATTATTCCATACATATATGTGTTAGAAAAAAATGTCATGTAACATATAATATCAAGTGCAATGTGAAATATGTAAACATGACCATAGACATGCGTAATCATTAGTATATAAACTCATTATGATAATGTAGAAATGATCATAAATTAATGCAACCTATATCAATTATGATCATGAAAGGCAAATGCCCCCAACTTAGTATATCATGTGAGAAGAGGAAAGGTATAACACATATATGTGAATGTATCATGTATCTTGTGCATGCCTATATCAAACTCAAGTATTCATGAAATATGTGTGTATCTAGAAAAGAAAAGATATGCTATCTACTAGCATAAAGTAAACAACATAGATTCCAATGAGCTTGTAAACATATGAATGATGATTTTTTTTGTATTTTTGAATTTATTTGAATGTTTTTATATTTTCTTGAATATATTTTTTTTTAAATTTTATAAATGAAAAAGGTCCAACCTATGATCCCATCTAATCAATGCTTATAAGAAGCTCCAAACTCAGAATATGGTACATACAACTGGTGACATTTCCAAGGGGTAAGGATGGATGTCATATCTAGAACTATAGAATATTTTGTAATTTATTAATGTCTCATAGTAATATGTGGTCATGGAGAGTAATAGAAGGATTAGTGGTTATGGCAACCCATTTTTTAGTTTTTTGGTTTATGAGGTGTAACTATAATTAGAACATGTTTATTTTATCTTAAAAATGGGGTGTACCATGTACGTGTAGATGAACCTTATGGAATCCATTGTGTATCTATAGCTTAATGGTATCTATAGTATTGGCCATCTAAGAAAGGGGATTGCCTATTTCTTACCCTTTCATGGATGATTAATCTTAGTAGGTTATATAATTAGTTATCTGGGAATAAATATTTCTTTTTTAAGTGGATGTTCATATGGAATTCTAGAAATCATAATTACCCCATTGGAATGAATGCATTTAATACAACCATGCATTATGAAAGGTACTATGTGAATATTATGTATCCAAGGTTATCCTAATAACATACCAAAGACTCATATATATGATATAACTAGAAATATAGTAACCACATGTGTTGGACCAACTTTTAAAGGTAAATCAATCTCACCAATTATGTGTTGTGATGTCCCATCAAATGCTATAACCATTTTAGTCAAAGGATTTAAATCATCATGTTGTATATCATAAATATGTAAGTAATGTTTTGGTACATACATTATCACTATTATATTTATCAATCATAAAAATATGTATAAGTTGATGATAAAGGTATGATTAATTAAATAATGAATGAATATATTATTCATCATACACAATTTCATAGATATCAAATGTAATATAAGGTACTTTAACCATAGGAGGTATTATGTTTGTATAAGATCCAATAATAACATCTAATTGGTGACTATAATTTGATGGAGAAGGATGTGTATTATATTTTTGTTGGTTAAATTCCAACCCCAAGTTTGCACCTTTCAAATTTGGCCAAGTCTAGTACTTAGTTTTCCTTTGAAAGAAATGGTCTTTAACAAAGCCCATAAAAATACCAAGTCTTTTCTTTTCAAAAAGTTTGTTTTGGTCTTTGTTTAAACCTTTAGGGAATTCTTTTAGGTTTTTTTTTTTAATGTTTTTTTAATTCTTTTAGACAAATTATCCACACAATTTTTATGAAGGTACTTTACAATTTCTCCAAAAGATATCTTCAAGCCAAAAGGGACCCTTGCAACTTTTTGAAGGGTATGTTTGTAATTTTTATGAAGGACACTTTCATTTTTCTGAAGGGTATATTTTGTTAGGGAAAGGACAACTTCAAATTTTCTAAAGGAATTATTATGGAGAAAGTTCCCTTTACAAAAAGTTTGAAGGGTACATTTCAAAAAGTCCGAAGGAAATACCCAAAAGGTGATGGCCCGTAGAATGTCAATTTCAAACTACAATAAATAGCCATTTATATTCAAAAAAATTGATGAGAATGTGAGAGTAGATGTGGAGGTAATAAATGTGTGAATCCCAAGCATTTGGTGTAGATAGAGCAAGCAAAATGGATAGGTCGATGGTTCAAGTCATTACTTCCATGAAATTGACAACTAAAGGTGCCTAAAGTATAGATAGAAATTAGAAAGAACATATTCTAACTATCATCATGAGTTATATTCTCCTCATCAGTGATATGTGTTAGCTTCTCTATTTTTAATTTTGAATTCTCATGGATGATCTTTGATAGAAGCATTTTCTTGTGCCACTCATAAAGGCCTTATTCCACTTTCCACCATTCTCATGACTTGTTTTGGACAAGTAAACCTCCTAGCATGACATGGATCACCTCATCCATCTCTCTCATGTATTTGTAACTAATTCTCACATGTGGACACATGTATTTTTGACTCTTTAGCTTCTCTTCCCTCCCACTTCCTAAAAGTTCTATAAATTGAGCCATTTCGGCCAATGTAGAGGACCACATTTTTTTGGTATGGTGAAGCCCTACTAAAATGACATTTCAATTTAATTTTGGACATTGAATACAAGACCAATTATGAGTTTTAAAATTTTGTCTACGTATGTGAGTGATTTATAGTTCCAAGTGATAACATCATCCTTACTCCATGTATCCTTCATGTTTAAACAAAGGTTTGATGTTAACAGGTCATGTGAAGTGTGTTAAATACATTGAAATCTCTTTCAATTATGAAATTGTATCTATGGTGTGTAATCTACCCCTTAGGTCGATCATTTTGTTGATTATCTCAAGCATGTTACCTTCACATTGAAACACTATGTTAGTATCTTTCAATTCATGGAATTAGTCTTGGAAAACATTGTTATTCAGTAGAAGTATGAGAGTCAGTGGGATAAATTCTTAGTGGTTTACCTCTTTAGCATAGTTTTTTTTCTATTTTATGAAAACTCTTGACTCTTTTCATGAAAAATCATTACGTTAGGTGATAAACACTTAGATAAGAATTTAAGGAGCTAGCCCTTTTCAATCCTAGAGACTCATCTCTCTTACAAGTTCCCACAAACTTGAGGGATGATTCAATGTTGCATCAAATTGAAGGATCTTCATAAAATGTCATAGGGTGTATAATTTGATGACAATAATTCTATTTACAGTTATGAATTTTTCTTAGAATGATCTTAAAATGGATTGTTAAATTTGTTTTAGTTTTGATGGTCACTAGGTTGTGAACTTGAATCTTTTGAAGGTAAAGGTAATCTTATAGTTATAAATAATATCTTAGAACTTATGTTTCAAGGTATAACATTTGATTATAGAATACCTAGGGATTTGTTTATAGTCAAAATATTCATTAGCATCATATCATTTTAGTATATGTTGACTCATATCAACCTCTATAGGAGGAGCGATAGATATGAGATGACACTCCACAAGATTCTTAAGTAACAAATATGGAGACTCAAGTAATTATGTAAATTGTCTCTTACATGTATTGGATAAGAAGATCCAATTAGGTTGATTTGATACTGAATTAACCATTGTGTTTGATTCATTTTTAGGTTCTATAGGTTTTACCTTTTAGCTTGGTTTGATATGAAACTCAATAGTAGATGGCATCCATATGTTTTCTACATACTTGAGATTATTCAATGAAATAAGTTTAATTTTAAAATATCAGACAATATGGCATAAGTCTTCAAAATATTTAAAATTCTTGAGAGTAATGGAATCATGTAATGGGGAAAGTAAACTTTTCTTAAATACTCCTCAAATATTTTTATCTACAATTGTATTTGTTATTATGGATAAAATTGTTTTATACCTCAAAATGTATTCATTAATAGGTTTATCGGTTCCTTGTTTGATGAGTTGATATGAGTTGACCTATACCAAAAGGATATGATGTTAATGTATTTTATGACTATCACTAAGGCACCAAACATTATACAAATATATTTTATAACTTGAGACATAAAATCCAAGATCTTATTGATAACCAACAACTTACCTTTAGTGATCCTCCAAAGCATTGAGGTTCACAACCTAGTGACCATCAAAACTAGAAGATAATTAACAATCCATTGCAAAGTAATTCGAAGAAATATACAAAAGTGAAAATTCCATTTAATGCAAATCCTCCTCAGTCACATTATGGGAACCCATTATATGGTATTATTGGAGCTTATACATGCATGGTAAATCTTATGGTTGAAATACCTTCTATTACATTTGAAGTAGTGAAATTATGGATGATGACTCATATCTTCATTCATTATTTATTCAAACATAATTTGATAATTAGAATATACATAATGTTATGATCAATAATGTTTCTAGTGATAATGTATGTAACATGATGTTACTTACACATTTTGTATATACACATGATGATTTATACCCTTAGACCAGAATGACAAGAGTATTTGATGGGACACCAAAACACATTATTGGTGAGATTGATTTACCTTTACAATTTGGTCTAAAACATGTGGTCACTACCTTTTATATTATACCATATTTAGGATTATTTTATATGTTATTGGGATGACCTTGGATACCTATTCTCTATGTATTACCTTCCACAGTTCATGGATGTATTAAATACATTCATTCTAATAGGGTAATTTTAATTTTCAAAATTCCATATTAATATCTACTTGAAAAATAAAAGTTTATTTCCAAAAAGCTAATTATAAAATCTGATAAGGTTAATGATCCATGAAAGGGTAAGCAAAAGAGAATCCCATTTCCTAGGTGACTAATACTTGAGAGACTATTGAACCAAAGATACACAATGGATTCAATTGTATCCTCAAATACACTTAAATAGTCTACCCAATTGCTAAGAGAAAATAAAAATGTTTCAAATATATTTGGACCAAATAAACCACTTAAAACTAAAAAATGGGTTCCATGAACCCCTACTCTTTCTAATACTTCTTCACGATCACATATTCCTATGAGACATATATAGAGTACCACATATTCTACAGTTTTATATATGACACCCATCCTTGCTCCTTAGAAATATCACCAATTTGATATCCATTCCTTAAAATATCCAAGGTTTAGTATTAAACCTCTCTTATCTATAATTATTCATAAGGAAGCATGTTTACCAAGTTAAAGTACCAAGGGGAAACATGGTTGCATTGACACACGTGTACTCCTTTCTTTCTCTCTTTATTTTTAATCATTTAAATTATTTAAAATTTCATATTATATGCACTAATTTTACTCTTAAATAAGGATTAAATACATTATTACATTATATTAAATTCATATAACCTAAAATTTCTATTAGGCACTTATTGCTTATCCTTATGTTAAATTATAGAAATTTCAAATTATATGCACTTATTTCAAATTTCATCCTTATGCATTACTAGTAATTTATTTATCCTTTAAGTAATTTATATTTAATAATACAAGTTTTTATTCATATTTATTTTTTTATTTCTTTAGTTTTTTACTTATTCTAAGTTATTTTCTTGATTAGTTAATTTATTTGAGCTTTAGTTTCTTAATCTTTAAATTCATTCAATTAATATTCTTAGTATTAAATATTATTTAGTTATTAGATTAACATTATATTTATTTAGTAATAGTTATTTTATTTACAATTGATTGTGTTTATTAGACTAATGTTGTTGTTTTTTACATTTTCCTTATTTAATTTTCATTTTAGTTTATTTTACATTCTTTGGGCTTGCTACATTTTTTTAAAATATTTTAGCTTGTTCTAGTCTTATTGTGGCATTGAATATGATAAAAAGAAATACATTACTACATTATAATATATCAAAGATATTTCTTTCAATAGATTACCTCCCTCTATAGATACTTGAAAATTTCCCCTTGACTAGTTTTCGATGTCAAACTACTTTGGACCTATCCTTGACCTTTGGTTAGCTATTCACCTAGTTAACTCACCCTTAAAAACACCTTTCTATACTTTGACATTCATTAACACACCTAGGACATTTTTAAATTTTTTTTAAAACATTAACTTAGGACCCATTTTAACCCTTTTAAACTTAGGAGTATGACCGTTGATGGTTAGCCTAACCATCAACAGTTAGCAAGACCGTCGATGGTCAGGCCTCCAAACTTGAAACACAAAAAACTACCAGCTATAGGGAAGATATGAATAGGAAAAATGAAAACTTTCCCATGTATAACTTATAGCTTACCATCTCTTAAAATTAGCATCTTTATCCTAGACCAACTTAGAAACTTCCTTCCTCCTCACTTAACAACTTTGTGCTATAAATTGAGGGCTCTTGAAAGAGAAAAGGATTCTAAAAATTGCATCCAGGCTCTCTTGTTTTTTGTTTCAGGCATCCAAGATATCAAAAATCTATCCACATGAATTTTTAAGGATAAATTACTATTATGGTATCTAATTTCATTCAAATTATCATTGGATTCCACTTTGCATCATACAATTATTTTTTTCTTATTTTTAGCATTTCCTTTCTTTGTTAATTCTTGTTGTCTCAAATCAGATCACCTACACATTATACCTTACCTATATAACCCATATTTAACATTTTTTTCACTTCCCACTTCACCCCAAACTCCATTTCAATTCCTTACAACTTTCCATAGTCAATCATTATCGATTGTTGCAACCATCATCAGTTACATCAACCATCACTAGTTACATCAACTATCACCGGTTACCTAACCATTGTTAGTTAAGAAAACCATCATCGATTAGCTTGACTGTCGATGGTCACTATCAAGAAAAATAATAGATTATTATTTCCTCCCATTTCACACCCAATTAGACCCTATCTCTGTTCTTGGCGTATTTATAGACCTTGCTCACATACTCTAGACCTGACATTGATTGACTTGTGCATGGTATTGACCCATCGTGCTATACTTTTTTTTAACATGTATGCTATTTATTTCTTGCATAAGCATTTATGTTTATCATCTTTCATTTCTATTGTCAAAAAATTTTTATTAGGGGAGTGGATTAACAACCATCCAAGGGGCTTTGTCTTCTTGGATCTAGCATGTTGCTAGGCAGTCCACCCTTCATACTCATCTAAAAAATAAGTTGGTTTAGTGTGGTATTATTATAGGTAGTCTTTCCTCACCAAAAAGGAGCTCCCACTTCATCTGGTCATCAACGAGCACAACATTTAACCAAGTACACACCACTCATCTGTTGTTTCTCTCCTTTTTTTTGAAAGTAAAAAATAGAGTTAGAAATAGTAGGAAATATTTTGGCATGCCCAATGAGACCCCTTCTAGGTTCATAGTTATTTTTAGGCATATATTTGCATTAATGAAAGTTCATGTTCTTGCATTTCTATTATTTCTAACTCCCAGAAGATGAAAATTTATTTTCTCTTCTTTTATAAAAATAAAAAAGAAACAAAAAAGTTTTCATTTTAGGGATAGGTTGCATTTTCATCCTACATTAAGTGCATTGTAAATTTTTGTTGTTTGCATGCAAAGACATTAAAAATTTATTTTGGGTTAACATTTAGTGCATTCATTATCTTTCTTGATTAATTCTTAGCTCATGTAGATTAACTAAAAGCATTGTGAATTAAGCGTAACACACTTATGTTACACTACCAAAGCACTTGCACAAAATAAACATCAAAACTTACTTGAGACAAGGCCCATTGAGATTTCATCACCCTTTGGATCACCTTACCCTACCTAGTGATTCCACTTATATTTCATCACCAAGTGGAGGACCCACTTCATTCTTTGGTGGAGTATAAACTCTAGAAAAATAGTATCTATTGGCTAAGCAGCCTAGCTCAGCTTTAGGTTTGTGAAGTTTGGGGAGCAAGCCCCAAGTAATAGGCCACGTACTTGGTCTCGTAAAGATTATTTGAGCACAAAAATTTAAATTGAAACCATACTTAGATGGATCTTGTAGTACTTGACATATAATCCAATTTCCCCTTTCACACTCTTTAAGGCATAAGCTAAAAGTGATTTAAAACAAATCCTAGGATTAATTGTGCTTTTAGTATGTGCTTTGCTTGCTTTGGGATTTTATTTGTTTACTCATTGTTTGAGGTGAGAGGTTCATTATCCATTTATAATTTCTCATATGGTCTTAACCACACAACAAGTGAGAAATCAAAAAAACTAACCACCATCTTCCTCTTCATCTTCATCCATGGATTACACCTTGGATGTTGATAAATCACCCCATGCTTTATTGTACCATTCTTCCCCACCTACCATGCCTCCAATGGTTCCTAAGGATGATCTAGATTTTTCCACTTTTCTAGACAAAAATCCAATGGCTTTGCAACACTATCTTAATACCTTATCCTACCTTAATTTATTAGCTTTAGTTCCTCCTATGGATCTACCCTATGGTATGCCACACTACCTCATAGTTGGTGTTACATCAACCCAACCTTATGTTAGCCAAGCTTCTTCTTCTACCATTGGTTTATCTACCACCACCACCTAGACACCTGTTACCCCAACCAATACTTCCAATGTTGGCTCAACTTTACCCCTTTTCACTTATGCCCCTTCTACTGGTATAATGTCTTCAACACCCATTTCCACCATTCCTTCCAGTTTAACCAATATACCAACCTCAAACCCCTTTTAGATCTTGGTGATATCCATACCACAAACACTTCCACCCATTAACACTAGGGTGACTACCCATCAACAACCCACAATAAATTTAGCATTACCAACCCAAACCATGCCCCCATTAACCAATCCAAATGTACCCTTAAACCAACTATTATTAATTCCTCTACAAGTCCTTGAAACACCCTATTAATATATTCCCAACCCATAGGGATATACTACACCTTCCACTCAACCCTTAATGCCTATCAGTCTTGCTAGGGCATTACCCCAATATCAAGTCACCACATACCAATATGTGCCCACTTTCATACCTCCTACCGTATACCAATTTATAGATACAACCCAACCTCAATAGAACTTACCACCAAATTATGTGGCTGCCCAACCCCAACCTAACCTAATAAGGATGAGCATGGACAAGATGATCTAACTCAAGTCATCTATCTTTGGGACCCACAACCTTTTATCTCATGACCAAATTTTCAATGAACCTATCAACCCATCTATCACAATTCATGCTTATCCTCCTCAATGGGACACCCCCAAATTCTCTAAGTTTTAGGGTAAGGAGGATCCTCAACAACATTTGAGGGTGTTTCACCATTCTTTTTACTTGATCACATATGATGATTCCCTTGTTCTCTAAACCTTCCTTATGTATTTATCAGGACCCACCTTGGATTATTACAGTGCCCTTCCTAAGCACTCTATCTTTTCATTCTCCCAACTCACCCAAATATTCTTAGAACATTTATTGGTGAACATATCTAAGAAGGTCTCCATAACCGACCTCTATTCCATCAAGTAGTTTGATGATGAATAAATTGTTGACTTTTTAAAATGATGGTGAGGTCTCATTAATCAAATATCCTTTTCACTATCCCAAATGGAACTTATTGAACTTTGCTCTAGTGGTTGTGCAAAACACATTGCTCCCAGCCTTTAGGTTCAAACATTTATAAACTTTGATGAAGCGTTCACAATGGCATGCAAAATTAAAAACTAAGCCATAGATGAGGGTAAATTGATATTGTAAAATAAGAATTCAAATTTTAAACCCAATGACCCCTCTTTTACCAAAACATCAAACCCATCTAATACCAAAGCCAAAACATCCACAAACATGGTTGCCTTAAAAAATGTGCCACCTCCAACCATTAACCTATCGCATCAAACTATTCCTTCTAACCCTTCTTACCCACCAAACCAAAATAAGAATTGGATTCCCCCTAAATAATTCACACCTATAAGAGAATTCTATGCCTCTGTACTAGACAAAATACTCAAAGCTACCCTTATTCAACTTCCACCAATCAATCCACCTCAGCAATTTGACCCCTCTCACCTGTGCTTGGGTGGTGCAATGAAAATAGCCATTATACTTTTCATTGGGTTATTGGACATGACATAAATTAGTGTAACACTTTTAAAAGCCTTATCTAAAACTTGATTGACAATGGTGAATTGTCATTTGACAACCCAAATGCACCTCCTAATCATTCCCTCAATATTTTTCTACAAACCTTTCCCTAACCATATTCCACCTACCCAACCCCATGACAACCAACTTGAACCATCATCATCCCATGAGGCACACATAATCAACATCATCATAAATGAGCCCATGGTGGATGAACTCCAAATTTATCTTATTCCTTCACCAACCTCACATATGGAAGAATCAAGTTCACCTCTTATCCCTTTAGAGACCCATATAGAAAAATATATAGCCCCCGTGTCTTCACTTGATCAAACCATACCCATACCCAATTCTCCTTTCATGGAAGTGGTTGTTGATTTAACCACCTCTTCTTCTACCCCACCAAATGGAATGGTAAAACCCTCCTATTTTACTTTGGATACCCTAGTGAAGGAAGGAATCAAAACCGTACATACACCCCTAATCAAAGAACCATCTCCTCCCTTAATCACCCCACAAACGACCATCACCTCATTTACCTAACTAAATTTTTTGAAAATTTTTAGCTCAAGTAAAGATGAAGGAAACCTACCTTTTTACTTGCCTAAGAGATTAAAATTTGAAGTGATTTATCAAGGAACCAAACCCATTTATAAGCCATTTTCTCAGTTAGCACAAAGTCTAGAATTTGCCTCACAACCTAACTTGGATAAAGCCACCTTTTGGCATCGTCTAGGGCTCCCATACCAAAATAGAGTTGAACCCTCAACCTCATTGGCATCCGTAATCAAACCTATTATCACCTCATCATCAAAAATTCCTTGCTCCTAAGATATGAGATAATTGTATCATCCACCTCCACCTATATCATCTCATAATTTTCTCACTAGACAAGCCAAGACTCTAGGTATCCTTACCACACTTAGCATTTCCCATATGACCATAAAATTGGACCTAACCCCCTCTATTTCACCTAAAAAACCATCAACCAAGATGGATTAAAGAGTGTAGCTGCCTAAACCTCATCATCAAGCTTGACCTATGCCACCTCTTTCTCATTTACCATCTATTTTGGGACCCCACCCTTCTACCATCCCAGTCACCTATTCCACTTCAATTAAACCAATGCCCTTTTCTATGCCTACCCTTCCATCACCCATGCCATCAACTTCTTTATCATTCTTATCTAGTTTATCCCCCTCCACTTTCCCACATATTATCAACCCCTCATCCTCTACTTTGAAACAATCCACTAGTAACCCAATCATAGCTAAGCCAACCCAACCCAACCCAAACCATCTACCAAATTTACTCAAGAACCTACCCTTTTTAGGGTCAATACCATGCCTAATAAGGTTCCTATTTCCTTGATGAGAATTTTAACACTCCTAACACCTCTAAATGAATCCTAATTAGTTATTTTACAAAGGTTATTACAAATATCCTCCATTAAACTTCTACCTATCAAGCCATTCACCCCCTCTAATACCAAACCCTCTTGGTTTGATGATACTCAAATTTATGTGTACCATAAGATGTCAAGACATGACATGGATAATTACAAAGCTCTCCAAGCTCTTGTTCACTGATTATATAATGATGATGATGATGATGATATATTATCAAATGAACCACTTTCACCTCCATTACTAGCCCAACTACCAACCCAACTAATTTAACCACCATCCCAACCTACATTGGCTTCCCCACTTTCACCTAAAAGTGAGGGGGAGGAATTGAGATAGTCATCTAGTTTAACTAAGCCTATTGTCCATAACATCCACATGAATACCTAATCTTAGGCTCAATAAAGTCGTAAAGGAAGAGATAATGTGTCCATCCAATGGACATATACCTCGAACTCCTAACCTTCTATCCAATCCCCAATACCAATTCCTTCACATAAATCATCACCAAGGCCCAAGGTGTCCATCCTTGGTGCCCCTCTATCTAACCCTTCTGAATCTATTCAACAAACTATGTTGAAGCAACTGCACTAGACCCCGATCAAGATGAGTCTGTATGAGTTAATAAACATGTCACCTCATCACTGTTAGGCACTGATAGAGGCTCTATAATCCATAGAGGTTCAACTAGATGACCCTCAACTTCTTGTATCCTTCATTTGAAATTCTACCATCATCACCTTTCAGGATTCTGAGATACCTCCAACCCATTCTAGGGAGTTTGATCCTCCTCTCTTTGTCACCATATACATTAATCATACCTACGTTAAAAGGGTAATGATCAATAGTGGTGCCAACATTAACATAATATCCTCCCATGATTTTGATAACCTATGTTTACTAAAGAACATCATGGATGAAATCATAGTGATTATTTTCTCCTTTAATGACATGATGGATACTACCTTGAGGACTGTATTCCTTCAAATATGCTTAGGGCCTCGCACCATTCTTGAGCTATTTTATGTTATTGAGGGTGAGTTCCAATATAACATTCTACTTGGATGCCCTTAAATTTGAGCTATGAGTTGTATCCCATCTACTTTACATCATTATGTTAAATTCAAACATGAAGGATAGGTTATAACCATCAAGGTTGATCCTAATCCTTTTACATCTTACAACATGACCTATAGGCCTAGTGATGTCCTTCTTCCACATTCATCTCCCATAGAATCAACCACCCCCATTAACACAAATACACCACTAACCTCAACCCATAGTGCTTTGACCATCAACAATGATGAAGCTTCAATCATTGCATCTATCTCCTCTTCCCAGATTCCTATTGAGGACTCCTTGGCATAAAGTTTCCAACATATCTCCCTTAAGGAATATTGAATTTTATCTTTAGATGATTTTCCCACTCTACATGAATATGGGAACCTTCAAAATGACCCTTGTTATGACCCCAACATAGGAACCATCATCCCCTTTGGACTTCCCAACAATCAAACAAATTTTATCTATGGGGGACTTGATCGACCACTCCTCACTCCTATCACCACTCCATATATTCAACCTTTCACTTCCTATTTCTCCTATCTAATCAATCCAACCTTTTCTAAAATTTATCTTCATCATTATACTTGTAAAGGATTTGGTATGGGCCTTTATGAACAAGGGCCTCATGAATTGCCTGTTATCAAAACATAGAAATCTCATGAGTTCTTTAGGCTCAAGTTTGAACCACTAGAAGAGCCTACCTCACCAAAACCTATTGCTACCCCTGTGGAAAAGATTCCATCCTCACCTAGTTCATCTTACCAATTTGAAGACTCTGACATCATCCCATCTAACTTTTTTTTATCAATACCATTAGTTTAGGCCCATTAACCTATCAATAAGGTGGCTAAGCCAAAACCTTTCCCCTCATCCATCTTGAGATGATAGACTAAAATTCACCCACCATTCATACCATTCAGTGTCAAGATGATGACTCTATCCTCACCTACCTCAGTGCAAGAGATTATTCTATCCATAAATCTCTCCCTCTTAAAAACCAAACAATGCTCAATGAATCAACTATCAATGTTAACTTGGGGACTCAGGAGGATCCTAATATTATTAAACTTAGCCAATCCTTAAATTTAGATGAGCAATGGGATTATCCTACCTTCCTTTAAGACCATAGCATCACATTCACATGGTCTTATTAAGATATGCTTGGGATTGTACCCTCTATATCTCTCCATAACATCATTACCCATCCTAAGGCTAAGTCAGTATGGCAAAAGCTTCACAAAATGTACCCTCACATAGATCTTCTCATCAAAGAAGAACTTCAACATCTTCTGTTCATCAACTTCATTCAACCCATTGACTATCCACAATGGATCTCTAATATTATCCCCATTACCAAACCCACTTAGGGAATCCATATTTGTGTGGATTTCTATGAACTTAACCTTGCATGCCTCAAAGATGACTTTCTTTTACCCAACATCGACCAACTAGTTGATCTTACTATGGGCCACGACATGTTATCCCTCATAGATAGATTTTTAGGATATAATCAGATCTTGATCACCCCCTCAAATCAACATAAAACTACCTTCATTACTCCTTAGGGAACCTTATACTATCAGGTCATGCCTTTCAATTTAAAAAATGCAATAGTAGCTTATCAATGAGCCATGACCTATATCTTCCATGATCTTATCCATAAGATTGTAGAATTTCCATGATCTTATCCATGAGATTGTAGAAGATTATGTGGATGATCTCCTTAGGAAATCCAAACACCACAAGGATCATATAGCTATTCTTGCTATCATTTTTGATTGACTAATCTAATTCCATTTCTAGCTCAATCCTAACAAATGCATTTTTGGGGTTCTCTTTGGGAAGCTCCTTGGATTTATCATTTCCATCCATGGAATTGAAATTGATCTTTCTAAGGTTAAGGGCATCCTAGAAATGCCTCCACTAATAAATCTTAAACAACTTCATAGTCTACAAGGAAAACTCCAATCTATCCATCACTTCATCTCCCAGATATCAAATAGATACCAACCCTTTCACCATTTCCTAAATAAAGACAACTCCTTTAGATGGACCAAAGATTTTCAACAAGCCTTTGATTCACTTAAGGATTACTTGCTTTCTCCACTAGTTCTTATCCCACCTAGGGATGACCAACCTTTCTACCTTTACATATTCGTCACTGATCACTCTTTAGGTGTAATGTTGGCTCATCAAGATGAAAAAAACAAAGAGCAAGCCATATATTATATTAGTCACATGATTTTGGAGTATGAGACATGATATACCCATCCTAAAAAACTTTGTATCATTATCATTTTTGTCACCTCTAAACTTTGTCAATACCTTCTCAATAAAAAAACATACATTATTACCAACATTGACCCACTCAAGTATATGCACTCTAAGCCATACCAAAATCAGCATATGGCTAAGTGGCTCATGCTTTTAGATGAGTTTAATCTTGATTTTTTTGAATAAAAATCCATTAAATGGAAAGTCATCACTGACCAATTGGCTAAAGCTCCACTCCTAGATAACCAACCCATTCCATTGAATTGATGAGTCTATTACAACTCTTTCTCAAGGAGAACCCCCTTACCAAATGACATGTTTTTCAATGGCTCTAAGTGCCAAAATGGTGGGGGTGTAGGCATAATTATCATTCCCCTTTATGGATAACCTCTTCCATTTTCCTTTAAACTCAACTTTGAATTTACTAATAACATGGTAGAATATGAAGCTTTAGTCATCGATCTGCAAACTGCTCTCACCTTGAGAATCAAAACCATTTATATCTTCAATGATTCCTAACTCATGATCAACTAAGTCAACAAGTCCTATCAATGTAAAAATGATATTTTGAAAAGGTATAAGATTCTCATTAACAAACTCTTAACATCTTTTAAACATTATCAGATCTAATTAGTACCTTGATCTACTAACAAATTTGTAGATACAATGGCCTCCCTTGCATCTCAAGTTCCCTCTCAACCCACTGAATCTAAACTATTTATCACCATCTATCACTTCATTAGGCCTTCATATATCTGTTCAGACTATCCTACAATTTGTAGTGTAGAGGCATCTCCTTCAGACATCTGGTATGACCAAACTTTTAACTACCTTAACCTTGGCATCATTCCACTTGACCTCTCAAAGAATAATTAGAAAACCTTCATTTAAGGTACCTATAATTATAACATACTAGGGGGAATCCTTTATAAATGTGGCTTTTATGGCCTTCTTCTTCATTATTTATGAAGTCATGATATTTCCCATGTTATCAAGGAAACTCATGATGGAGTTTGTGGGGGACACTTTAGTGGCCTCGCTATCACTAAAAGAATCCTATTCCTTGGCTACTATTGGCCTACCCTCAATCAAGAAAAATATGACTATGTAAATAAGTGTGTCAAATGCCAACAACATGCTAACTTGCATCATGTGTTAGCTCATAAAATTTAGGTATCTAAGGATTATTGGCCCTTCTCATAGTGGGGCCTTGATCTCATTATAGAAATCAATCCTCGCTTGTCTCAATGACACCTATACATCACCACCACCACCAAATATTTCACTAAATGGGTAGAATCCATTCCCCTTATCTCGATCAAATCTAAATGAATTATCAATTTCATCAATCACCACATCATCTGTCATTTTGGCATTCTTCACAAAATCATAACTGATAATGGTAAAATCTTCAAAAATAAGAAAGTTCAAACCCTCTGTGATCCTTTTGGTATCAAGCTCAGCCAATCCTCACCTTATCATTCAAAAGAAAATGGATAGTCAAAAGCCTCTAACAAAACCCTCATTAAGATGCTAACTAAAGTTGTAAGTGCTATAGGTCAAGCTTGACACCTACACATCCTATTTGATTTGTGGGCTTATCACACTAGCATTCAAACCTCCATGAGTGATACACCTTTTTCCTTGGTCTTTGGCATAGAGGCCATCTTACCTCTCTAATTCTAGATCCCCTCTCTTCATATATCCTTGTAAGACATCATTTTTTATGATGATTATCATCAAAAACACCTCACATGCCTTGAGTTGCGTAATGAGCATCGCCTTGTTGCCTTGAACCATCTTTGCATCTACCAAGAGTGTATCACCCATGCTTATAACAAACATTTATAAGAATAATAGTTCAATATTGGAGACCTCATCCTTAAAGAAAACAAACATATAATAAATATAGAGAAAAACAAAAAGGGTAAATTTGCTTTCAATTGGCTTGGATCCTATATCATCACCCATAAGTATGGATTGGGAGCTTATCATTTGTCCTCTCTTGAAGGCACACTAGAACTTAAGCTTCTTAATGCTTTACATTTTCATCATTTTTACTATTAAGGAAGATTTTATAAACCTTATTGTCTAACGTAATCTCATCTCTTAGTTTATGAGATTCTCACCTCCATTAACTTATTCCCCTATTCCTCTTGGGGACATTTTATTGCAACAAACCCATGTGATTATCCATCATCAAATTTTAACCCAATTTTAAACATGGGTACCATAGCTCTACCCATGGCATGATTCTCATTGATACTTTTCATCTCTAACTAGATGGAATCCCATGGTCACTTGTTTCTCAAAACCACTTTCCATTACCTCACAACCACCTATTGTGGTAAAAATATTACCTCTATAAAGGTCAACCTCTAAGATTAGATAGATGGGTCCATGTCTAAAACAACTTTAAAAAATTCTACATGGGATATAAAATATTATTTGGGCCCATTTTCTTAAGTACAGACTGTTCCCTCGAAGGACGACTGCCAAATAAAGTCAAAAATAGATAGACTAATCCCTTGAAGGATAAATATCAAACACTTCTTCATATTTATACTTAGACCACTACCTTGAAGGATGGCTAAGCCAAAATGTCAAAATTAATCTATTCATACAAGCTACAATTATCTCAATCAAAGCATTTGAAGCTTCATACATTGATTAGATGCACCTTTTTCATAAAAGAAAGCAATAAATGACCCTGATTAAAAGAGATTTATCCCATAAAAAGGTTATAATCAACTCTCTCATAGCAAATATTTTTTTAGACTTCTCGCATTAATCAGTCTACACCTTTTAAAGACATGGACTTGTCTATTCTAGTTCTTAGGTCACCTATCAAAAGGGTAAGTGAATCCACATTAGGTTCCTACATCATCCCATTTACCTTCATTTACCTATCATCCCCTTTTCTTATATACCCTCTATAAATCAAAAGACTATGAGCACACTTGGCATCCTACATTTATGATGACACCTTTTCACTAAAAGAATGCTAATGTAAAGCATATGAAAGGTTTATTTTCAATAAGATCAATCTACCTTAAGTTTAACAGGGTCTAAGCCAATGAACCCAACACACCTTTTTCTTACTATCTCTTGTATTGGTTCATGAGGACATTGTCTCTCATCATTATTTTTCTCACATTTAGTTTATTACCTACACGTTATGTGTTTTCATCTATACTCACCACAACATTATCAAAGTAGAATATAATCCACAATGCATACTATCTCATTAACCATGGAATCAAAATAAACACATTATACCAATCACTTTCTTTCTTAAGTTACATCATACTCATACATTATTTAAATATCAAAGCATGTACATCATAAGCATTAAACACACATTAGAATCTACCCATATGATCCAAATCACATCATCATCAAACCATATATCATCACATGCCTATACTAAAAACAAAACTCTAAATAATCATCATAATCATAAGTCCACAAGCAATCATCATCCATAAAATCAAAAGCATCTAAGAGAACCATCAACATTGTTAGGTTGTAGAGCTAAAAGTTTCACTGATGTAGACATGGAGGAGGTTGTTGAGAGGTTGTTGAGTTGTAGAGCAACTGATGTCAGTCTGATCAACCGATGTTGGTCATATCTAGTGAGTAGAGCAATTGACATCAGTCAGGTATCAGACGACGTCGGTCATCTCCAGCTAGACAAGGACCGACGTTGATCACCTGTGTGGTTCCAGAACTGCTAGTTCACGAACAGTTAGTTAACAAACTAGTTGTTTGCATGTAAAAAGGCTAATCATAGTCTTGAGCTATGGATCTAATTATTGTAATTGGATGTCTAATTATTCTTTGCATGAGATCTATATAATAGACTCATGGGCTGTATTGTAATTTGTGCTAGTTAGAGTTGAGCTTGGTTAGCTCCTTTTGAGAGTAAAGAGAGCAAGGGTAGCTCCTCTTAGTTCCATAGTAGTGCCAAGTGTGGGTGTTGGTTTGGAAAATCAGAAGGGTTCTTCATGTGTGTAGGATCTTGGTCGGCAGGTGTGCAAGGCCGCATTTGGAGATCTACATGTGGTAAGTAAGATTAGTTGATCTGCAGGTGTGTGTGTGTGTGTGAGATCTAGGTTTGTAGGTGTGTAGAACCAGGGTGATTTGTAGGTGTGCAAGATTAGGGAGGTCAGCAACACAATAGGTAGAAAGATTATGAGGGATATACTTGGAGTACGGTGTGTACTCAATCATGATGTATGTGGAGTACATGTGTAAGTAAGATCATTTGAGTTGCAGGTTGTTACAAGTTCATGGAAGATCTACTTAAAGTACATGGAGTACTTATGTACTGGTAGTAGTGATACTGACTGGTTGGAGGTGAACACCAACTCTGTGTTTGAGTTGTGTGTTGGGACCATAAGAGAGAGAGTGAGATCTTGAAGAGATTTATTGTTTATGCCCTAGAGGTGTGGGAGCCCTAGAGATGTGTAAGGAAGAATACTGTGGCATCTTCTTTGTTGTATTTCTTTCTGGAAGAGTATTAATACAATTGGGTTTTGTCTCTCATATTCTATGTTATTTTTGAATTCTAGTTACTTGTGATTCTGGTTAATTTTGCATATTTAGTTGTTTGGTAATCAATTGTGCTTCCTAGATCTTGACAAGTGGTATCAGAGCTAAGGTTGTAGGGAGCAAGTTTGTGTTTGATTACAGGTCACTCTCAAGGGTTTTTGATTGAGTGGGAGTATAGCAATGGCAGAAGAAAGTACACTAAGAATGGAGGAATTGAAAATCATGAATGGTCAATTATGGTGTTATGGAAAGAAAGAGCAGGTAAAGAAAAATTGTTGGTTGGTATAAGATCAACATGAAGGAACTGAAGAAGCAGATGTTGTAGGTGTTGTTGCATAGGATGCTCTGGGATGTTCCTTTGATAAAGTAGAATCTTGGTTTATATATTCTGTTGCCTCTTTCCATGCAGCCCCAATTAGAGGGGTTGGTGTGCCTTGTCAAAGTTTTGGCAAAGGGGAAGTGCAACTGAAATTGTAGGTAGCCAACACATGGGTGTTGAAGAAGGTCATGCAGGTCCCAGTCTTGAAGATGCGGCTAATTTATTCAAGAAATTTGGGTGATGAGAGATGCACAAAAACTCTCACAATGGATGCACTTGAATTAGCAGGTGGTAAGAAAGTAGGTACTCTTTATCTACTTGCTTGTATTACTAATTCTTCTTCTGTTGCAAAGACATGGCTTTGTAAGCTTGGTCACATGAGCAAAAAGGAGATGCATGTTCTTAAGCAGAAGTCAAATGTCTTTGATAGACTTAAGAACTGGAAAGCCTTAGTGTTTTTGGAGGAGATGATGGATAGAGATCAGTGGATGGGGTTGGATACTTCTGAGTAGGGCAGTTTGGACATGGGTATGATTCAAAGAAAGCTCACAGGTAAAAATTCATCACTCACAGGTGAACACAAGTACCGGCATTAGTCAAGAAAAATTGGCATCGAATAGATAGTTACCGATGTCAGTCATGTGTAGACCAGAGGAGTCAGTGGTGTCAGGCAGGTGGAGACCGATGTTGATAGTATAACTGGCATCGATGACCTAGACAGTCGCATGGAACTGACGTTGGTCAGATGCAAATTATGTGGTGATCGAGGTCAGTCACTGGAATGGTTTTTGGGTGGACAACAAGCTATCAAGGAGTCTCAAATGCCCATATGGAGGACTGAAAGGGTAAGTAAGCCTCAAATTTGTTATTCCTCTTCTTTATACTACTTGTTGCTCACTGTAGAGCAAGAAGGATCCAGGAAATAGTGGGAGCATGGCATGAATTCTTTGGAGAAGAACCAAATGGGAGATTTAGTAGAGTTTCTAGCTGGGATAAAAGCACTGAGAGATGAATGGATTCCTTGGTTAAAGAATAGAGAGAATGGATACATGAGATGGAAGGCCAGGTCATATGGTCTTGAGGAAGCTGTAGGACAGTGGTATAGGTTTGATAGGTGGATGAGAAAGCATGACTTTAGTCAGTGTCATTGTAACCATTGTGTTTGTCTTACCAGGTTGGATGATGGTCACAACATTATCTTGTTACTGTATGTCGATGGTATGCTAGCTAGCAGGTTCAGACATATAGGTTTTGCTGAGCTAAAGGTAAGGTTAGTTCAGTGGTTTGCTATGAAGGATTTGGGAGCAGCAAAATTCTTTGGCATGAGTAATCCTAGAGAGAGAGAAGATAACATGTTGATGTTGTCACAGGATGATTGTGTGAAGGTAGTGTAGGATGCAGAACAGGGCAACACACCTATGGATGGACATTTCACAGAATAGGGTCCCCAATCACATGATGAGGTTGAGTACATGTGTACTCCCTGAGTTTGCCCAAGCAGTGGGTGCTGTCAAAAAGTTTGTAGTCAATCTGGGAAGGAAGCACTGGAAAGCGGTTCAGTGGGTTCTCAGGTATCTGAGAGGGACCAGTAGCAGGGATTCATGCTATGAAGGGTCAAGTACTTTGGATATGGTAGGTTACTTGGATGATAGGTGTTGCACCACAGGTTTTGTGGTGGTTGGTCTTCAAGGTTGAGCCTGAAGAGGGATACAAGCCAAGAAATAAATTAGACAGTGTACAGGTACAGGTACAATGCAGTTATTTATCTCCAAGTGGGAGATTGTTAGGTTGTGGAGTTAAAATATTCATTGATGCAAACATGGAAGAGGTTGTTGAGAGGTTGCTGAGTTGTAGAGCAATCGATGTCAGTCTGATCAATCGACATCGATCATATCCAGTGAGTAGAGCAACTGACATCGGTCAGGTATCGGCCGATGTCGATCATCTCTAGCTAGACAGGGACTGATGTCAATCGCCTGTGTGGTACCAGAATAGCTAGTTCATAGATAGTTAGTTAACGAACTGGTTGTTTGCATGTAAAAAGGCTAATTATAGTCTTGAGCTATGGATCTAATTATTTTAATTGGATGTCTAATTATTGTTTGCATGAGATCTATATAATAGACTCATGGGTTGTATTGTAATTTGTGCTAGTTAGAGTTGAGCTTGGTTCGTTCCTTCTGAGAGTGAAGAGAGCAAAGGTAGCTCCTCCTAGTTCCATAGTAGTGCCAAGTGTGGGTGCTGGTTTGGAGAATTAGAAGGGTTCTTCATGTGTGTAGGATCTTGGTCGGTAGGTGTGCAAGGCCACATTTAGAGATCTACATGTGGTAAGTAAGATCAATTGATTTGAAGGTGTGTGTGTGTGTGTGAGATCTAGGTTTGTAGGTGTGCAGAACTAGGGTGATTTGCAGGTGTGAAAGATTAGGGAGGTCAACAACACAATAGGTAGCAAGATCAAGAGGGATCTACTTGGAGTACGGTGTGTACTCAGTCTTGATGTACATGGAGTACATGTGTAAGTAAGATCATTTGAGTTGTAGGTTGTTGCAAGTTCATGGAAGATCTACTTGAAGTATGTGGAGTACTTGTGTACTGGCAGTAGTGATACTGACTGGTTGGAGGTGAACACCAACTCTGTGTTTGAGTTGTGTGTTGGGACCGTAAGAGAGAGAGTGAGCTCTTGAAGAGATTTACTGTTTATGCCCTAGAGGTGTGGGAGCCCTAGAGGTGTGTAAGGAAGAAGACTGTGGCATCTTCTTTGTTGTATTTCCTTCTAGAAGAGTATTAATACAATTGGGTATTGTCTCTCATATTCTATGTTATTTTTGAATTCTAGTTACTTGTGATTCTGGTTAATTCCATAGATTTAGTTGCTTGGTAATTAATTGTGCTTCCTAGATCCTGACAAGTGGTATCAGAGCTAAGGTTGTAGGGAGCAGGTTTGTGTTTGATTATAGGTCACTCTCAGGGGTTTTTGATTGAGTGGGAGTATAGCAATGGCAGAAGAAAGTACATTAAGAATGGAGGAATTGAAAAGCACAAATGGTCAATTACGGTGTTATGGAAAGAAAGAGCAAGTAAAGAAAAAATGTTGGTTGGTAGAAGATCAGCATGAAGGAACTGAAGAAGTAGATGTTGCAGGTGTTGTTGCACAAGATGCTTTGGGATTTTCCTTGGATAAAGTAGAATCTTGGTTTATAGATTCTGTTGCCTCTTTCCATGCAGCCCCAATTAGAGGGGCTAGTGTGCCTTGTCAAAGTTTTGGCAAAGGGGAAGTGCTGTTGAAATTGCAGGCGACCAACACATGGGTGTTGAAGAAGGTCATGCAGGTCTTAGTCTTGAAGATGCAGCTAATTTCTTTAGGAAAGTTGGGTGATGAGAGATGCACAAAAACTCTCACAGCAGATGCACTTGAATTAGCAGGTGGTAAGAAAGTAGGTACTCTTTATCTAGTTGCTTGTATTACTGATTCTTCTTCTATTGTGAAGATGTGGCTTTGTAGGCTTGGTCACATGAGCAAGTAGGAGATGCATGTTCTTAAGTAGAAGTCAGATTTCTTTGATAGACTTAAGAACTAGAAAGCCTTGGTGTTCTTGGAGGAGATGATGGACAGAGATTAGCAGATAGGGCTGGATACTTCTGAGCAAGGTAGTTTGGACATGGGTATGATTCAAAGAAAGCTCATGGGTAAAAAGTCATCACTCATAAGTGAACATAGGTACCGGCATCGGTCAGGGAAAATTGGTGTCAAACAGATAGTTACCGATGTCAGTCATGTGTAGACTAGAGGAGTCAGTGGTGTCGGGCAAGTGGAGACTGACGTTGGTAGTATAACCAGCATCGGTGACCTGGATAGTCACATGGAACTGATGTCAATCAGATGTAGACTGTGTGGTGATCAAGATCAGTCACTGGAATGGATTTTGGGTAGACAGCAAGTTGTCAAGGAGTCTCAAACACCCATATGGAGGACTAAAAGGGTAAGAAAGCCTCAAATTCATTATTCCTCTTCTTTATACTACTTGTTGCTCACTGCAGAGTAGAAAGGATCCAAGCAACAGTGGGAGCATGGCATGGATTCTTTGGAGAAGAACCAAATGGGAGATTTGGTAGAGTTTCCAGTTGAGATAAAAGCACTGAGAGACGAATTGATTCCTTGGTTAAAGAATAGAGAGAATGGATACGTGAGATGGAAGGCCAGGTCATATGGTCTTGAGGAAGCTACAGGACAATGGTATAGGTTTGAAAATTGGATGACAAAGCATGGCTTTAGTCAGTGTCATTGTAACCATTGTGTTTGTCTTACCAAGTTGGATGATGGTCACAACATTATCCTGTTACTGTATGTGGATGGTATGCTAGCTAGCAGGTTTAGACATATAGGATTTTGCTGAGCTAAAGGTAATGTTAGTTCAGTGGTTTGCCATGAAGGATTTGGGAGCAGCAAAATTCTTTGGCATGAGTAATCCTAGAGACAGGGAAGATCACATGTTGATGTTGTCACAATATGATTGTGTGAAGGTAGTGCAGGATGCAGAACATGGCAACACACCTATGGATGGATAGTTCACAAAATAGGGTTCCCAATCACATGATGAGGTTGAGTACATGTGTACTCCCTGAGTTTGCCCAAGCAGTGGGTGCTGTCAGAAAGTTTGTAGTCAATCTGGGAAGGAAGCACTGGAAAGCAGTTCAGTGGGTTCTCAGGTATCTGAGAGGGACCAGCAGTAGGGATTCATGCTATGCAGGGTCAAGTACTTTGGATATGGCAGGTTACTTGGATGATAGGTATTGTACCACAAGTTTTGTGGTGGTTGGTCTTCAAGGTTGAGCTTGAAGAGGGATACAAGCCAGGAAAAAAATTAGACGGTGTACAGGTACAGGTACAGTGTAGTTATTTATCTCCAAGTGGGAGATTGTTAGGTTGTGGAGCTAAAAGATTCACTGATGCAGACATGGAGGAGGTTGTTGAGAGGTTGCTAAGTTACAGAGCAACTGACATTGGTCATATCTAGTGAGTAGAGCAACTGACATCAATCAGGTATCGGTCAACATCAGTCATCTCCAGCCAGACAGGGACCGACGTCGATCGCCTGTGCGGTTCTAAAACAGCTAGTTCACAAATAGTTAGTTAATGAACCAGTTGTTTGCATGTAAAAAGGCTAATTATAGTCTTGAGATATGGATCTAATTATTGTAATTGGATGTCTAATTATTGTTTGCATGAGATCTATATAATAGACTCATGGGCTGTATTATAATTTATGCTAGTTAGAGTTGAGATTGGTTAGCTCCTTCTGAGAGTAAAGAGAGCAAGGGTAGCTCCTCCTAGTTCCACAATAGTGCCAAGTGTGGGTGCTAGTTTGGAGAATCAAAAGGGTTCTTCATGTGTGTAGGATCTTGGTTGGCAGGTGTGCAAGGCCACATTTGGAGATCTACATGTGGTAAGTAAGATTAGTTGATCTGTAGGTGTGTGTGTGTGCGAGATCTAGGTTTGCAAGTGTGCAAAACTAGGGTGATTTGTAGGTGTGCAAGATTAGGGAGGTTAGCAACACAACAGGTAGAAAGATCAGGAGGGATCTACTTGGAGTATGGTGTGTACTTAGTCATGATGTACGTGGAGTACATGTGTAAGTAAGATCATTTGAGTTGCATGTTGTTGCAAGTTCATAGAAGATCTACTTGAAGTACATGGAGTACTTGTGTACTGGTAGTAGTGATACTGACTGGTTGGAGGTGAACACCAACTCTATGTTTGAGTTGTGTGTTGGGACCGTAAGAGAGAGAGAGTGAGCTCTTGAAGAGATTTACTATTTATTCCCTAGAGGTGTGGGAGCCCTAGAGGTGTGTAAGGAAGAAGACTGTGGCATCTTCTTTGTTGTATTTCCTTCTGGAAGAGTATTAATACAATTGGGTATTGTCTCTCATATTTTGTGTTATTTCTGAATTCTAGTTACTTGTGATTCTGGTTAATTCTGCATATTTAGTTGCTTGGTAATCAATTGTGCTTCCTAGATCTTGACAAACATCAATCATATTCATCATGTCATAAACATATGAAAATCCATCTCATAAAAAAAAATTATAATCACCATAAAGTATTTGAATCATCCCATATAAATTAGTTGAATTAATATGTGTCAATATATGTACATATCTCTTGCTTATATACATCTCACATCTTTGTCACATAGCCTGGTATAAAAATACATATATACATATAAAAAAATAGATAATCTCATCATGGGCCTGCACCTAGTGTACCACTACCACTGACCCCATCTATACCTATACTTGGTGGTGGTGCCCTTGGGACCCATGTCTGACCTACTATTGCAACCCACTAACCTGGGGTGCCAAGCATGGCCCCCTACCCATGCTAGATTTGTACTCAATGAATCTCATGGCATGGGGTAGATGATCAAATACCATTAGCTTGTAATAATGAAGCTCCTATATAATGGCTAAATAAAATACATGTGACACTAAATTTGTGGGCCCTCCTACTACTAATGCTACCACATTGACACTAATCTACCCCTATAATGTACCTATCTATCCCTAAAAACTAACAACCTATCCCTATAAAGTAACGACCTAGGCTCATGCCTAGTCCCTCTCCACCATCATATCCCCCACCTATCTTTGTAGTGTTAAAATCTAGCCCTACAATGTAGCTACCTACCTTATATTGTTGTAAGTTGGGCTTGGGTAGTAGCCAATGTTGCTACTACCTGAGGATCACCCTATACTGGTCTTTGTGCTAGATCAATGTCTATGGGTTTTTAACCCCCATCACCCCAACAAAAATTGACTATCACATATCTACCCTAAAACCATGTAGGATAATCAACTGTGTTGCCTGCATCATCTCTCACTCTATTAAGGAACTCTTTATGATCTAACTCCTATGGTTGTGGCTATAGCAATAAAAACTCTACATCCTCCCTCTTGTACTATGTAAAATTAGGTGGATCCCCTACATGAGTCTAAACTATCTCTACACTCTCTCAAATGAGATGCATTCCATCTCACCATCTTATCTACCATATACCCATCTCTAGATCTATAGTGAAAATGCATGGTTCCTATACCAAACCCACATAGGCCAAGTCATTTATGGCCTCTAAACTATATCTCTAGGTTCCAAACCCTCCAATTCATCTTGAAACCAATCAATATCCCTCGTACCACCACTAGCCCCTATCATCACCCCATCCCTCCTCCACTGATAAAATCCAACTTTGTAGTCTATTAGCAAGTAACCCTCTATAGGTAGGCCTAATTATCTCAACAAATATATGTGCTCATATGCCCAATAATGAAGTACAAACTCCACACTGATACCATAACACCTATGTGCTCTGAAGCCCCATAACTCTCTATAGATCTACACTAATAGAACCTAGGCTCATCTGAATATTATTTTCCCATGTACCAAATCCACAATTACCCCGAGTAGAGCATAAACGAACCTCCATCGAACTGAATTTGATAGTGCATCACAAGTCACCACTAGCTATATCATCATTAATAGGTGTCTCTCTCCTTGGGCCCACTACTATAATGACCTAATGTTGAATCCACTTGTGTGAAACTATGCATACGCTCTGTCCTCCTTGAATAATAGATCTATACACTCATCTTTCTCCTCACTCTCTATGTGATAAATTAGGTCCCTTAATATGGGTAACCATGTTATTCTATGTACATCCTCATATAAGATGCTCATTTCTCCCATCGATAACTCAAATGTGTTAGTTTTTGGGTCGCATCTCTCGATGAGGGTAACTATCATCATAGCATCTCTAGAAAGGTACTGGTAATGGTGCATCACTCTAAAACCAACCACCTCCATATGTCACCAGTCCTCTATATACATAACATCTTGTACCTCCAAAAAAAACTTAGGCACTCGAACTTGTAACTAGATTTAATATTGAGCCTACCAAACAATCATATCAAACATGAGTTAATTAACCTCTTCCTATCTAATTTTCCCAAGATATGATGACTATCAATCATTAGTACACACCCTACCAATATTTCATTTATCCCTTTAATACTCCTCTCTTTCACTAGTACAAACAATAATTTTAACACTTCATGGATTTCATGCACCTGTCACCCACTCAATACTAATTACTCTTATCCTCCCAATCCTACCCTTCATCTCTTTCTAAATGGTTTTTTAAACACCTACCTACCTCTCATCTCTAGTCAAGTGTTGACTAGACAAAGCTTCATAATACCTTTAAAAACATCTCTATACCAATCTATACCCTAACAACATTTTATCCCATAATCAATTCTTTACCTCTATAATCATCCTATCCTACCCTACATCTTTTCTAAAATAGCTTCTATATCAATGAGCAAATTACCTACATCTCATCTCTTAATGGATGCCTATTATCTACATCTTTCATGAAACAACCTACCTTCAACAAAGCCTATTAACATTCTAATATTTATCAAATTTACAACATACCTAATCATTATTTAGTACAAGAACACATTCTACAAAACATCATTTACAACCATTTATAACATAACATAAATAGAATACCATATACCATCAAATTAATCTATTATTCAAACCCAAACTAACACTTCCCCATTTTTTTTCATTCCCTTTCTCCAAAATAGTAACCTAATTTTAATAACATTCTATAACACCTAAATACATTCCACCTCTCTCTTCTTCACACCTAAAAACAAAAAAATAAAAATCCCCCCTTCATCAACCATCAACAGATCCCTCAACTATTGACGGTCCCCTTGGGGCATTTTTTTCCCCTCAGGTTGACCATCACCGATCAGGTCAAATACCAATGGTCACTATGAGTGACCTTCAGTGATGAATTTCAAACCCCTAACCTCCTCTACCAGACCCTCCTTTACACTAATTCTCACTATCCCTTCTTTTCCCTCTCTTATACAAACACTAGCTTGTACTTTCCTACCCTTCTCCCTATTTTCCTTATTTTTCTCACACATTTTCATCAAACCTAAAAACACCATAAACCCTAGGGTGTTTCTCTACCCATACCATTTTTTGACCATACGTTATATAATTAAATAAACATAATTCTTAACAAACACTTTAAATTTAAAATTATGAGGACCCTACCTCATTCCATGATTGATGAAGACATCTTAGTCCATATCCAACCACCTAGTTGTGTGCATCTCCAACATCCATATTGGCTCCAATAGATCACTGTCTCACTCATAACCAACAATCTAATCTCTCCACCTTAGCCAACCTCTATAATCAAAATCAACCTTTGTACACAATTCTCAAACAACACAAACTGATAAATTGCTAAGTCTCAAATGAAGACACAAATTCCACTATTTGCATTTTTACCATAGTTTTAGGGTTTTTTACACAACCATTGATGTTTGGCCCTAACCACTGATGGTTTATTGACCATCGATGATTGACTCTAACTCTCAATGATTAACCCTAATCATCAATGATTAGGGTTATGCTTCATATTCCCCACCTTTCTCACCCTTTTCTACCTAAACATAACCTTGTAGTATACCAAAGTAGGGTAACCCTTTTCTTGCCATACCTTGACTTATTCAAAATTAACCCTCTTCCCCCCAGCCAATCAAGAAATACATTGGGCCTAAGTTCATATTGGATCCACTTTCCATGGGACTATGTAGATATCATCCTCTTGCTTGGTGCATCAGGAGCCAACTCAGCCACTCCCTACCCAACAAACCACCCAACCCATTAATTGACATCCACCTCATCATTGGCACCTTTTTGAAACCAACCTATTCACATGTTTTATGATAACCTTGATTTGGTTATGATGACCACCTTGACTGATTTTGTCATGTTGAAATTTTGCATTATGCACCAACTTGTGCACAACCCAACCATTTATGTTTTTTTTTAGATCACTTCCTACTTTGAATCCCTAAGAAAACACCAACCTTATCTAAAAGCCTTGATATGTGTGACCAGATCAACTATGACCAATGTTGGGGACTGGTTACCTTATCACTTATCCTCAAACCTAAACTTATTATTGTCAACATTGGAAACTTAATTATTTGCATGAATTTGTTTCTTGTACTTCATCACATTTTGTGTGTGTATTTGCATTTCAAATACCCACACCTTTTCATCACCACCCTTGTGACCTCCATTTTACCTTGTATCAAACCATGACTTGGTTTTAGTTTCACCTCATCACCTCCTAGTTTGAGGAGGACTATCCTCCTCCCATACTTAGGGAAATTAGACCTTGACTAGATTAATAAATAGTTTATTTTTTATCTATGGCTTATTGACCTAAAGCTAAAAAATAAAAAGGGACAAAATGTAGACATTCAAAAATGTCCCCTTGACTAGTTTTTGATGTCAAAATACATTGGACCTATCCTTGACCTCTGGTTAGCTATTCACCTAGTTAACTCACCCTTAAAAAAACCTTTCTATAATTTGACATTCATTAACACACCTAGGCCATTTTATTAAACATTTTAAAACATTAACTTATGACCCATTTTAACCCTTTTAAATTTAGGAATATGACCATCAATAGTCATCCTAACCATCGATGGTTAGGCCTCCAGACTTGCAACACAAAAAATTACTAGCTATATGCAAGACATGCACAAGAAAAATAGAGAATTTCCCATGCAAACCTTATATCTTACCATCTCTTTGAATTAGTATCTTTATCCCAGACCATCTTAGTAACTTCCTCCTCATTTAGCAACTTTATGTTATAAATTGAGGGCTCTTGAAAGAGAAAAGGATTCTAAAAATTACATCCAATCTCTCTTATTTTCTTTGTGTAGGCATCCAAGATCTTGAAACTCTATCCACATGAATTTTTAAGGCTAGAATAATGTTATGCTATACAATCTCATTCAGCTTGTCATTGGCTTCCACTTTGCAGTATACAAGTATTTTTATCTTATTTTTAGCATTTCCTTTCTCCACTAAATCTTGCTATCTCAAATATAATCATTTGCACATTATCCCTTACCTATATAACCCATATTTAACCTTTTTCCCACTTGACACTTCACCCATAATTCCATTTCAATTCCCTACAACTTTCCAAAATTGACCATCATTAGTTATTGCAATAATCACCAGTTACATCAACCATCACTAGTTACCTAACCATTTTTGGTTAGGACAACCATCATCAATTAGTCTAACCACCGACAGTCACTGTCAAGAAAAATAATATATTTTTATTTCCTCCCCTTTCACACCCAATCAGATCTTGTCTCTATTCTTGGCCTATTTATAGACCCTGCTCACATACTCTAGAGTTGACCTTGATCCACTTGTGCATGGTATTGATGTGCCTTGCTATAATTTTTCTAAACAAGTACATTATTTATTTCTTGCATAAGAATTTATGTTTATCACATTTCATTTTTATTATCAGAACATTTTTATTAGGGGAGTAGATTGACAACCATCCAAGGGAGCTTTTTCTTCTTGGATCTAAACATGTTTCTAGGCAGTCCACCCTTCATACTCATCTAATAAAAAAGTTGGTTTAGTGCGGTCTTATTTCAAGTAGTCCTTCCTCACCAACAAAGATCTCCCATTTCATTTGGTAATTGATGAGTGAAACATTTAACCAAGTACACACCCCTCATCTGTTATTTCTATCTTTATTTTAAAAGTTAGAAATAGAGTTAGAAATAATAGGAAACACCCTCATAGGATTTATTATGTTGGATAGGTTAGATTATATTTATTTAATATGAATCCAAATGGTTTATATATTGAAAGAAGTAAATTGATTTTTAAATAACAATGATGTTTAATATGTTCAATATTTTTTCCTTATATCCCATATTTACCTTCACAATATGTACATCTTAGGATTAATATTTTTCCCTTAAATCCCCTATGATTAAATTGGTATGATTTTTTCTTTACCTTCATGATAGGAAAAAGTGTTGATTCATTGATGTGACATTTTTTACTGTCAATAGATTCCCCATTAAATTTTCTCTAATCAATATCATGTGTAGAAATCCCATTTTTGGACTACTCTATAAAAGGCATTGGTCACTCAACTCAATTTTAATACTTCCTATCATCCTAAAATAGATGGATAGACTGAGTGAGTTAAATAGGTTTTAGAGTACATGCTTTCCATGTATGTCGTGGATCAATAGTCATGTTGGGTGGATTAATTGTAATTTGTAGAGTTTTCATATAATTATAACTACAATAGTCAGATAAAAATGTCACCCTTCAAGATGTTATATAGTAGAGAGTGTAGGACCCTTTAGAATTGGGATCATATTTAGGATCGAGTCATCATTGGTTTTGTCATGTTACATGACATGATTGACATGTTGTTTATATTAGACAATGCCTTAAGGAGGAATGAGAAAAATAAAATAAATATGTAGATGTGAAGAGGATTGATCAACACTTTGAAGTGGGAGATAAGATGTTTTTTAGAGTGAGACTATACAAGAGCCCTATCCATTATAGAACAAGGTCAAATTTGGCACCTCATTTTATTGCGTCATTTGAGATTTTGGAGAGAATAAACCTTATAGATTATCATTTGGCCCTACCACATAGTCTATCACATGTTCTCAAATTGTTCCATGCTTATTTTTTGCTTCTTTTTATACTTGACACTACCAATGTTCTAGACTAGATGACATTATAGGTAAAGATGAACCGAACTTTGATTTTTGAGCCCATGCAAATTTTAGTGTGTAGGATGTTGGGATTCAAGGCCAAGATATGTCTCAGGTCAAATTCCAATGGGATTAATATGATGAGAAAATTTCCACTTGGGAGGATGTAACACCTTTGAGTGTCTAATATCCCCACCTCATTCAATGACTTCCAGGATGAATCCTACAAAAGGGGAGGGGGATGTTAGACCCCTATTTTAATAGTGTTTATTTTTGGACATTTTTTATTATAAACACATCTTGATATGACGTGATATATATGTATTAAAAAATTATATGTTATATTTATCTTATATTTTAGATAGTTTATTTTATGTGTGATGAAGTTAGCTTAATTACATTATTTTATGTATCCATTATGATGTTTATTATATTAAGCATTTGATTAATTATAAATATGTTTATATGATTAGCACAAGTATATTACTAATGATATGTTATGTCCTATTTATGTTTGTATGCATTTTTATGGATTAATATTTCTTATATTGTTTACATTATGCATCTTCCACAATATAAGGTAGTGGATTTTATGTGAATTGATGTGAAGGTGATAAGGGAGGATAGAAAGGGAACTTGTACTAAACTAAACATGAGTGCATCATTGCTACAATGATATAATATCTTCTTAACTTCCTAAAATATAAACCCCATTATAGTTTTATATGTGGACCTATTCATAATTTGTGAACCTCCTTGCCCCTAGGGAACACTATTCAACCATTTGACACTATTAATACTTATTTTTATAAACTTTAAGAGTCACTTTAACCTTATTATCACTCAATAAATTAATTTTTAAAACCATATAAGTGGTTCTCTTGGTGAAAACTATGATGAAAATTTCAAACCATGTTTTCAAGTGGATATAAGTGTTTTAGAGGTAGATATTTGTGTTTTAAAGACCTTAATTGAGTATAGGTTAGAGTAGGACTTGATTGGCATGTGGAAAAAACCATATAATAGCCCATGTGCCCATTTATATCATGTGATAGTGGGATCAATGAAGATGCATGGACTTACCTTGCTAATACACATGGGCTTATTAAAGGAGTTAGTGCTTGTGTGGAATTTTTAATCAAGAGCTAAGGAATGAGAAGGGACATAGGACACCTTCCCATTGGCCAATGTATGTGTGTGATTTTTATATATGAGGAAGGAAATAATTTTTTTGAGGGATTTTTTTGGGGCCATTTTCAATTTGAAAAGTGGGAGGAGAGCTATATGAAGGAATTAGAAGCTAAGGAAAGAAGTAATAGATTTTGTCTTGTGAGGAAGTGAACCAAACAACTATTTAAAAAGGAATTATATTGTGTTGAACCAAGTAAATAAACCTAGGTAGGATTATGTATTCCTTTACATTATTTCATTTATGTTACTAATTTCAAATACAAGCTTATACATTTTGTTTTCTTGCAATGGTTGTGCCTATGGCCATTGGGTGGATTTTATTAACCACTTGGGATATAGAGATACACGATCTCTCATATTTGATTGGTTATTGTTAAAATATATTTCTTGATTTATTTTGATGATGTTAGGCTGCCCATTTTGTCTTAAATTAATTTTTTTATTTTTACTCTTTTATGTAGTGGTAGTGGCTGTGGAACCATCTTCCCATGCCTTCAAACATGATTATTCTTTGTGTAGTGCATAGTGGAATTAGGTTCCTATGACCTCCTACATGGTTAATTGGGCTAAGGTACTCTCATGGCTAAGAGAAGTGGTAGGACAAGAGGGAGGCATCCCCATGTTATCCTTCTCCCTTAGCGAGCCTTATTATGATTGTATGTTATTTTGGTTGCATTTGATATTATTTGGTTTGAAATTATGATTTTGATGTTATTGAATGATTTTTTTGGGTTATAGAATTATCTATTGGAAGATGTGATAGTTAACATTATATTAAAGTAACTTAGTTGAGTGTTCTATCCACTAACCAAATCTCATCTTTCAAATATTGACCTATATCATACCATTGATGTTAATTATGCTTAGAGATGTGAGTCCTAGGCTTTGGGGTGCTTAGAGCAGTTTCCTTGTTATGAAAAATGGATGGGAGGTGAGCCCTACTTCAATTGACCTTACGTATTGTATGTGGATCATATTTGAATAATTTTTATTACAATGATATTGAAAATATGTTATTGTATCTTTTGAAATCCATTATAAGGTATTATTCAATTGTAACTATTATGCTAAGATATGGATAGAAATTTGATGTAAAATTTGAGTTTTCATTTTGATTGCATTGTATTTGTTCTATTCAAAAGATAAATAAGAAAGAAAAACATATTTTGAATGGCATTGTAATTCATAAATCTTGATGAAATTTAATTCTCATGAAATATTATTCCACTACATTTTCATATTTTCAAAGAAATGTGAAAAGGTAGATTTACATGCTTCTGTTGACTTGTTCCTAGATATACCCTAAATAAACTATTTTGGTTTTATAATTTTATGCTTGATTAGTATTACCTAAACCTCTCAATAATAAATTATTCATAAACCAAACTCTACCATAAATTTGTATAAATTTGTTGATTAATTTTTGGAGTCACAAAAATAAATATACACATTTTTGAAGTTAAAGCTCTTAATTATACATAAACTCCTTAAATAAAAATTACCAACTTAAAGTAATTTATGGTTAAAAAATGAGATAAAATTGGGCCCAAAATTATTTTATAATAATAATTGACAAAAAATTTACCCAATGCCACTCATTGTATAATTTTTGGGTCTATAGTTTTCCTATTATGAATTTTTGTTGTCTTTAGGGTGATTATTTGTTAAACATACCCTTAGAAAGGGCACTGTAGCCTTTTATGTAGGGTATTTTTATATTATGTTGGTGGTCACCCTTGTGATTACATGAAAATTGGTGGAGATCCATAAGGTACAATAAAACTGCAAAGGCTAACCACTGTGGACAACTATCTAAGCCTACTCTCATGGTTGGTAGTTACCACCAAGCTACGTGGTGGCTAGCTATTTAGGGGAAAAACATGTGGCTTAAGACACAAAGTGACCCCAATAAATTTATATTTTTCATATAAGGAGGTAAAACTATGTTTATCACCATAAAACTAACCAATTTGGTTATAAACCAATAAATTATTTATAAATTAAACCTTATTTTATTAAGACCTTGCTTTTATAAAAATTGACTCCACACAAATAAAATTAAAACCAAAACTTATACATATAAAAATCCATGTTTTTCAAAGATGAATATGACCACCTAGAGACACAAAGGCATGGTAACCTAAGAAGGACACCCACTCAACCTCAATTTTTTTTCCTCATTTGCATGGAAATGGTTTGAGGACCTGAAACTTCTAGTTTTCAAGATTTAGCTCTTTTGTCCTTGAGAGATCCCTTTTGACACGTTGGCTAGTTGTATACTTTTAGAATCCCTAAGATGGGTCAAACCAAAAGGGCACCATATTTATTTTATTTCATATATTTTATGAACTAAGAATCTAAGCATAAAACTAAAAATTGAAAGTAATTTATTAAACCTTTTTGGTGACCATTAATGGTTGTAAATGATCTTGAAGCTCCCAAATTAATATTTCAAAAACTATGGGAGGTCATAAGAACCTAAATAATATTCATTTATATAGGTACCTACAAAAATATCCGTCACACCTTTGTATCATTTCAAAAAAATAAAATAAATAAGTCTAATTGTGCCAAAAGCATGTAGACCCCATTAATGTCAGTCATCAAGGGGCGAGGAAGGTGGAGAGGGATGAATATAGATAAGTAATTTTCCAAAAATTACTTATCCTTTGAAAAAATTAAGTTTAAAATTGAAATAAGGGGCTAGAAACCTTTTTGGGACCACATAAGGAATATTAGGGTTTTTACACTCTGTCTCAATCTAATAGTCGAGACTGATCAAATTTAATGGTGAAGATGGGTTGATCCATCCTCAAGGGACTTAATTGAGATATTTTAGACCCATTTGGAGGTCATATGAGGACTATATATATATATATATTTATCACTTTTCATGAATTTTAATTAAGTCAAAAATATATTTTAATTATGAATCAAGTGCAAACCAAGCTCTATGATTATCTATAATCACCTAAAGATGTTTTTTTAGCACTACAAAGAGTTTAATAAAATCATTTTAGATAGTGGTTTTTCAATCCTACCTCACCTTAGTTGAGCTTCATTTTTGTGTCTTGGGGTTTTGGTTACCATTAGGGTAGTTTGGAGAATGTTTGGCTTGTTGAGATCCTATAAATTGATTTGTGCGATTAGAACCAACATGGTTTCATAAGTTTTAGATTGAGGTAAAAATAGGTTTTGAAGGGCCCCCGAAACCCTGTAACAAAGAGCAAAAGAAAGAACGTCTAAGTCCATAGACAAAGCCTAAAAAACACTACAAATAAGTAGCAAAAATAGGTTTTAAATGGACCTGAAACCACCAAAGAAACATCCGGTCAAAACCCAAAAAAATAGAGATCTGGTAAAACATCAGTCAAAAGATAACAAAAAGGAAACAAAGAACAGTACCATTTTCTAAACCAACAAGAAGGACCAGATTATTCGTCCAATTCCAGTATCAAGTTCATGGCTTCTTTTCCTTTCAAAGCAGTTTCCTGGGTGGTAGCCTCCAGCAAAGCTCCTTTTTGTGTATCTTTCTTTCTAGAGCTTTGCCTCATCCTTTTGCTGGGACCCTCTAGTGCTTTGGTCTCCTCATTGGCTCGTTTACCTATATTGATAGCAACAGCACAAATGTTGGTCGTTACTTCCTCCATTTTCATTCTGTTGTCCTTTATTAGTTCCCGGAGGTTGTTTTCATAGGCTTTGAGCTTGACAGGGATCTCGCTTAACTGATTTTCCATGTTATTTATTTTGTTCCAAGCAACTTTCAGGGAATCATCCAAAGTTTCCACTTTTCGCTTGAGATCCATGATCTCCCTACACATCCAGGAATCAAATTGGGAAGAAACCTCTGCTTTACAATTAACCCAAGTCATAGGTGTGTGTGTTTCATCATTCTAATTCTTCCCTCTCCAATCCTCAGACTTTTTAATGGGACTATTCCTGGCTTCTTCAAAGATATCTTCTCGACTCTTTTGTTCCCGCTCTTTGATTCCAGTTTGAATTTCCATATCCATATTTTGAATATCATCCTGATCAGAATTTTCCTTTTCATTCTTAGAAGTTGGGTCCTCAACAGGATCTTCCTGGACAAATTCATCCTCCGACACTTTCTGGTTTTCCTCCGTATCTACAATTCTATTTGCAGAATCCTCCTCTGTATTGACGTTATCTTTTTCAATATCCTTAGAACCTTCTTCATCATTACTAGAGTTAGTATCCCAACTCTCAGTTCCTTCTTCCTCCGGTTTTTCCTCCTCGGGTTCTTCAATTCTCTCCTTTCCCCTTTCTTCTTCTGCATTCTGCTTATTAGGACTAAGGGACTTGATTTTGCCTCTCCTAGTTACACTTTCATTCTTTTTATTTCCTGACACCTTATTTTCCCCCTGTTTGGGGTACTTAACCAGTGCCCTATTCTTGCAGTAGCCTTCAATAAGCAGAATAAGGCCTTCATGGAGGATAGGGCACATTTCCTTTTTCCTATGAGCATATAAACTTTGGACCAAGGAATAGCGAAGATAAAAGGGAAAAGACAAGCTAACCTTATGCCTGAAGTGGTTGAGGAAGACAAAATGGAACTTGTGCACACGTTTGCTTCTTCCATCCAGGATGAAGTACTCCCTTATACAGCTTAAGACATCCCTCCATATCCCTTTAATCTGGTCCAGCTCATAGAAATCCCCATTTTTTACCAGCTTCTGCTCCTCCTCATCTGTTTTGAGGAACTTACAAAAGGCCTCGTTCGAAATGCTTGTCTGCTTGGAAAATTTGAGTCCATTCGTAGGCAACCCTGTAACCTCAGCTATAAAATCCTCTGTTAAGTTTACTATAATACCATGCAAGGTGACCCTTTCATCAGACCAATTTTTGAAAAAGGCCATTGTGATATGTGGCTTTGAACCATGGAGTCTTTCCATATAGCTTGCAACTTTTCCTTTTTGCAAAATTCTCCAGACTTCATGTTTCTCTCTCCATTCTTCACAACTCTTGGGTTCCTGTTTATGGGGTTCACCCTTCCTTTCACGTGCCATACTCATTTTCTTTGAATCCCAATTGCTGTGGCCTTTGCCCTGAAACCTCCTGCTGTCAAGTTGATTGGGAAGTCGACTTTGTTTGTGCTTTTTCAGGATCCGCTTCTCCCTCTTGAGGGACTTACTCTTTAATAATTGAATTCTTTTCCCCGTGCTACCACTCCTCCTACTCATTATATTTTTATTACACTCCAATCTTACCTTCTTTCGCATGTGTGGCATCGTGAAGAATGAGCACCCTTAAATCCACGTTCCTTTCTAAAGTTTCATACCACCTCACTATTTGACCTTCCCGAACAGCACAATTAGCTAGCCAATCTGCAACACCATTGGCTTCTCGAAAGGTGTGGGTGATTTTAATATCTTCAATTTTTTTCAAAAGTGTTTTCATCTCCTTTACCTTATCCTCTATGGTCCAAGACATAGTATTCTTATTATTAAGAATATTTATAACATTCAAAGAGTCCCCTTCAAGCCACAACTTAGGATATCCTGAATCCACAACTAATTTAAGGGTCTGGAGGGCAGCTGTAGCTTCGACAATGTGGCAGTTAGATAAACCAATGGGGATTGCGATAGCATCAATAACCATACCCATATGGTTTCTCAAGACACCACCACAACCAGCATTCCCCGGGTTCCCTTTGGTAGCACCATCAAAGTTACCTTTAATCCAACCTTGAGGGGGAACATTCCAAGTAACACCTGATCTGGGGTTATCAGGTTTGTCAAGGGGAATTTCCGTCCTCAAGGGATTATCTACATTGAGAGTAGAGCTTGGATTATTTTGAGAGGAAAATTTATCCTTTAAAGCTCTAATGATGTTCTGTCCTACCACCCACCCAGGAAGTTCTTTATTTCTGAATATACGGTTATTTCTTTCCTTCCATATTCCCCACCAAATATGGGGAAGAGTAATTTTCCATAAGAAGAGAACTTTAGGATTCTTTGAAGGGCAATACCAGCTTTTGAGAGAAAGTTCCACATTTTTGTGGTGAATCCATGTAATGCCCCACAAATTGAGAACCTCCTTCCAAACAAGCTGAGTGAAGGAACAATTCACGAACATATGATCTCTATCTTCAAGGTCTTTCTTACAAAGAATACACCTGTTAACAATATTTATTCCGCGTTTCTGTAAAATATCCAGAGTCAAAATTTTGTTTTAGAGAAGGGTCCAGAAAAAGAACTTGATTTTAGGGATGAGCCCCTTAATCCAGGCTCTTGTCCATAACGGTTTCCTACCATTTCCCTTAGAGATGAAAATGGAAGAGACTTTAAACTGTCCACTTGGCTCATAGTGCCAAACAATTTTATCTTCTTGGTTAGGATATAGAGATATAGCATTTAGGGATAATTGGATATCCTTGAGATCTTGATCATAGTCAGTGAGGTTTACCCAAGAGTTGTTCTGCCAGTATTGATTAACCGTTATTCCCACTTTTTTCTTACATCTTTCTATAACATCTTTATCTTGGATTTCTTCCTGTAAGGGTTTTCCTCTTAACCAAATATCTTCCCAGAATTTCACCTTTTTACCATTGCCTGCTTTCCAAGAACTTCCTTCTTCGAGAACATATTTTGTTCCCTGGACTGCCCCCCAAATGGCAGAAGGATGAGAAATATCCGGAGTGGTAAAGAAGTCAGGAAGTGACTTTGCCTTAAATAAATACTTATGCTTCCATATTTTACTCCATTCTTTATTTTCCTAATAGACCCTCCATCCCTGTTTAGCTAAAGGGCAATGTTCATACTTCTAATTTTCCTTATACCAAGTCCACCATCCTTAACAGGTTTGCAAATATTATCCCATGCAATAAGAGGCATTCTCCTTTTCTCCTCAGTACCTGACCAAAGAAAGTTTCTTTGAATTTTTTCAATTGCTTCCACAAATTTAGTGGGAATTTTGAAAAGACTCAAAGCATACGTAGGTATGCTTTGAAGACTAGCTTTGAGGAGTGTAAGCTTTCCTCCTTGGCTAAGAAGACTGCCTTTCCATCCCGCCAACTTCTTACTAAATTTGTTGATAAGTCCTTCCCAAAAAGCTTCAGGGGCTTTCGACCCAAAGGGGAGGCCAAGGTATATGGAATGAAAAGAACCTATGGAGCAATCAAGGATTCTTGCAATTTTGTTCTGTCTATAACCTGGGGTATTGGTAAAGAAAACTGCACTTTTGTTCTAGTTTATCATCTGTCCTGAGGCAGAGGAATACAGATTAATTGCTTCCTTTAGAATTCTAGCTTCAGTGACTTCAGACTGTCCCATGAAAATAGTATCGTCCACAAATTGACCATGGGAGCAAGTTAAAGGATGCGAAGAGGGTCTCAAACCTTTAAATAACCCTCTACGAACTAAGTCCCCAAGGTATCGCCCCATATTGTCTTAATCCCCTAGACGGATTGAAAAAATGAGACGAACTCCCATTTACCAACACGGCTATAGAAGTAGTAGATATCAACTGTTTGATAATATCAACCACTCTTTGTTCAAAGCCAAAAGCAATAAGGCTCTTAGAAATGAATAGCCAATCCACCCTGTCGTATGCTTTTGATATGTCCACTTTCATTAAGAACCCCTCAGTGTTGGATTTGAGCAGTGAATGAATATTCTTGTGCGCCGTTATAACTGAAATTACAATGCAACCATATGTGCATTGAAATTCATGTCATTTAAAAAAGTGTGCTTGTTACCTCACATTGTGTATATTTTACCATATAGTTGGCTAACTATTGTAAATGTAGGTGAGTAAAATGTGATTTGGACATTATTAAAAAAAATGATTTGTTTTTGTATTTTCAGTCATGTCATTTTTTAAGGCATGACAAAATTATTTCAAATAGAAAATTTTGTGCCTTTATAAACTCTCAGGTAAATAATATATGTTTATAAAATATTTTTAATAATTAAATCAAATAATCCAATATTTTACACTATTTTATCCTTTAATTTAAAGTTATATAAATAATTGAAATACATGTTTACATTGAATGAAACTTCTTCGACCATACAAGCCTAATGAGAAACATTAATTATTAGAAAATACATTATATTTCAAAAGTGTGAAGTGTGTTAAAAAATATTATATTTTATTAATTATCTCATTATTTCCTTTTAAATGATCGCACAAGCCATCATTAAAAAATATATGCTTTAATTCTAATGTATGGTTGTGTTGTGTGCAGACTCGATATGGAACTACCCGTTTAATTTTAATTTTGAAATAACATTTTGGATTAAAAAATGAATTCATATTTGTTAGTAATTAATGATTACGTTTTTATTTTCCTTATGCAAATAATAATTTAACTTTGAAAACTTTTAGTTTTATATGATCATCTCCATAAAATTAATATCATTTTTAAAATCTATTTTTTTTAAGTGTAATGATTGATGGGTTTTCTAAGTATGTTTTTTTGTTATTAATATTTATTTAAGACATAATTAAATAAAATATTACGTTCTTTGATTATATATATGATGGGTTGAATTTTGATTAAAAAAAAAAAAATAAAATATTAGTTGTGAATTTTTTTGGTTTTGTCAATAAATTAAAATCTATCTTAAAAAATGGTATTATTTATGTAAATAATGAATATTTTTAATTTATTAAAATATAAAATAATCAATTGTGGATAATAAGTGGTAATAATTTTTTAAGTAGCTTTTAAGTTGAAGTTTAACTCTTATCTTTTATAATGACTAGTTCTTCTTTGAAAGCTACCAATTTAATCCTTAGATGATATGTTTTCCTTTTTAATTTACATTGAAAATAATTTTTATATTTGAATAAATATGTTAATTTTATATTTATATCATACAAAAATTCAAGATATGTTTGATGAGAATGACTTATTTTACATTGAATAAAAGCTAATAACTTAATCTAATTTTTGTGTGAATGACTTTATAAGACTTCTCCATGTAAGATGTTTTGATTTTTACCTTTAAAGTCTATGAAGTTTAAGTGAAACTCTTTTTTCTAAATGTGTAACTTTGATCATAAATATATGTTTCTTCAGAGCATAAACATTTGGTTGTTTATTTACAAAATACCCAATTGAATCTAAATTCTGCTAACTACTAGATAAAATAAAGTTCGTTGAGTTCTTTCTTTATGTTTTATATTGATGAAACTCATTTGTAATTTTTTCACATAAGTTGTTGAAAATGATTTTTTTGAATCATATAAAACTCATAAATTAATTTGTTTATGAATTTCTATTATAAAAAAATATGTAATATAAATCATTTGTTGAAAATTTACAATATATTTTATTGGTTAGCCATATCTTTTTTAAATGATATCAATATCAAAATCATCTTCAAATTCATAATAATTATTTTCATATTTATTTTGAGATATTGAAGACTTAGTTAGGTAGTGATCAATCCTTGAACCTTTGATTTGTGTTTCGAAATTATATGAAATTTGTATTTCCTTATTTAATTTTGGTAATTTGTAAACATAATGTTTTTGTGATGATGAAAGTTTTTGAACCTTTGATTTGTGTTTCGAAATTATATAATTTTTTTATTTCCTTATTTAATTTTGGTAATTTGTAAACATAATGTTTTTGTGATGATGAAAGTTTTTTTTTAATATTATTACTTGTATAGAAGAAAATATTGATGGTATATTGGATTTTATATTTTTATTTAATCTTGACTTTGTAAAGGGAATATTTCAGTTTTTTGTGTTAATAATTCAATCAGAAAATTTAAATTTTAAAAAACAAATTTTGAGAACTAGATGTTTTTAATATCTTTTATTGGAAATGATTTACAATTAGTTTTCAATGGAAGTAGGATATATAATTTTATTTTCAAGAAATGACCACAATAAAAGTATTTTAAGAAGTATATATTTTGATGAACAATTATTTCTTTTTATCATCTTTTGGAATCATTGATGTTTTTGAATAAGTATTAACCTTACATATTATAATTATTTATGATTTTTACATAAAAATGGTTGATTTATCATTATAATGATAAAATGTGGACATAATAGACAGAATTTTTATTCTATAAATAGTTATAAATAGAATAATATTTTGCAAATATAACATTTTTTTTTGGAGAAAATAGTTAATTCCTAGTTTATTTTAATCTCATATGTTTAGATTTTTTAGCTTGATAAATTTGCATTTTGGTAAATAACTAGCATTGTATTGTGTGCGTTTAATGGTCCCATGCCCAATTTATTTTTTATTATTAGTTTTTTATAATATTATAATATTCAAGTTTATTTTAAAACTCTTTTTCTAAATAGAGGTGATTATTACAAATTAAATTAAAGTCAAACTATTTTTCTAAGTTAATTAATTAAAATTTGGTTATAACTTAAGTTATAACCAACTTATTTTTTATGAAAGCTTTAATGAGGTTGTAATTATACATTATAGAGGAGGAATTCATACATACATAATCTCTTATTAATGAGGAATTCATACATACAAAATCTCTAATTAATGTTTCATATTATGTTTCTCTTATAATTTTTTTATATGAGATCAGGCGTGTGTTTGTAGGAAGACTAAATAATACTTTACTCTCTTATTAATGAGGAATTCATACATACACAATCTCTTATTAATGTTTCATATTATGCTTCTCTTATTTAAAAATTATATGAGATCAGGCGTGTGTTTGTAGGAAGAACAAATAATACTTTATCTGATAGTGAAGTACCCCACTTGATACAGTCAGGTATATCTAAATTTATCATTTATTTATAAACTATCTAAAAATGTCTAAATTTTAATACTTTTGAAGACTACAAACATTTATTAGTCACATGAATTAGATTACTTTCACACTTTGCCTAAGAACAATACATAATCTATACATAATCATTATATGGAGTCTTGTTTTCAATTAATCTTGTGGGATTGTAATCTATTTATTTGTCTCAATATTCATGTTGTAAATAGTCACAAATTATATACCTTTAATTTTAATAAAACACATTTCTTATTTTTTCACATGACTTGAGTCTTAAATTTAATTTTTCTACTTAATTTATTTGTCTTTATTTTATTTTCTATTATTTTCTATTCTTTATTCTTCATTATCATCCTCTTTCTGAAGGATAATATTCTATTTCATCTTTATTTTCCTTCCTTGTTAACTTATAGTTTTACGTGCATACATATTGTTTGTTTCATTTCATATTATGTAATTTTGATAACATTATTATTTATTATATTTTTGTTAATTTTTTTCATTATTTTTTATTTTTGTTGTTTCCTTTATAATTTTTTATTGCATGAAAATCAAATAAGAATAAGACATATATAATAAAAGGATATGTTCAATAAAAGAAATATGTTATAATTAAAGAGTCAATTTTTACATTCCAATAATGTTACCTCTTTCTATAAATTGATCCTATTAGATAGGTCTAATTATAATTTTTATGACTATGAAATTTAAAATATTATGAATGTGATATATACAAGAATAAGTTGAACACAATATAAATTTAAGAATTTTGAAACATATCAATTTATTATTAGATTTATGTGTTTAAATTAATATAAATATAAATATAAATTGAATTACTAATTTATTTACCTAAATATCATTAATTCATAGTTTATTTTTAAACCCTTAGACTTAGCAAAAACTACCCTTCTATATGCCTAAGTACTAATATTTTAGTTGAGTATGTCCCTATAATTAACATGTTATGATTTTATTTTAACCTTCATTATAGGTGAAAAAGTGTATTCATTAAATATAAAAAAATTAACATCAACATAACTAAGTGTTTGTATAATTATGGAACAATATGATATATTTAAAAATTATCCATATGACACGTGTCATACTATTCTAACATGAGTCATAATGCCTATTTATAAACCACTATTTTGTGAAATACTAGAGGAACATTTTATATGCAAGCCAATTTTGTCTCTTTTACCTTGAAACCCTAAATACACTTTATACACTAGGTTTAAATAAAAATTGGAATAGAAAATAAGGTTGACCTAACCCCAACCACCCCTACTGTGTGGCTTACCACTACCTATATTTCTAATACTTCAAAGATGGCTCAAATCATATTTAATTATACTTGTTAGGTGTAAGTGTGTAATATTGATATTATAATATGTATACAACATGTAATTTGAATTTCAAAAAATTAAATGTGTAAACTTGACTTGTCTTGAGTACTTTAGACTTGGCTAGGTCCTAATCTTTTAAGGGGTTTCTGATTTGAAAACTTAAGGGTTATTTATATCAATGTGTAGATGGTAAAAGTCCACTTAGTAAGTCCCTTATAGATAGGATATAGATGGGAATATTCCCGCGCATAGTTTGTATAAATAATTAAATATTTTTTAAATTTTTCCACAACCAACATGTAAAACATATGGGTTGATTCATAGGAAGAATTTGAATTTTGTAAATTGATAGTTACAAAGCGCGTCAAGAACCCTATAATAGGTAGATGGATCTGGTATCTAGAGCCATATAACTATAACTAGAGGTGTCAAGGTAAAGTAAATAGTGATATTATGATCATGAGATAGTTCAATTAAGATAATAATTAGATAAGGAATAGACTATATAATTTATGTAGGTGACTAATAGAAACTTGGGAAGGTTGGGCTCATATAAAGATGAATGACTAAGAATGATCATGGAAATGAGTCATAATTTTACACATAAGTCATGTATGGTAAATATAGATTAATACTAAAATTTTCAAGTAAAATTATATTTTAGCTTATACATTTATACATTTTATTCTAACATTAAAAATTATAGAGTAAAAGGATGAAAATATCATGTGCCTTATTGTGGTACACACTTTGTATTTGGGAGAATGCTCCAAGTGTATAGTTTTTTACATGAAACCTATAATGAAACATGTATAAATAAATTTACATATATGATATGAAATCTAAAGTAAACTAGATAACATAAGAATTTCAAATTTGAAGACAAATTAAGGAATACACATATGAGTAGGAGAACCATATTACCTTTTATAACATTAGAGACTGGCATGATTATTCCCATATGTGAGTGTAATGTGTAATTCATAGGTTAGTAATTTAAATTATTAAAAATTAATTAAAATGGATAAGTGCTCGACTATTGAGAAATGTAAAACCTCAATCATACTACTCTTTTAATTGATCTTGAATAAGTTCAAGATGAATAAACTAGATCCCCATATTGGGTTCATATATAAGGTGGAGATCCATAATAGGCTTGTAAGTAATTATAAATATACTTAATAAAACATTGTACATGTATTTTATATTTAGAATGATAACTTTAGTACCTTTAGTGAAAAATTGAAAATTATAAAAGTGCTTGCATGAAAAACATCCATACCCCATAATGTGATCCAACAGTCCCAATCTAACATGTAATTAAATATATATACATGTCACTCTTACCCTAAACTAATAAATATGAAATCTTATCCCTAATTTAATATAAAATTTTTACATATGAATTACATATGCCCTCTCAAAACTTGAACCATACTAATAATTTAATTAATTTAAATCTTCTGAATCATGTAATTTATCCCAAAATTTTGAAAATCTATGTAGAGAGGATTAAATATCTATGATAATCCCATAAATATGATCCCATTTTTAGGTGAGGTAAGTAGCCTACAAATCACACATATAAAAATAAAGGATTTAAACAAATCATGTTATATATAAATATGTAAGTATGTATATTATGTGCTAACATAAGTATAATATGTCATAATAGCTTGATTAGATCATTAAATTATATGAAACATGTATCCTAAGGCATAAAAATTTCATGTTAATATAGATATATAAATTAGGCACATAGTATAAGTCATCACAAATATAAGTGTTGAATAATAATCCATGTAGGAGGATGCATAATATAAATCATGGAATTGTACACAAATTTAAAGTGTGTGGTATGGATCATGACACCACAAGATTAGTATAAAATCCAATATTTACCCACACATATGCACACGATGTCATGGCCATGGCTTAAAATATATTAACATACACAATATCACTATATGGGATATATAAATAGAGTAATACATAATACACTTAATGACCACACAAAGGAAAAAACCACATACAATTAGCAATCAATGACACACACCATCAATATCACTCAAAATAAGAGCCTCCAATAATTTAATACACACTCAAGGATAATGACATGAAGAAATAAAAATTTAATAAGCATGAATTCATGTAATTTATAAAAAAGTGGTCACACAAATTAAGAAGAAACATGTAACAATAACAATGTGCATAGAAGAAATAAGAGGTAGTCTACACTATCAATGTATTTGATCATCATACATGGTAAATAAAAAGATCCATATATCACTTTAAATAATATAAGAAATGGAAATACATGTATAGTAAATATAAGGTATTATAATATGATCAATGGAATGAGCATAAAAATATGTAATATGAGTAGATGTTCCAAGGAGATTCTCATAGTGTAGGCATGGGTAGCTCACTAGGTATAATAATGTCCCACAATTAAATGTCCATATCATATGAAATTTGAATGTCCTACACTCAATCATGTATTACATGAAATTTATGTTCATATTAAAAAGTATATGTAAACTACATAATGTGATAAAAGCCTTAAATTAAAAGTGTGAAATAATAATACATGTCATGCACTATTCCTGATTTTTGGTTTTTTACATATTTTGTATTTTTTTATTTTTAAATATAAGATTATGAACTATGTGAAAATTATGAACCAAATGGAACATCCAAGAGATGTTTTATTTTTCATATGGTGGATTTGGAAAAAAATTGAGTAGATATAGATAGTGAATCATGTAAAACACCTACATATCATCATCATTATTGTCATCACACCACTATTCATTTTTCATCTTTACCTTTCCATTTTCTCTTTCCTAAATTATATTCATGTGCATCTCATGTTGTTACATTGTATATGAAGACTCATGTTTAGTATTAGTGAATATTAAAATTGGATTTCATTGGATCTTTGCCTATTTGATTATTGTTCATTATGTCATGGTGAATTTTGACTGTATTGTCTCCAAATATAAATGTAATGCATTTATTAGGTATGTATAATATATATTACATATATTAAAGTCATGTGTTTTCCTATTTTATCATTTGATTTGTTTTTTTTTCTCATAAAAAATATCATTTTGTCCATAAACTTTAGGGCACAAGTAACTAGTAGTGTAATATGTCCTATTGATTCTTCATAGTGTAGGAGATGATATAATTCATCCATATCAAGATCCAAATGTTGTATACATGAAAGTGTGCATGTTTTTGGGTCTTCTTATGTATATATTTTAAGTTCTTTCCAATACTCATCTCAATGGAAACCTGAATAGTTAAAATGTCCTTTCATAGGCACTTGTAATTTCGATGTGGTTTATATCTTTACTGAAAGGTATTATAAACCACTTTAGGTGGATCATAATATATATATATATATATATATATATATATATATATATATATATATAATTAATTAATTAATTAATTAATTATCCCCTAATTCTTAAATTTATAAATACATTTTTAAAATTATGCACAACTATTTATCTCATAGTCAGTGGTTCTATGGTAATCACAATATGATTTGCCTTCTTGATGTGAAAATCGACCCACGTCTCTATGTCTAGTAGTAGGTAAATGAATCAATTTTTTTTCAAGTAAAATTTTTAATATGATGATTTTTTTTATCTTGGTTATTTTTTACCTACAACATTATGGAGGGATTTACATCCATTAAATTTTCATTATTGATTGAATGTTTCTTTAAATCTAGATATATACTTTTAGTACACTATATAATGTGAAGTTTTTATTATGTCTAAGTTATGATTTATTTTATAAAATTTTGAATTAATGGTGCACTTAGAATATGAGTATCCTATTTTGATATGTAATTGTAACAATTATTTATATTTTCTACATTTTTATTATTTTTAAGTATTGTCTTTCCTTTATCTACTTTATATTGTTTCTTGAGTGGAAACCCTTGATTTATCAATATTATTTGTAAAGTGTAGATACTAGAATATGGTATTAATTAATTTAAAATGAAAAAATTGACATATATTTAACATGAATTAATTTTACACACAAATAGGTCCTAACCTATCATTCTTACACCTACACACTACCTTATGAGTTTGATCCTTCTGTTCTAGTGTTACACACCTATAAGAACCTCACTATCTATTTCAAACCTACTTACTATATTATAAAAACATATCCAAAACTTTATTTTATTACTCCTATGACTGGGTTAGTAATATCAAAATGGGTTAATATTTTTAATCTATACCAATGTGATACTAATTGTATCAACCCTCTCATAGAAAAAACTAATTTTTAGGATAAAATATTTTTTTAGGGTTAGTCCATCTACCTAGTATGTTAGTGGTGTGATAAATTTACCAATTGGACTCATATATATATATATACAAATCAAGGCCTCAATTGACAATGGATGTGGAACTTATCTGATATACACTATTACACATTGTAAAAATATGCCATATTCTTCCTAATTTTCAAATTAGTTGGGTGGCCATATAAGCTATATATCCCACTTCCCTAGTTATCACTATCTCTAGTAGCATAAAATAAACATAAAAATTATCATTATCAATGGAATAATAATATAAATAAAAATTATCAGTTCATTTGACATACCTAAGTATTATTTCTGCTAATTTCCAATGATCTAGATTTGGATCTTGCATGAATATAGAAGAAACACTTACAATCTATGAAATATCTAGTCTCATAATATTTAGATAGATAAAAATTAAAACTAATTGTTTGTATAAATTAGGATTATATTTTTCACATGTAGGTTTTGGATCAATCTTAACATTAATTTAAATCTTTGTAAAAATAAGTTACAATCAATCATATTAAATTTAACAAGAAGGTTATGTGTAGATTGAGATTGAGATGCTAAGATGGAGTTTTTATCCTAAAATATAATAATTCATATAAAATTATGGAGCATTCCTAAATTAATTATCTAAAAATATTTATTTAGTTTAGATTTATATTTAAGAATCAAATAACTATGATTACCAATAATTACAAGACATAGTTCACCAAGGACTAATTCTCCTTCTCACTAAAATATTGACACCCGTGAGGAGAAAAGAAATCCATATCATGGAAATGAATAATTATAATAACTATGATAAAGATAACTTAGCTGAGGGTAGAAAGGATGAGTCTTATCTTTCCCCCTATCTTGTTCACCCATAGGAGGGTAGGAAAAAAGATAAAAGGAAATCCAAAGATTATTCTCCCCTAGAGAAGAGCTCAAGAAATAAGGTTAATAGAACTATCTAGTTACCTAAGACATCAAAAACCTTAACTTTGAAATCCCTGAAGTAAAAGAGTTAGAGGTATGGAATAGGGATGATTATTTAACTAAGCCTTCATAGGGATATACATAGAAGTTGGCAGAGTTGTATGATAATCTATAGAAAATGGGTAAGCAGTTGGTGTCACTTATGAAAAAATGGAACAATTTCAATCAAGAAGTGGAAGGGTTGAAGGAAAGGATGGGAGAAAAAAAATTGATGGAAGGAAGAAATATAAATCTAGAGGGAACCCAAAATAGAAAAGGGAAAGAAATTCTCACCAACACCCTGAGGAGCTACAATAATAATAAAGGAAAAATGATGGTAGATAAGGATAAAATATTGGATAAACATGGAAGAAACATGGTAGAAGGACATAGGAACACAAACCAAAGGAATGATAAGAAAAAATGTGAAGAAAAAGACAGGTGGAAACAAGAAGGAGACCCAATATGAGGAAATATAATAGGTGGCTTTGTGTTTTGGTCTAGTTTATTTGGTTCTTGTTTTGTTGAAACTTTATAAACATTTTGCATCTGATAGGCTAGGTTGGCCTTGTTACTTTTTGTTTCATCTTTAATTATTTTATGATGAACTATGGTTTTGAAGTTCTTATAAAACCTAAGTTTAACCTATCAAAAAAAATTACAAGATCACACACACACACACACACACACACACACACACACACACACACACACACACACACACACACACACACACACACACACACACACACACAAGATAATATGACTATTTTCAATTTTCAAAAAAATATCATTATTAGAATTTTGATTAGAGAAACTTTATTCTTTAAAAAAACTTGTGATTTTAGAGTATACAATTTTAGGAGCTTGTTTTAAACCATACAAATATTTATTTAACTTGCATATGTAATTTTATTTTTTAGGTTCTTAAAAACATTTAGGTTTAGTCATATATATTTATTCTTCTAATTCACCATTCAATAAAGCATTTTTAACATTCATTTGGTGTATTTTCCAACCATTTTGCGCTGCAAGAGAAATAAATAATATAATAGTACTCATTTTTGCCACATGATCAAAGGTTGAAACATAATCAATTATAATTTTTTAGGTAAAGCCTTGAGAAACTAACCTAACTTTAAATTTGTAAATTTTCCCAATTGAGTTTTATTTAATATTATAAATCCATCTATAACTAAAAATGTTTATTTGAGGAGGGACAAGATCCCAAATCTATTTTTTAATTAAGGTTATATATTCATATTGCATAGGATATTTCCATTTATAATCATTAATGGATTCCTCAAAATATTAGGGTTCACATTCATAAAGAGTCATTAAAGCATGATAAGTATGATGACTTCTAGTCATTTTATTAATATTTTCAAGATTAGAAGATTGAATTAAGGATTCAACCCATTTAAGTCTTTTAGATTGAATACAAAATTGATAAGGCTCCCCATCAAACTCAAAGTTTTACAAATTTAGATAATTTTCCTCTAATATCATGTTTCTTTTAAAGGAGGAAGAAAAGTGTTTGGTTCTTCATAATAGGAAACTTGAGAGGGTTATACAAAAGGCACATAGAAAGATTTTTCAATTATTTTAACATTCATATTTTTAATGATTTTTCATTTATATGGATCATACACAATTAATATTTTATTTATTCCTCTTTATCTTATGAAATGGAAAGAGTAGGAGATAGGATCAAGTTTATTTCTTTTGACTTTAGGAATAAAAATAGTAGGACTTCAAAATATCCTAAGGTAAACAACACTATTTTTTTATTATACCACTTTTATAGTATAGTAGAAAAATTTAAGGAATTACTAATAACTCTATTAATAATATCTATAGTAGTGTTCATGTATTTGGTCCAAACAAACATAGGAACAATTGTTGAGTGAAACATAGTTCTAGCCATTTCCAGGATAGTCTTGTTTTTAATCTCAACAATTCCATTTTTTTTAATGGAGAATAGGGAGTTGTTAGTCCTCTTTGAATACCACATGAAATTAAAAATGAATCCAATTATTTACTAATGTATTCACCTCTATTATCAATTCTTAATCTCTTAATTTTTAGGTTGGAATATTTTCAATAAAAACTTTAAATTCTTTAAATTTAGAAAACACTTTATATTTATTTATTTATAAAATAAATATAAATAATTCTAGTGTGATAATCAATAAAAATTAAATAATATAAATATCCATTAGGAGATGTAACTTAAATTAGTCCTATAACATCACTATGAATAATTTCTAAAGGATTAGAAGAGTTTGCATCATGTTGTTTTTAAAAGTGTTGGGTTTATTGCTTACCAAATAAGCAACCTAAAAGAGTTCAAAACACTTTTCATCCAAGATCTCTCCAACACACTATTACCACAACAATGAGTGCTCCAACACACAAACATTAAATAAACCAACTATTATTCACAAATGAGATGTGAAAAACATATGAAAATGATATGAAAAAGATGTATAATATAATGTAGATCCCTTGCTTAATTAGGCAAAGAGAAAAAAGATGCAAGATAGTCTAAGCAATGTGGATTAAATCCACATATAGGACAAAACTAGGAAAATAAAAATAACCTAGCTAAAACCTAACAAGGATGAGCAATAATATACTCTAACCCTCCTCAAGTAAATCCAGGGGATAAAAATAGAGAATGTAGTGTGAATACATGTGTCCATATGGACACCAATCTATCATCTTGGAGTACATGGACGTTAAGTCATTTTAACTACCAAGTGAAATTAAGAATGGTGTTGAATACGAGGATCACTGAATATAAACACTGCACTCTAGAAGACTGGGTAAAATGATGAACTTGAGGAATCATTACTTGAACACCCTCTAACAAAATGGTGAGAAGTGAGCACAAATACTGGTGGGGACACCACATTGGTGTCACTATAAGAATCATAAAGAAGGACATGGAGTCAATTAAAAATCCTCATATATGCTATGGAAAACAAAGTGCTTGAATATGATACCCATGTACAAAGGAAAAAACCAAAAAACACTCAAATAGATTTGAAATATATATAAATCTCATAAAGTGGAGAAAAAAGAGAAAACCTGTAAGAAAAAATCCCCCTCCCCAAAAGATCAAAAATAAAGAGAGAGAGCTAAAAAACCCCCCAAAGATGATAATAAAATTCCAAATAATCATAAGTCATAAAAAAAATCAATTTGTACCATTGATTTGAATCCAATACTCAACCACAAAAATAATTAGAACCATGAAAGAGTTTACAACATCTCTTCAACCAAGATCTCTCCAACCACCATTACCATAGCCATGAGTGCTTCAACGTAAACATAAAGGATAAATAAAATGTGAAAAATCCAATTGTTATTCACAAAAAGTAAAGGAAAAATAATGTTATAATACAATAGAGAACCCTTGATTAAGTAGACAAGGAGAAACAAGACTCACACATAACTAGCCAATGTGAGATAAATCCTCACATAGGACAAAACTAAAAAAAAGATGAAAATCCTAGTTATAAACTAGAAAGCATGAGAAATATACTCTAATACCCCCTCAAGTGAAGCTAGGGGATACCAATAGAAGTTGTAGTGTGAAATCATGTGTCCTTATGGATGATAATCCATCTTGATGGAGTACATGGATGTCCAGTCATTGTAATTTCCAAGTGAAAGTAGGAATGGTGGTAAATACTAGGATCATTGAACATAAACTCTACACTCTAGAATACTAGGTAGAATGATGAAACCAAGGAAACATTTCTTAAACATTCTCTAATAAAATGGTGAGAAGTGAGCACAAAGATTGGTGGGGCTACCACACTAGTGTCATTGGTGGGGATACCATATTGGTGTCACTATAATAATCACTAAGAAGGCCATGGAATCAAGTGATAAATCCTTATATGGGTTCTAAAAAAAAAATTTTAGAAGAAGATACCCATGTACAAAGGAGGAATCCAAAAAACACTCAAAAAAGTACAACATATACATATAACTCTCAAAAAGTGGAGAAAAGAGAAAAACTATATAGGAAATACTCCCCTTAAAAGAGAAAAAAGAAGAAGAGAGAGTGATATAAATCCCCCACAAGATGATGCTAAATCATTTCACACTCTAAGTACTCAAAAGTCACAAAGGAACTTAATTTCCACAAGTGGTACAAATCCACTACTCAATCACAAAAATAATTAACACTAGGCTTCACCAAATTAGATTCAATCAAGAAGACTATGAGTGGTGATGAAAGTAAAAAAGAGTACTGCATGTGCAAAGAATTTTTAACACCTAAAAAGTAGAATATACACTAAACCCCCATATTTCTACCTAGGTGGAATGACAAAAAAAGGTCTATATAAGTAATCTGAATCCACTACTTGAAAACCAAATAAGGTGACACTATATACACCAGAATAGATCCATGTCATGCTAAAAGAGACCACTGAACTATAATAAAAAACAATATGACACTGAGATTCACTAGAATAAATATATTTCAAGCTATGGGAGACTATCAACTATCAAAAAATTGGTGTCAAAAATATAGATAATGTATCTCAAATATGATGTCTCATGGTTGTGATGGAAGATACAAGAAACTAAAGAAGTGAAAAGGTGCCTATAATAGAGCACACAAACACATGAAGGTAGACAAGGCTAAATTAACAAACCCCCTATTGAGGGAAACATACCCCCATTCTTAAAAAATGAGGACCCTTGTGTTACAATTGTATAAATTTATAGTTTAAAATTGAAAATACATGTGATCAGAACATCATTACCATTTTTGCACATTATTAATATTTGAAGATCATACACACCATGTTATATTTGGTTTGCTTATTCATGGATTTGGTTTAACCTTTTCTAAAGTTTTCTAACTTTGGATCTTCTTATTTCAGGTTATAGGTCTAACAAATATCCATTGGGGGCAGACAATGTCTAGGTTTCATAATTTTAATAATTTTATCTTAATCTAACCTTTTACTAGACTTTGGTCTATTAAAATTCAAATTGAATCCATGTTCAAGCTTCTCAAAACCCTCATTTATAAACCCTATCTTAGACCCCTCATTTGAATTCAAATTTGGCAGGAATAAAATTATGAGGGAACTTTTTAATATGCTATGGAATTAGTTAAATTTTTATACTAAATCTTAGTCACATTTTTCAACATTAAAAAATCTTAGTCTAAAAATTATATACTAGGTCTCTTTTATATCTATATCCCTTTGTCCCTTTCTATTTTAATATGGTCCAACCTTTTATATGCAAGGTCCTTCTCATATGTTATTAACTTAAATTAATGTCTTAGTCCTAAGGACCCGTTCATGTTTATTGACACAAATAATAATTTAGTCTTAATATTTTATCCTAAGTCTTATATGTTCCTGACTTAAACCATGTGCTTATTTATAGGATCAACAACCCACATTTAATCGGGTAAAGTTAATCAAATGGAGTGAGATGAACCTGATATGCCTAAGACTTTAACCCATGGGACCAATACCACTTACCTCCATGAATTGAGGTTGATGATCCACATTCATGTAGATGATAAAGATCCAATGGAGTGAGATCATCATGGATCAAAATGGGTCCCTTTTTATTATAACGTAGACTTAGCCTATGTTTTACCCTAAGGTTTTTATTATATTTATCAATACAATAAATACTTAGGATAAAACTTATGTTATGACTTTAATTATTCAAATGGTCTTCATTTTATTATGTTTTAAGGACATATGTTATAATTTGGTCTAAATTTTAAATGGTCTCGAGTTCACTTAATTCCTTTATGACTATAGGAGCCAATGATGTCCAACTACCCAGATCATAATCGATGACCCACATTTAGTCAGGTGAGATCAATCAAATGATGTGTATTGAATCAAAGTTTCTATGGGACCTATTATATTTCATGGGACTTAAATTTAATGTTATTATACCTATCATTTGATGTTTGTGAGGCCATTAATTGATTTCCATAAGATCATTAAATTTTAGCTCCTATGATTAACTATGCAAGCTTAAATTTGATGTTTTCATGACCATTAATTGATGTCTGTGAGGTTATCATTGACATCCATGAGACCTTCAAAATTAAATATCACAAATAAATCTCACTTAGATGAATGAACATGCTTGTCTTTGTGTTGTAAGATCAATGGAATCTCATTTGGAAAATAAACTTACATAGGGTTTTGTACCTCAATATCAAAATTGATCTTTCATCAACCTTTGACCTATCATAAACTAAGTAAAATTGTTTTGGAAAAATTATAAAAACCATAAACTTAGCTTAAATGTTATCATAATATTGAGTAATGTTTTTAAACATTTGACCAAACCATAGTCTAAAGTATTTAGGCTAAGTTCTTTATATATCCTGATACTAACTTAAACATTATGCATCTTTATAAGATATACAACTTGTGTTCACAAGGATGAGATTGATCTAATGGAGTGAGGTTGATTCAATGTTTAAAAAGAACCTTTGAGATGGTGAGAAGATGACAAGTGTCACAATCATGACCAAATAATAACAAACAACTAATGACGGTCCATCCCATGGATCGTAATCGATGACCCATGTCTAATCAAATGAGGTTAATTGAACAAAGCAAAATGAGGATAGAATTTTCAAAAAATATCAAGAGACCCATGGTAATGACACTTTTCATAACCATAAAAAATATATTAAAGGTATCTAATAACATTAAAATCTCAAGATCAAGATCAATGAGCCATATTGATCCATGCAAGAAGATTTGATAGTGAGAAATAAAAGGTAGATTTTAAATGGCAACGGTCATTTTTTCAAATATCAATGAATAATCTACCATGAAAAGTTATATGTAGATGCCATAGCGATGCCACATGGGTAGAAATAAATAAAACTAGAGATTTTATGGGCCCCAGAAATTAAAGGTATAAATGCCAAGGTCTAAATCAAATCTAAGTCACAAAATCACTCAAGTGAAAAAGCCATCACCATTAAAGATTAGGAAAAACCTACAGAAGAACCCTAGGGTCTAAAAAATCCCTAATTCAATCTCAAATTGACCATAGTCAAGGTTGAAAGAGCCAAATTATCACTTAAGCAAGTGCATATTGATCTAGAGGTGAATTATAGACCATTAGGGAGTAATTTGAAAGAACTCACAGTCATGGTGACTATAAAACAACATATAGAGGACACAAAACTCTATCTAACCATAAATTTAGAAGGGAGAGTCTTCAAAGATACCAAATTTGATGTTGTAGCCTTGAACATAGGAGATAACAAATAGTCCAAGATTTTATGGACCATTGAGGAGCTAATAGCCATTACAATAGAGGATGAAAAGGCTACATCAGTCAATCAGAGATACTATGACCTGGTCACCATTCAAATGACAAGTCTTCACTATGCAGCAACAAAGCTAGAGGTAATACATTACATCAATGCTATTTTTCCTATTTTTAAGGATTGTAAAATTGATCAAGACATGATAGTACATGAGTGTAGTTTTATAATAATTGATTATATCTCCCCTATTGCCTTTGAGAATTACTAAAATCTACCTAAGCCTCAAGTGGATTTACCCACAATTAGATAATGGTCCAATAAGAATGACCTAAAAACTATCCTTACCCCATGGCTATATTCAGGAACCTAAGTAGTCTTTGACCTTCGTGGAAGGATCCAAATCACCCAATTTAGGGTTGGTATTAGGATGATTATGAAATTACTAAATAGATTGTCTAGAAACACCTCCAACACCTATGTTAACAAAATATAGGTCCCTTTAGTGTATTTCATGGTTGAGAAAGGACTTACTCCCCCTCTTGGAGAGATGATCAATATTTTATTGAAACAAAAATTCTCCATAATAAAGAAAAAAACCAACAACCATTTCTATATGATTTATTATCTTTTGGATGCCTTGTTATCCATTACCAAAATCCCTAACATCAAAGAATGGTCCCCTGATGGGAGACAAATAGTCTCCTAATATTATTCCAAATTTCATATATTAAAGTACATAGACCATATTCAGTTCATATGTGACTACGTATACCCATTCTTAGTTGAAGCCATTGCATGGATCCCTATGATGAGGGTCACCCCTTTGATCAAGAAGTATTTTGAGCTCATTGGGGATATTTGGTTATATCTAGATTGCACTATAATCTAGATAAAAGGAACTATGAGCCAACCCCTTAGGTTACTAGTCCATGTACCCATAAATTTGGTGGAGTATGAGGTAGTATACCAATTATTCCATGGCATAGATAACATGTGTAAAATCAAAAGAAAAGGACTATTCCATTCCTTTCCTTAACTATTAGTAGGACCGTGTTCCAAAATTGGGACCATGAAGAGACTATCTCTAGGCATAGGTCCTCTTTCAATCTATAGATTGATGAAATGAGATAATGGGACCCCAATGAAAGGGTTGTAAAACATTTGAAGGTAAGTTAGATCAACATGAATTATGAACATCACCCTGGTGTCTATGATTTAATGTGCATCCAAGATTCCTCACTCATAAAAGTCTTGGCAAGATTAAAGAAACATAACATTAAGATCAAAGCTAGATTGCTAAGAGATAAAAATGCAAGTGAGGATATATGGTAGATGGGGCATAAGTAGTATCATTTATTACCAAGACCATCTTCTAGACCTCCTCCCATGTAGCCATAGGTAGAGACACAATAGCCTAAAGTAGAAGTTACACAAAGGTCAAATGAAAAGAGACCCAAAGAGAGGATACCTAATGAAGTAGCATCATCATCAATAATGCTTGAAGAACCAGAATCACAAGTTGAATAAATTTACATAATTACATTGGACCTTAAAGAGATAGTAGAAGATTTATTAAAGGCACTGGCTAGTGCCTACCATTCAGATGAAGAGGAATTATAAATGGAAGAACTCAATCCCAAACTGAGGAGGAAGAAAAGGAAGAAAATGGGAAGTGGCTTTGGACTTAGTTCTTGTTGTAACCCAGCCCAAAAGGAAAGCTAAGCTAGCTATGGTTCAAATAAGAGGCAAGAAGCCAAAGTTGACTTTCACTCAACCTTGGAGTGAAATCAACTTTCTCAGTGATGATAATCTAATTATGCCCCCCCCCCCCATTCCAGAGTATTTCATATATGGTAAGTTACAAAAGGTTCTAACCATGTACCACCATTGGGCTATTATAAAGTCTATCAACATCCATGTTCATGATGAAATCAATACTTGGATTGTGGAATTGCAACAATAGGAAAATTAAAGACACATGGATACCCTTGGAGAGTAAAGTGGAACATAGATGGATGCTCCTAGAAATTCAAATGGAGTATAAGTTGAGATCCCTACTCCTCAAGTGATGGAATCAGCAGTGGAAGTTTGGTTTAACCTAGAGATGGCCAACATGGAAAGAGCATTTGAGAAGAAATCCATGGTTGAAGGTGAATAGTTCACCTTTTAGAATATTTAACCTTTTATTGGTCTAACTCTAATGGTAGGGAAAAATATAAGACAAGACAAGATGTTTGAGGAGAAGATCCTTGAAGTGGCCCAGGCTCAAAATGATCGGTTGTAAATAATGATCAAGGGCATATTGAAAGAAAACAAGAATTTGAAATATTCTACTATATTATCAATTCATGAGGACATATTCAAGAAGTTAGAGGACACCATGGCTGACCTATTCAACTCTTTAAAGGTAGTCAGGACTAGAAAAAGAGAAATAGAGAAACAAATCTCTAAAATAACATGCCAAGTTAGCCAATGGCAAGTTACAAGTCTTCAGGTGAAAGACTTGATTAAGGCCATATCCAACAATATAGTCCCAAATTTTATAACTATCAACAAGACACATTTGAATATGGCCATGGCCATATTGGTTGATAAGATTGAGGCCCTAAACAACTGGTCCAAAATAATGGAAGACCTTACCAAAGACTTGAAGTAGCTAGAAGATGGAATGTCTCATATCTTAGATAGCTTGATACAAGAGCCCATAACCCTTAGCTCACTGGGTCTCATAACTGATGAAGAGTTCAAACATAAGACCTTTTAGTTCATGCAATAAGTAAGAAACCAAGGGCAAAACTATACAATAGATGGCAATAGGAAAGTCATGGACTTACTCTTATCATCAAATGAGAAAATGGGAGATGCTAGGGGAATAAAATGAGATATATAAAAAATTGAAAAGAACCTTAAAGATCTAAGGATCATGGAAAGGAGATTTCCCTAAAGCCAGTGGTGGATCTTTAGTTTATCAGTGAACAACATTACATATTGAAGATCCTTTAGTAGAAACAAGAGGTAGCATCAACATAGGGTCTAAAAATTTAGTTAGGAATATTATTTTATATAACTTTATAATATTTTTAAAATAAAATATTCCTTTATAAAGGCATGTGCAATTTGTAAAAATTGCATTGCATATAGGTCAATTCATTTTGAAAATTATAGTATATTCTAAAAACTTTGTAGAAAGAACAACTATCCTTACACTTGTACACTTGTAATTTTATATGACTAAAGGTATACTACCTTAGCATTCTATAAAAGGGAGTATTACCATTTGTGAAAGGGAGGGATTTTTTGAGCTAAAAGCTAGTGTAAACTTTGAGCAACTAATGCATGTAGAGAATTCTGAAAAGATTGTCTCATTTTATTTATGTGAATTGTTATATGGCTTCTCTTTCACTTGTCTATTCTAAATTATAGTTTTGAATAATTCTTGTAGACTCTTAGTGTGTACTTTTGAATGAAAAATTATTAACTTATGTTTATGATAGGATAACTAAAGGTTATCTAGTTTACTTCATTCTATTTTCTCTACATTTGTAGATATGCATCAACTATCTAATTATAGGGGTAAATATTTAAAGTAAGATTGGTTCTTATTTGCATTATTTTCACTTTCCTTAGAAATTTTCCTAATGTGTGGTGAGATTCAAGCTTAATTTGCCTCGTATCATACATTGGTTTTAAGTACATGCCTAGATAATATTTGAACTTTGTCATAATGTCCAAAATGAAGATAAAAAACAACACATTTTATCTATACCCTACCTTTTCATTTGCTTCATTTGTAACCAATTCACTCTATACTAAAGCTTCATTATATATGTCCATCTTAGTTTAGCATTAGACTTAGAATTGAGCATAATTCACCTTAATTAATATAGATAATATTTTTATTTGCAAGTATTTTCTAGCCACAGTGGCTCCCAACTACCAAATAATATAAATATTGTGAAATAATCATTTGTTTTGCCTCTATTCCACCACAGATAACAAGATTATCACAAACTACAACTCATACTATGTATTCTTTGAATTCTAAAATGAGAAGTGTTTATTATACACTCTAAGCACCTTGTGATACATATTTAGGCATAAACACCCCCCATGGAACTTTATAAATCAATATGAGTACAATATGTCTTATACATAAAAAACATCAAATAAAAATAAGGAAGACACTATGCTTTACCAAAATAGCTCCAAATGAGGAGACTATCAACTTGTCAAATAAGCCATCAATAATCATAAGAGGTGCTTCAAAATAAGGGAGTAGAAAGGTGTCTCCATAAAATAAGGTAAGGTGATAATAAAGTGGCCTCGATGGAGACATGACACAAACTACAAGTGTGTCAAAATACCAATGCAAAAACTAGCATGTTGTGGGCTGAAGAAGAGTGTGGTAAATGGAAAAAAAGCCATCATGTATGCAAAAACATACCAAAAAAAGATAAAAAATAAAAAAAAACCTACAAATAACATGCAAAATAATGTCAAGCTCAGTAAAAAATGCATCCGAGATAGTGTGTGCCCAAATTATAAAGTAAATATTAGTAGGGCCCATAACATTGGCAACCCCCCTGAATATGACACTTTATAGAAGTAGTGTATTTTTAAAAAGTGATGACACCAATGAATAGAGAATTTAAAAACATACATTTAAAAAAAATTGAAATCAAATTTGAGTTATGACTCAAAAGATATAGGCTTTACAAATTCTTATACATTAAAAATTACACTATAAGCTGATTTTAGTGACCAAATCAGAAAAGAAAATAGCCTTCCAACCAATCATTAGAATTGGAATTAAACCAAAAAAAATTTCAAATACTCAAACAATCATACCATATACCCCTATGTGCAATTCAATGTAAAAATAATTCCACTTAAGGGCAAAAACAACATATTTTCCACTTAAGAAAAAGGAAAAATAGTTGTTAGTAAAATTGACATAAATTTTGCATCACTAAATGAAATTAATAATTTCAAAATGATCTATAAATACTAAATTAAGGTACACAAAACCTTAAAAATGTTTGGCATGATTCATCACAGATCAAGAGAAGTTAGCATAAAACTATCCATTTTTATATGGCAAAAGAGTAGTGCCCAAAACAAAAAATTAAAACAACCATAATTTTATTAATACACAAAAATTTAAACCCATAAAATGTCACACAAAGATGTGAGGGAGAATCTCATAATTGAGAAATATTTTCATAAAATTACTTATGAGTAAATATCAATTGATCAAAACATATCACGTTTTGGTAAAAAATGTACTTTTACCCAAAAATGGATTTGCCATAGTGGAAGTGTGAAAACCATATTATATCTTGGGACCTTTTGATATTCAATATAGTCTCATATAATGCTTCAAATCAACACCTTCCAATGTAGTTCAAAAACCAAACTTCTATCACTCCACATAGTTGACCCACAAAGAAGCTTCTACTGCTTCTTCTACTGGAAAAGGGTTATAACATAAAATAATTGAGTAATGGATATTTGATGGCTGATATGATACCATAAAGGAGTTCAAAAAACTCTTCAACCAAGATATCTCCAACACATCATTACCACAACCATTAGTGCTTTAACATACACACATTGATTAAACCGACTATTATTTACAAATTAGATGTGAAAAGCATATGAAAAGGATATACAAAAGATGCATAATACAATATAGATCCCTTGTTTAAGTAGGTAAGGAGAAACAAGATGCAAGATAGTCTAAGTAATGTGGGATAAATCCACACATAGGAAAAAACAAGGAAATGATAAATAACTTATCTAGAAACTAGCAAGCATTGTTACAAACCCACCCTTGTTATACCTTTACATGATTGTTTAAATGTTGATATATCATATGTATAGCTAATTGCTACACTTCCTTACTTAGTTGGACGGTGTTGTTGGATTTCAATGCTATGATACTTGACTACAAGTTAATGTATTCATCATGTTTAAAATTCTACACTTGATGATGAATGGATTACTTGATGTAATTGATATTTGATTATAGTTCATTACTACTTTATCATTTTATCAATTTTTGATCAGATACTACTGATGTATATGCTCAATGGTTATAGTTATTGATTATGAGCTAGGTTGGATCTTGACACTAGTATTAAGAGAATTGGAGTGGTTTTGAGTAGTTAAATGAGTTATGATACGTATCCTTGTATTCTTGGTTAGTATTATGCCATTGGATAGTCTCGTTGATCATTTTTATCATCGTATTTTATTTCTCACTTGTCATTTTTGTTTTTGGTATCCTATCATTCTGCTAGTTGTATTTTGAGAGTTTGCTTGGTGTTAAATCCATCCACTCAGGCTTCTTATTTTCTCTCTCCTCTATATACTCCTCACCACCCTATCTCTACTTGACTCACCCTTGCTGAGACTCTAACTCCCTAAGGGACTTACCTAGACCTACCCAACCATGACACCCCCTTCCCACATGATTTATTACTTTAGTGACTTGGTAATTGTTGGTGGCTTGGTTAATTGATCATTATGGAATTTAAACATTTAAATGACATTTTAAAGAATATCTATTTTTATTATTTTTAATTACTCATGGGTCAAGTTTTGGAAAAGGTCATTAATTACCGTTGATTTATGTTTTTTGGTAGGGGGAATGCCTTGGGAAAGGGGTTAATAGATTTGGAAGAGATTTTATCTCTCTAAATTAAATGAAGAATTGAATAGTGGGTATGGTAAGTTGGAAGGGGAGTAAGGAAAGTCAGACAGGGTGGGTGGACGGGATGTGACTGGGAGGAGAGAAGAATGGAGTGAAAAAAATAAAAATACAAAGAGAGAGGGGTTGAGTTTTGGGCTCTCAAATTTTTGAACTTAGGATTCAGATTTTAGTTCATGATCAATTTACTATTAAAATGAGGGAGGTAATTATCAACATTATCTAGGTCCCTCTTCCCTATATGTAACTGGTAAGTCATTTTCTAACTGAAGCTAGTTATCTTCATGAATGAATAATGATTGTTATTGAGGACAATATAATTTTTCCATTATTATTTTAGTACATAAACCTACAAAAAGAGAATCAAAGTATATAGTATGATTTTTATAAATGTCAACTCAGTTATATTTTAAGCCTAGGGAATGTAGTGTTGTTGGAAGGGCTATGGGTTTCTATTTTAGGGTGTAAATGCCATGACCTGGAAATATCAAAATGATGTTACATATTAATTAGATGAATGTATGGGAAATGATAAAACCCTACTCTTATGATAATATAATGGTTGTGTTTTCTTATGTTTCTATTGCTATTAATGTTGGATTAAAATTTTATAACCTTGTGCTTTAGTCTCAACGATTTCAATCCATTGTATTCCTTTTTATAATTTACTACACCTGTGTATATATTGGTGGGTCATTGTACCCTATTCCTAGTGGTTTTATATCTAAAGAAGTTAATTTAGGAATTAAAATATGAAAATTGACTTGGGGTTATATTAAATCCTAAGGCAGATTTGTTTGGTTGTTATTATATTTTCTATTTCGAATAATCAATTTACGATTTTATTTAATCTTGTGGTAGAGTTTTCTACTAGTTATATATATTATTTGAATTGAATAATTGATTGGGTTCCTTCAAATTTTAAAGGCTACATTTTATATATGTTGTTTATGTGTTCAACTTGAATAGATTTTTGATTGAGACTTTATTCTTAAACTGGTTGTGCATGTTTATGGAATGGTATGATTTGGCCATATGGATGTGCTTTAGTTTGTGATAAATTCCTATACATTTTGATTAATGTTAAATTCACTGTAATAAGGATAAGTTTTTTGGGTCATTCCTCTTAATGAATTGGTTATTATGGTTCCCTTGCATAAGTTTGATTTGGTCAAAATTTCTTGTATGTGGTTTCAATTGGAACCTTCTATGTGTTATTTTAAGTGATTAAATTCTGTTGTGGCTTTAATATAGTTCTGTATGCTTTATGTATGGTTGAACTATGGGAATAAGGGCAAAGCTTGATAGAATTGTCATATTATAATGAGGGTTTCTAACTTTTAATTAAAACCATTTGAAAGGTCTATTATTTTGTTAACTCATGTTGACCCAATTTTAATATTCAGGGATCATATTAGGTCATGATACCTCATTATAATCCCCTGAATCTCTTATATCGATTGTTGTCTTAAAATCAATTTATTGTTTGAATGCTTATTGGAATCATTGCTACCATTTAACTAAATTATTGGTATTAATGGAGATTATAATGAATGCATTAACTAGGTTTTATATGTCGACTATTTTTAATTATTAGATCGATTCTAGATTTATAATTGCTTTATGTTTTGAATGATTGCTAGAATCATTAACTACTGCTTTGGGATTTGACATGGCTGAGTCAAATGAATAGGTTGAGTGGTTGTATGTCTATTTGGTTTTATTATGGGAATATGGTTCAGTTGTGTGTAACTATTAATTTATATGTTTATACTCTCTATTTTTTTTTATGATTATGTGAAGTGTATCCTTGTTGGGTCACCATTCCCAGACTAGGCCTAAATAACTAAGCATTAGTTTGTATGCTTGTATGTTTGGTTTATAAAATTTCAACCAGGATAATATAAGCTGAATGTACACTTGAAGGGGCTCCAAGTTGGTTTTTATGGAAGTTATGGAAATGGATTTAGTTTTTAAATCCATTAATATATCCTTCAAATAGCCTATAGTTGGTTATCCCCACTTTTGATTTATATCAACGTCGGGTTAGTTATTTATGTCTCACCTCAGAATGGTGCTTGTATGTCATTCATTAGTGTTATGTTATTGTGTTGAGATGTCCAAATTGATCAAAACTCCTTTCTTGACCCTAGTTGTTGAAACCATCATCTAGCTGATGGTTAAGGTGGTAAGGGCCATCGATGTTTGGGTTCATAGGGATGGTCGGGAGGGTTTATTTCAATTTTATACTACTCCATTCTTGGATGACCTCATGGACAGGTGTGATGTAAATGGGTAATGTTTTATTTCTTATCATAGATGCTATAATTCTTTCATATTGCATGCTTAGTAGATGTAACTATAAATCTAATTTCATTTTGATTCAGTTTAGTTATACTTGGCATTTGGCATGCTAACCATGTGATTGGATAGGGATCCTTCGAGAATAAAATGTAAAGGCTTATAATGTTGATTATGCGGTAAGAGGTCAAAGTTACTTTAAATTTATGAATTTAATCATTTATATATATTTGGGTTTTATCCTTGGAATGATAGTTGATTATCATTACTAATGCTATATTAGTGTACTATCTTGTTATCATCATTATAGAATATATGGTATATGATGTTATGCATGCTTAGTGTAGAATTTACTTCTTATGCAAGTATTATATAACTTATATATATTCTCTTGATTTGAACCATCACGGTAATGTTGGTGTAGAGATTGATTAGGCAAATAAATTACATATATTTTGATAATTTAGGCATACTTGAGTATGCTGGTTTGGATTATTAGCAAGCTAAGATCTTATCTTGAATAATAGCTATTGATAAATTATCTAAAAAATTCCTTTGATATATATATATATATATATATATATATATATATATGCTTATGATTTTTTATGTACGTTGGAATAAACTCTTATGATAGCATTAGTATTTGGAACTGTTCTTTTAGTGGGTTTCAACTTGTCTATGGAATATAGAGATCTCTTCAAATGTTTCAACTTGTATATTGTATATGATATACATGATCAATTTTAGTTTAGCTGGCTGTCATGCATATGTGGAAGGCATAAATAAAATTTTACTTGCATACTTGGAACTTTTGAGACTGCATGCTCAGGTATGCAAGTTATTATTAAACAAAAATTTTGTTGGTTGGTTCTCATATTTTAAAGTTTCAGATTAGTTCTATTATTGAAATGTATAAGTTTTTGAGTTGGTGGATAATTTTGAACATCATAAGTTCCCTAAAACTTCCCACAATAGTAAATCGACAAGCATAGGTCTAAGAAGACCTAAGATAGATTGCAAGCTCATTTGTGTAGTGACATCCATTGGAGGGAAAAAATGGAGGATGTTTAGTTCACCGATATTCATCGGCCATAGTTGAAAAAGGCTGACTACGGATACCATAGCTAGTGGGATCCACTCTTGTTTCAGAAAGGGATCTAACTATCATGGTATATTAGTGTAATTTTAATATTTATAATTACATTATAGTTTTATACCATATTATTTTTAATGCATTCTCATGTTGACAAGTGGTAGGTGGAGGAGAATTTAAGTGGTGATATTCAAGAAGTCCATGTGGTGGGTCCTCAGGCTACCACATGGCCTACCACCACATGGCATATCACCACATAACCTACCACCACATGGCCTGCCACCACTTCATGTTAATTCTAAGACACGTTATTGAGCTTGAGACATAAATGCATTATCTATTCAAGTTTGAGATATGGAGAACTCATTAACCAACCTATCATGACTGAGTTTGAAGTATAAAGCTTGAGATTTACCTCAAAATTGAGCCTAATCTAGGTCATCATTCTAGCTCACAATGGTTTTAACTATGTAATGCTATCCTTGTCTAAGTTTGATCAGGATCTTCTCCAATCGAGCTCAAAGATTTTAAACAAACAAAAGGCTAGAGACATGGCTGTAACCACACATTACAAAGGCCAATGGAGCCTATCTAAAGGCTTTATTAACATACAATCCAATGAATGTGGGATCTTTATCCCTTGAAAAAAATACATACTCAAACCCTAGGTCAAACCCATGACCTTGAGAACTAAAAAAGAAGATTTGACTGTTACACCATGGCATTGACACAATAGTTGAATGGCTGTAAATGCTAATTATAGTTTATTTGTTAGGATTGTTGGAGAATCTAAGCCTATTAGGGATGCATCATCAATTTTTAAGGTCAAAAATTTGAGAAGATGGGCATATTATTTTAATTGAAAATTCCTTTGAATGAGTTGGGCAAAAAAAGAAGATACGTGATTGTATATTTACGTAGGCCATTCATGTTTTGTAGGAGGGATTGGTGATTGTGTTTTAAATTTACAAGGTAGAATGTTGTATTGGCCAAATATAAGCCATTTTTGTTCATTCTTGAAACTTTAAGAGGTTTTTAAGCCTATGTAAATTGCATATAAACCTTCTAAAAACTAGAAGGTAGTTTATAAAAAAATTTAGAGTGTTTTGCCTCCTTGAAGAGAGAGAAACTACCCATTTTGGAGATATATATATATATATATATAGGTGATCATTTTGGGAGTGAAGGACATTTGTGATCTATGATTGTAATTCTTTAGAGGTTGATAAACCAACTACAAGTTATTATAAATCATTCAAGGATGTAAGTTTTAATCATTATATTTATATCTCGTTTATAATGGAATATTTCTAAAGAACTCAGAGACGTAACCTATTTGGGTGAACTCTGTAAATAATTTCCATGTTTTTGTATTTTTTTTTTGCATTCAATTTTTTAATAGATTTTAATCAATTATTAATATTTGGATGTAAGTTTAATTAAGCTATGACATTTATGAAAACAATTATATAAGTGGCTTTCTGATCATTTTGAATGTGAAGATGGTATGAATGAGTTATTGAAAACACTTGTATCTCAGTTTTGAATTCATTTTAACCATATTAAGATTTAGTTTTATCATTTTTTAAATGCCATTTTTGAATATCCATTTATACACTATTTTGAAGACACTAAGGGGGTAAACATAGTTTATGGATAAATTTGGTATAAGAGCAATTAAAATACAGGGATTAACTTCTGATTATGTGAAAGTTTGATTTTATTTCAGTGTTTGGTTAGATTATTTGTAGACATTAGACTTGTTGTTCACTCCATTTGCAGTGTTGGAAGTATAAGTTTTTTTTAGGAACATGAAACCATGGGTAAGTTATCCAAACAAAAGAAACTTGATGAACTCAAAGCATTTAATATGCAGATCCAAGAAGACAACTCTCTCTTGAGATCAAAGTTTTATTCATTGGAAGAGAAAGTTGAAAGGTTTAAAATTGAATTGAAAGCCAAAGATGAGCTCTTGGAAAGACTAAAAAATGGTGAATGAATGAAGGATTTGACTTCCACATTAGATGTAGAAACCATGACAGATGAATGCACTGTAAATAAGTCACCATGTAGTAATTCCTCTCATTCAGTTTTAGATATTTATTTTGGTGATTTTGAAAAACACTCTAAGGGTATTAGATCTAAAATAGTAAATAAAATGGGATTTAATGGAAAGGTCCTAAGAAAATATGGCCAAGAAATTACTAACCCCATTCAAGTAGAGGATAAGCCTCATCCTATAGGATTACGATTCATTTTTGGTGATAGGAGTGAAACAAGTGAATGTTCCAAGTTAATTGAAACTGTAAAGAAGAGACCTACACCACAACCCACAAAAGGTAAAAATAGTAATGGGAATAATTCCAACAATATTGATTATAAATAACTTAAATATTACAATGTTACTTTTGAATATAATATACAAAATTTATGGTACATTTATCCATGCAATTTTATAGATTGTTTAACCACTGTGTAGCCAAATGTTGGAAATCTAAATCTTTGTTAGGAAAGATTTTGAAAGACCACTCTCTTAGATAGTGTTATAAGAATGGCTAAGAGTATGTTTTCCAAAAAAGTGGATAAACATTTATGTACTCATTATAACAAGAAAGGACATGAGGTTAATAGGTGTTGGCAGCTTCATCCCAAACAACATTGGAGAGTTGTGAAAAAGGAAAGAATTGTTAAACCAATAGTTTTAGATATAACCCATGTAAAAACTTAGGTAAAATCTAAGGATAATTTGGTTAAATGGTTTGGAAAACAATTATTTAGTTTTATATTTGCATACCTATGATAATTTATTATCATGAAAATGTTTAAAGTAGTTTTGATATTCCATTGAAATTAAAAGGAAAATATTTGGTTTTGAACATATTTTTGGGCTATCATCTATGAGAAAATTTGAGTGATAGGTTTATTATACTTGGATTATTTTATCACGTTCATGGTTTTGATAAAATCTCTATTTTGAATCTTCTAATAAGTTTTGAGTACTAATGCATTGGTAAAGGAGTTAACTCATGTTTAAACTTGGAGATATACCCATATGATTTTTAGCTTTGAATATGGTTTATTGGAGTAACCTGTAGAGAAAATCCAAGGGATAGGTTTATCATATTTGGATTTTTTTCTTACGTTTGGGTTTTTGGAAAAACTTTAGTTTGAAATTTGACAACAATATATGAAGGTTGTATGGGGCATGATTAGTATGTCTATTTTGGGAAAACTTGAATTTCAATATATATGTTATTACTTACTTTGTGCAACTATATTAGAGGCTTTTAAGATCCTTTTTGGGCACTGTTTGTAATTGTAATAATTATACAAACTTTTTGTAGCCATGCATAATATTTGCACATGTTTATAAGTCCCTTATTTTGGGCATTTATTTGTAACTATAAAATGTGGTTGCAATTAAGGTGTGTATTTATTGCACTTACAAACTAGTTTATAATTGCACATGGTGATCATTTTTCAGTGTTTGGTAGATTCACCATTTTGGAGATGTGACATTTATACAAGTAGTTTGCTCCTATTTACAATTTGATATTGGATAGAGATGTTCTTCACTGATAGTTTAGGGATTTAGTTTGAATTTTAAATCATTACCATGATATGTTTTAGTGATATTTTATAGAGTCGATAGTTTATAGGGTTAGTGAACAACTAATTAATATTGGCATTTTGGTTGTTATTTCATACTATTCTATTTGAGCATTTACAATATTAGCCATAGATTTAGTTTGACATTGTAATTTGATGGCATTTATTTACACTAATCCATTCTAAAATGGATTTTGAATATTATTGCAAGCTTAAAACTACCATGTTATAATCTGGGTTCTGTATGTTGGTGTTATGCAGAGAACCATTTACCAAATTTAGTGGGTGACTTGAATTTTTGGGACCAAAAGTGTCTTATTGGGGAGGTGTGATCTAGAAGATAATTTAGAACATTAGAAGTTCCCCAGAACTTCCCAAAATAGTCAACTGACAAGCACATGTCTAGTAGGACCTGAGATCGATTGTAAGTTCATTTATGCAGTGACATTTGTTGAAGGGAAAAAATAGAGGATGTTTAGTTCATCAATCTTCATCGGTCATAGTTGAAAAAGGCCGGATATAAAGACTATAACTGGTGGGGTCCACTCTTGTTTCAGAAGGGGATCTATTTGCCTTGGTATATTAGTGTAATTTTAATATTTCCAATTACATTATAGTTTTATACCATATTACTTTTAGTGCATTTTCATGTTGATAAGTGGCAAGTGGAGGTGCATTTTAAGTGGAAATATTTGAGAAGTCCATGTGATGGGTCCTTAGGCCACTACATGGCCTACCACCACTTCATGCTAGTTCCAAGTCACACTATCGAGCTTGAGACACAAATGCATGCTCTATCCAAGTTTGAGATATGACTAGCTTAATAACCAACCTGTCATGACTAAGTTTAAAGTATGAAACTCAAGATCTACCTCAAAACCAAGCCTAAGATAGATCATCATTCTAACTCATAATGGTTATAACTACTTAATGCTAACCTTGTCTAAGTTTGATTATGATCTTATCCAACCAAGATAAAAAAATCTAAACAAATAAAAGGCTAGAGACATGGCCACAACCATGCATTACAAAGGTTAATATAGCCTATTTAAAGGCTTTATTAACATACACTCTGATGAATGTGGGATATTTATCCATTGAATAAAAATACATGCCAAAACCCTAGGTTGAACCCATGACCTCAAGGACCAAAAAGGAAGATTTGGCCATTACACCATGGCATTGACACAATAGTCGAATGGTTATAAATGCTAATTATAGTTAGTTTTTTGGGATTTTTGGAGAATCTTAGCCTATGAGGGATATGTCACCCATTTTATAAGGCTAAGAATCTATGAAGATGGGCATTTTATTTTAATTTAAAAGGCCATTAAACAAGCTAGGAAAAAAAAGAAGAACGTTATTATATATGTACATAGGCCACTCATGTTTTGCAGGAGGGATTGGTGACTGTGTCTTAAATTTATAAGGTAGAATGTTGTATTGGCCAAATATAAGCCATTTTTGTTCATTCTTGAGACTCTAGGAGGTTTTTTAGCCTATGTAAATTATAGAGAAACCTTGTAAAAAATATAAGGTATTTTATAAACCTTTTGAGAGTGTTTTTCTTCCTTTAAGAGAGAAAAATTACCCATTTTGAAGACATACACACACACACACACACACACACACACACACACACACACACACACACACACACACACACACACACACACACACACACACACACACACACACACACACACACACACACACACACACACACACTTGTAGGTGTTCATTTTGGGAGTGAAGGACGTTTGTGATCTATGATTAGAACTCTTCAGAGGTTGATCAACCAACTATAAGTTATTATAAATCATTTAGGGATGTAAGTTTTAATCATTATATTTATATCTTATTTATGATTGAATGGTTCTAAATAACTCAAAGACATATCCTATTTGGGTGAACTCTGTAAATAATTTTCATGTCTTTATATCTATTTTGCATTCAATTTTTCTATATATTTTAATCAATTATTAATATTTGGATGTAAGTTTAATTAAGCTATGACATTTATGGAAAAAAATCATATAAGTGGCTTTTTGATCATTTTGAATGTGAAGATGGTGCAAATGAGTTATTGAAAACACTTATATTTTATTTTTGAATCCATTTTAACCACATTAAGATTCAGTTTGATCATTTTGAAGACACTAAGGGGGTAAACACAGTTTATGTATCAATTTGGTATCAAAGCAATTGGAATGCAGGGATTAGCTTCTGATTATGTGAAAGTTTGATTTCAATTAAATGTTTGGTTAGATTATTTATAGACATTAGATTTATTATTTACTCTATTTTTAGTGTTGTAAGTAAAAGTTGTTTGTAGGAAGAGAAAACCATGGGAAAGTGTCCAAACAAGAGAAAATTGATGAGCTCAAAATAGTTAATATGCAGATCCAAGAAGAGAAATCTCTCTTGATATCAAAGTTTTATTCCTTGGAAGAGGAAGTTGAAAGGTTGAAAACTGAATTACAAGCCAAAGATGAGCTCTTGGAAAGACTAAAAAATGGTGAATGAATGAAGGATTTGCCTTCCACATCAGATGTAGAAATCATGACAGATGAATACAATATAAATAAGTCATCATATAGTACTTCCTCTCATTCAATTTTATATATTGATTTTGGTGATTTTAAAAAACACACTAAGGTTATTGGATCTAAACTATTATAAAATGGGATTTAATATAAAGGACCTAGGAAAAGATGGCTAAGGTACTACTAACCCCATTCAGGTAGAGAATAAGCCTTGTCATGCAGGATTGGGATTCATTTTGGTGATAGGATTCAAATAGGTGAATGTTCCAAGTCAGTTGAAACTACAAAGAAGATACATATACCACAACCCATAAAAGGTAAAAATAGTAATGGGCGTAATTCCATCAATATTGATTATAAACAACTTAAATATTCCAATGTTCCTTTTAACTATAGTATACAAAATCTGTGGTATATTTATCCATACAGTTTTTCTGGATTGTCTAACCACTATGTAGCCAAATGTTAGAAATGTAAATCTTTGTTAGGAAAGATTTTGAAAGACCACTCTCTTATACATGTTCTGAGAATGGTAGCAATACTATTTTTTCTAAAAAAGTGGACAAACATTTATGTACTCATTTTAAGAAGAAATGACATGAGGTTAATAGGTGTTGGAATATTCATCCCAAAAAACATTGGAGAGTTATGAAAAAGGAAAGAATTGTTACACCAATAGTTTCAGATATAACCCATGCAGTTAAATGGTTTGGAAAATAATTCCTTAGTTTTATGTTTGAATAGTTGTGATAGTTTATGATGAGCTCAAAATATGGCTCATTATTTACATGTTATTTCCCTCAATTCATCTCTTAAAGGATATTCTCTTATGTAAATCATAGATTGTTAGATAGCTATTACATGGAAAATAGATACTTGTCTTGTTTATATTAAACCAAAGACTAAACTTTTACTTTGTTATTAATGTATAATACATAGCATTTTTTAGTGATTTTTTGTTGTGAAGAATGCTTAGGAAGAAGACATAGATGATGTATAGTAAAATTTCAATTTTGATCTCCATTTATCAAAACTACAGACTCTACAAGCTTGCTTATATGAACTCTACAGGCTTGTTTCTATAGACTCTATAGGCTTATTTCTACAGACTCTACAAGATTGTTTCTACAGAATCTATAGGCTTGTTTCTATGGACTCTGTAGGCTTGTTTCTACAGACACCATAGGATCATTCCTACCGACTCTATAGGGTCAATTTTGAGAATTTTTTAAGGACGAAGCTACAAATGGGGAAGCTGATGGCCAGATAAGATAAGAGAGAATCATTCTAGCTAGAGTCAAATAAGTAAAATAACCACCTGTTATTTTATAGGATTTATTTTTGATAAAATTGTATATAATTGGATCTTAGGACTATTATAGCATAGTATATTTATTTCATCAGGATAATTGGATCTCTTGGAAATCCAATCTCCTATCTTTAGATGAATGGATTGACCAAGGAATCCTATTTCTTTGTATCCTATTTTGAGTTGATTGTATTAGTATAAAATGTAAGATTTCATCATTGAAAGATATCAGATATCATATGAGATGATAGAGAGCATATAATAGAGGAAAAATATGTACAAATATAGTATAGGTTTTAGACAGATTGTAATCATTTTAGTTTTATGAATTATCACTTCAGTTTATAGCATTGATTAATTTTTATTCATGAGTCTGAGAGGAGAAAGGGCCCACTCTCCTTGGAATTAGGAATTATGTATGGTATTTATGTTATGTTATATAAACTCTTTAACTAATTAGAATCTTGTTACTATTTGCATTTATTCATAAAAACATCAAAACAAATTCACAGTTTAAAAGGCATTTCCTTATTTCAAAGTCATTTATTTTCTAAGCAAAGTGTGTTTTCTTTTACAGCAAACATGTGAAGCAAATTTCCTTTTTTCAGTTAGGAGTGTGATTTTACTTTCTATGTAAGCGTAAATAGGAGTATGATTTTACTTTCAAGAAAAAGAGTGGATTGATTTGATTAAATAGTTACATATTTTTCCTTTTTAGCAAAAGAGTGAATCAAGTAGTTTAGGACACATTTCTTTCTTTAGTCAAAGTTAGAATAAGACTATCAAACACCTCCATAAGTAGACTTCTAGATCTACCATCCTATAGCTTACTACATATAGCTTTGGATACCAGCCCTGATTGATAAGATATCAATTGAATATTAATTAAATGAGGAGTTAAATGACACTCATCATTTTGGTGTCATTGTCAGGGAAACAAGGTGTTAGTAAGGTAATAATTATTGGTCTAGAGTGAAAAACAAAAAAAATTGTAAAACCCATAAAATTTTAATAAATTGTTGTACCATCGTAGAGACTCTAAAGGATGATTCATCCCAAAATTTCCACCAAGAACATAATTTGAAACTCCTTCAACATCTCTAATTAGTGAACTAGAAGTTACGAGTGAAACCTATCTGCAAGAATCTTCAAAAAATTAGATAAGAACTAGGCCATTGCCACAAGCAAGCCCCATAGGACAAATTATTTAGGATCAATCTCTTATAGGAAGGCATTATTTAGAAATTGCCAAGGACTTAGAAGAAATATTTCAAAAATCCATAGCTAAAAAAAATTTGAGAACTTTGAACAACCCATAACTGATACCACAAATATTCAATGGGAAGATCATCCTAGCTTTGAAACATTATCAGAAGAAGAAAATATGGCTCTCCACTAAAATCAACAACTTGCACAAGCAAGAAGGAATTTTTCCTTTCTTATTGTTGCAGATCCTAATGATCAAACCCCCATAAAAAATATTTCATTAGCTAATCTACCAAATTTTTGGGGAAGATCTACAAAAGATCTTGATCAATTCTTTTTTGAGTTTAAGGTGCTATGTCAAACCTATGATTACATAACATATAGCCAGAAATTAAAACTATTTCCCTCTACACTTAAAGATGCAGCTATGAGATGGTTCATGGGTTTACCTGGTGACTCTATTAGAACATGGGATGACATGGAGATAAAATTCTTGAACAAATACTAATATTACTGTTGACTACAAGAAAGAAAAGAGGATTTCTTTAAAATAAAATAGAATGAGGATGAATCTTTAGAGGATTATTTGGATAGATTCATGTTCAATCATAAAATAAGAAATTATCCACTCATTGAAGAAGATCAGAAATTGGTTTTCTTAAAAGGGTTAGATGAAGATACTAGATATGGCTTAAATTTTATGGGAGAAGGAGATATAAATAAGTTGGCTTTCGATTAGATTTTTGAGCTTTGTAGCAACTACTCTTGAATAAAACCTAGAATTAGGAAAGGAAGGTTTGGGAAATCTAATGAAGTGGGTAGGCTAATGAAAGAATTTGCTAATATAAATATAGATATATTGGTTACACTAAATAGTATTTTAGATGTCCTTTAAGTTAAGGCAAATGCAACAGAACCCTTAACAATCTACTGTCCTAAGTGCAGATAGAAACATGCCCTTAGAGACTGCCCCCTAAATAGAACCAATGTTTTATCATGTGTGATATGAGATGAAATAGATCATGATACAAAAAATTACACCCTTCTACCTATTTTAAAGAATCAAATGAAAACACAAGTCCAGTCCACTGAAGAAGTAAATTATATCTAGAGACAAAACTTTGCCCCATAAAACTAGGCTCAAAGACAGTTTAATGTAAGAAACCCAGTTAATCCATGAATGACACCATGGAATGTTTTAGTCCCTTCACCTTTTTGGAATCAACCCTAAATTCCATCAATCCAAAATCCATGGGTAAGACAAGATTGGATGCCAACACCCCCATGGATGGTGCCATAGCCACAACAACAATAGGTACCATAGCAAAAATGGATGCCACAACCATATCAATAATGGAATTAGTAGTGGAACCCACAACAATAATTCACCCAACAAAGAAGACCAATTCAATAAAAAACTATAATGCTACCCCCAGTTATTCAGCAATAAGGACAAATCAATCAACCCTCAATGCTTGCACAACTAATAGAAAATCTAAAAAATAAACAACTAGCACGTGTTTATGTTAATGAATAGGAAGAGACAATCAATGTTGGAGATATTGAGTGTACAAACATATATTTAAGATCAGGGAAAACTATACAAAAACCTCTAGTTCTCATTTTTGAGATACCTGATGAAAAATAAAAAATAGACTCATCCCAATTAAACACTAGAGAAGCTGAAATCAAAATGAGCTCTGAAGTAAACAAAGAAAACACTACTACACTAGTAGTTCCTTCTTTTCTTGAAAGATTAATATAAATTGATATTAAACTAGAGTCAAAATTAGTCCATGAGTTGTAAAATATCAATATTGAGGTACCCCTACTACAAGATATTAGGGATATACCTGAATTGAACAAGATCATCAAAAACCTTTATGTCAAGACACTGAGGAGGAAAGCAAAATATCTAAGAACCATTCATGTTGATGGAAAAGTTGTTGATTTACTAGAAAAAAACTATTAGTTCCAAAATATGTAGATCCAGGAAGCCCAGTGATCACAGTCACAATCAGAGGTAAAGAGATTCCTAACGTCTTGGTAGATTTGGGAGTAACAATCAATGTTATGACAAATGATACTCTCCATACATTATATCTTATGAGAATTCAACCCACAACTACAATTCTTCAAATGGTGGACCAATCTATAACTAAACTAGAAGGGAGTATAGAAAATATTTAAGTACTAATAGAGTTTTAGGAGTATCTAGTAGACTTCATGGTCTTACAACCTAAAACACAGAATCTAGGATATCCCATAATCCTAGGTAGACCATGGTTGGCTACTATAGCAACATTAATTGATTGTAGGTTAGGAGACATGCCCATTTATAATAGGTTAAAATCCAAATGCATCTCTTTGTATCCCCTTGCAAAACCATCAACAAATGACATACAAGAACTTTGGGTGGATGAATTAGACAACTCATCAAACAACATTTCCTCATTAGCTATGATCATAGTTAAAAATAACTCGGAAGAATTGAATAGAGACATTTATCCAAAATCTATGGATTCTATCAGTCTAAAAGCTATGGACTCTACCAGTCCAAAAGCTATAGACTCTGTTAGTCTAAAAGCTACAGACTCTGCTAGTCTGGAATCTATGGACTCAACCAGTCTAGAAATTATGGACTGCCTTAGTTTAGGATTCTTGGGTCAGATATAATTTTATGAAACTTACACTTCTACTTATTCTAGTGCTTCCTCATCATATGATCATGGATTCATTCAAGAAAGTATGTGGAAATTAGCAAACCAACAACAAACTCATTTCTTAGATTATTCCATTGTTCTTTAGCAAGACTGATTCCTCCTAGAAAAGAGTTTATTGATAATGTAACCATGTTTCATAAGCTACTTCCTCATCCATGTCCTCTAAACTTATTGATTAGTGAATTCAATTAAATATAATCCAACTACCTAGGTACAAAACCAAGTATTATCTGGAAAGATTTTGAACATCAATAGTTGGTTAACAAATGAAGAGGAAGATCAACTCTTTAAAGTGTTGGAAATACATACCAAGGATTTTGCTTGGGATTATACCAACATGAAGGGAATTCAGCCTAGCATATGCACTCATCACATTTACACAAATTTTGTCAAACTAGTTAGACAACCACAAAGAAGAATAAACCTAGCATTAAAGGAGATAGTCAAAATAGAGATCCAAAAATTATTGGAAGTTGGGTTTATTTACCCCAACTCAGACAGCCAGTGGGTTTCACCTCTGGTAATTGTGCCCAATAAAATTAGAAAATTAAGGGTATGTGTAGATTATAAAGAACTAAATAAAAAAACACTAAGAGATTACTTTCCTTTACCTTTCATTGATCAAATTCTTGATAACTTAGCAGGGAAAAGATATTTTTCCTTCCTAGATGGGTTTAGTGGGTATAATCAGATAATGGTAGCAGCTGAAGATCAAGATAAAACCATATTTACCTACCCTTGGGGAACTTTTGCTTATCGAGTACTTCCATTTGGACTCTATAATGCTCCAACAACCTTTTAAAGAGCAGTTCTAGCAATATTCTCTAACCTTACAAACAATTGTGTTGAAGTATATATGGATTATTTCATCATTTATGGTGGAACTTATGAAGAGGTTCTTACCAACAAAGTGTATTGATCAGATGTGAGGAATATCAATTATCTTTGAGCCATAAGAAATGTTTGTTGATGATGGATGAAGGAATAGTGCTGGAACACCATATTTTTTGTAAAAGGCATTCAAGTAGATCTAAAGAAGGTTGAAATAATCTCTAACTTACCCATTCCACAAACACAAACTGAAATAAAGAGTTTTTTGGGACATGCTGGTTACTACAGATGCTTCATAGATAATTTTAGCCAGATAGCTACCCCTATGTTTTCTTTGCTTACAAAAGATAGTACATTCAAATGGAGTGATAGTTGCTAGTAGGCATTTAAGACCATCAAAGCTAAACTTGTTACTGCTCTAGTATTGAGAGGACCAGATTGGACTCAACAACTCCATATATACAAAGATGCTTCCAATAAAACACTAGGAGTAGTCCTTGGACAAAAGGATGAAGAGGGTAACATGTATATTATATATTATGTTAGCAAAAACATGACACCTACTAAAATAAATTACACCACAATTAAAAGGGAATTCCTAGCTGTAGTCTATGTAATTAACAAATTTAGACACTACATAATAGGCTACAAGTTATTTGTATATACAGACCATTCAGCTATTAGATACCTTACTAATAAACCAATTGTGGGAGGTAGGATTATTAGATGGTTGTTGCTCTTACAAGAATTTGATGTCACTATTATATATAAACTAGGGAAGTCTAATATGGTTTCTGATTTCTTGTCAAGAATGAACACTATAGGTGAAGAAGAACTAGTGGAAGATGACTTTCTAGATGAACAACTATTTTCTATTTCATCAAAATCTCCATGGTTTGCCGATATAGCCAATTACCTCACCACAGGGAAGTTTCCTCTACAATTTTCACAAAAAGAAAAGAAACATTCAATCAAAGAAAGTTCTTATTTTAAATGGATTAATAAAATGTCATTCAAACTTGGACCTGACCATGTGCTTCATAGGTATGTGACAAATATAGAAACTTATGATATCATCAAAGCTTGTCATGATGAATTAAGAATAGGTCATTACTCAGCCCAAAGAACCATATACAAAATCCTAGGAGCATGATACTATTGGCCTCACCTTCATCAACAAGTAAAAAGATATGTCAGACATTGTGATGTTTGTCAGAGAATTGGATAGCCTACTCTTTCAATAGAGATGCCTCTGCACTCTCATCCTTAATTGGTTTTAGAACCATTTGAGAAATGGGGAATTGATTTTATAGGTCATGTGGATGCTCCTTTTAGAGGAAAAGAATATCTCCTAGTATGTACAGACTATGTGACCAAGTGGACAAAAGTGAAAGTATTAACTCATGGAAGAGAAGAGATGGTAGCTGATTTCTTATATTTCAAAATCATGCAAAGATTTGGTGATCTAAAGGAGATAGTCTCAGATCAAGGACCGAAGTTCATGTCAAACATGATAAAGCACTTCATGCAAGTATATCAAAATCAACACAGAAAAACATCTCCATACTACCCACAGGCTAATGGGCAAGTTGAAGTCACCAACAAAGGACTAGAAACCATTTTAGCTGAGGTTGTTAATTCCATTAGAAAAGATTGGGCAGATAAGGTACTAGAAGCTGTTTGAGCCTATAATACTACTTGGAAAATAATAACATATTTTCACCTTATGAATTGGTTTATGGTAAGAATCCCTTATTATCTGTAGAATTTGAGAAATAAACTTTGAAAAGAATTGTAAAATTAGGGATTAAATTAGAAGAAATACAAAAAGTAAGACTCCTACAGCTTAATCAACTTGATGAGATGAGGATGGAAGCACTACAAAGAACTGAATTGGTACAACATCAAAGAAAAGTTTGGCATGATTTACATATCAAGCAATGGAAGTTTTAGAAAGGAGATTGGGCACTATTTTTTGATTCCAAATTTCAACAGTTTAAAGGAAAAATACAAATGAGGTGGTTGGGACCTTATCAGATTGAGGTCTTTGAAAATGGTTCTGTTAAGATAATACCTATTAATGATAGTAAAAGAGCTCTATTAGTCAATAGACATATATTGAAGCTTTATCAGAAACCTCTCAATAATTTTTTTTTTGTTTAAATGGTAAAAGATACTCTATTTCTTTATTATAAATTTTGTTTTTGCACTTTGGCTAGCCATTGCTAGTTTTCTAGCCAAAGCCCTTTTTGCAATGCATAACTAGCCAACAAGCTTGTTTTTTGGGCATGCATTGTCAATAGTGTCCCTGGAAGGATTTTTTTGAGGACTCTACTTCTTCGAGAGAAACTACTTCAAATCAAGTAGTTATTCTAGAAGGCTTTGCTTCTTCTAGAGAACCTATTCCTTGATGATCCTATATATATATATATATATATATATATATATATATATATATATCAAAAGTGAAAATCCTTTCAGGGACACTATTGACAATGCATGCCTAGAAAATGTTGGCTATGCATTGCAAAAAGGATTTTGGCTAGAAAACTAGTAATGGCTAGCCAAAGGGAAAAAACAAAATTTATAAGAAAAAAATAAAGTATCTCATCATGTCATTATGATTTTTCATGTTGAATAATCCATGCAAAATTATTTATGCAAGCCAAATGGCAAGCAAAAGATACATCTAAGGTCAAAGTGAGACATATATTCTATTTATCTATGTTTAGTTAACTAATTATATTTGATTTAATTAAGACTTATTCTATAGAGATGACCCAAACATGAATATTCTAAAATGGAATGACATGACACATGCTATAATGAAAAAGCATGCAAATGAGCTGCCAAAGGTGTATGGATAAGTGTGAAGTTTTGGTACAATCAATTGAGTCATCATTCCTGATAATGATAGGATGTCATAAAAGGGGTTTTAAATGAATTAATAAATCACTGTCACCATCAAAGTGTAATGTCATTATTTCATTTCATTTGTATTAATATGACAAAATGGTTGGCACACTCCATAGAAACATGTGGTGCTTAATTGTATCAAGTCATCATACCAAACTATGGACTCATGCAGCTATGGAGTTTCATATGAACCATTTCATTTCTATAGACTTCAACAGAAGCTGGTCTATAGATCCTCCATGATTGTTTCCTACAAATCCTTAGTGACTATAACCTACCAATTTTAACAATAGATTGGTCTACACCCCAATCGAAGTTAAAGGAATAGAGGTATCTATAAATTCACATAGAAATGGGATAGAAGATGAGATCAGAGCCAAAGAATGCAATAAAGTTTCATAAAGACAAAGCTTCTGTGGTAGTGTTTAGAGCCAATGGCTAGCTACCTTTCATTGAAAAGTTCTAGGGTTTTGATGAAATAATGGTAAGTGAATTAATCACTAATCTCACCCTTGAATTTTCAATTGTGAAAGGCATTGTTATTCCTGTTATAAATCAAATTATAAGCCAAATCATATAAGTTCCAGAAGAGGGAATGAGAGCTATAGGCAAAATTTCATTTAGTGATTTAATTAGTCATTGTAATGGTAATGAATATACTGGGACTTCATGTCTAGTAGATTCCAAGGTAAAATCAAAAGGGATTAGTATAAATTCACTTTTTAAATGTTGGAAATCTGTATCCAAGTGGGTACTCAAGTATATCATTTGTGAGGAGCAACATAGTCTTTTAGGAGGAGATGCCATGAAAATGTTAATATACCTTAATCATGGGAGACAAAACCCTCAGCACAAGATCAACCTCCCATCCTTCTTATATGGTGCCCTTCAAGTTATGACTACAACTACTAACGTTACTCTTAGGCACCATGGCCTGATTCACCTAATTATCCAACATCACTTCCTTCAGCAAGGACAAGAGGTTTGGGAGGAATTTTAGAACAATATAACACAATAAATTCTAAATATGCCTACACAAGAGACCTCAAATTTACCATAGGAACATTCATCTCTACCTACTACATATATTGAGAAAATAACTCCAAATAAGAAATCTCAGACTGTAGTCTCAATAGAAGTCCCTTCTTCTTCTTCAAGTTGAATCACAAGGTCTCAAATCTCTAAAGTTTCAAGGTCTTCATAAGAACCTAATGAATCTATAGTGTAACCAATTCCCTTGTCAGGAAGAAGAAAATTGAGATGAAAGGTTGCTACAAAACTTGATAAGACCAAGGGTTTGATGGTTGAGAAGGAAAGCCAATTGAGTGTAGCTTAGAGAGTGACCAAAAGAAGGATAAGGCTAATTCTAATAAATGAATATGAACAAGAGGCTACAGACATTTTGGGTAGTTTTAAAATAGTAACTCATTCCCTTATACATCAAAATATCCCTATAACTTTTGATTTTGAAGAAACTCCTTTTGAAAGAAACTCTCCAATCATTATGAAGGAGTCAATTCCAGAAGAAGAGCCAATTCCAGAAGAAGAACCACACATGATAGAAGAATCAAGTATGGTAGAATAACTACCTATTCTAGTTGAAACTGTAATGGATAAATGGAAAACTATATGTATAAATGATAAAGGTGAGTCATCTAATCTATTACATTCTACATTCAGAAGTCAACTAGCATGGAAAATAAAATTTGAGGACTATATAAATCATGCTAAGACTATAGGATTGTGTATCAGACCAGCCTTTCCTATTCCTAGATTGATCAAACATAATTTTAACTATACTTGTTTAAGAAATGAGGTTAAAATGCATTATTTACAAGCTTTATATAATTTTGCTATTTATTTTGACTTGTTTTCCAGACAAAGTTTTGATTCAGTGGTGACTACAAGTGTAAATAGATGGGACCAACTTTTAGTGCCTCTTAAAAGATGAGAGGTCATGTCTCCAAATAACTTAAGATGGATTATGAGGAGAGCTTCCTCAATTTTAAAAATCTTAATAGAGGTAATAAATTTTGGGGGAGAATAGAAATGGATTGGCATGAGATATAGACCCCCTTTGTTGATCATACCTATTCCAAGATGGTAGAGTTGGGCTCCACAATCAAAGGAGTAATTAAATATATGAAAACAAATGATTTAAGCACATTAGGGGTTTACAAGCAATTCAGAAAAGCATATAACAGATGAATTTGATGAATATGATTTGAGTCAAAGTGTGGAAAGTAGATGCCAAAGCTATGAACACCAATAAATGTTTGCAATAGGACTTGAAAAAGTTAAAGCCTGGGGGAGATGATGAGCTTAGAATATGGTTCATTATTGACATGTTATTTCCCTCAATTAATCTCTCAATAGATATTATCTTATGCAAATCATAGATTTTTAGATAACTATTACATGGAAAATAGATACTTGTCTTGTTTATATTGAACTAAAGATTAAAACTTTACTCTGTCATTAATGTCTAATACCTCACATGTTTTAGTTATTTTTTGTTGTGAAGAATGCTTAGGAAGAAGACACAAGTGATGTATAGTAAAAATTCAATTTTGATCTCCATCCAGTAGAACTACGAACTTCGTAGGCTTGATTCTACGAACTCTATAGGCTTGTTTCTACAGACTTTGTAGGCTTATTTCTATGAACTTTGTAGGCTTGTTTCTATGGAATCTACATGATTATTTCTATGGACTCTACAGGCTTGTTTCTATAGACTCCAAAGTCTCGTTCCTACTGACTCTATAGGGTCAATTCCAAGAATTCTATAAGGATGAAGCTACAAATGGGGAAGCTAGCAGCCAGATAAGATAAGAGAGAATCATTCCAACTGGAGTCAAATAATGAAAATAACCACCACTATTTTGTAGGATTTGCTTTTGATAAATTTGTATATAATTAGATCTTAGGACTATTATAGGATAGTATATTTATTTCATCAGGATAATTGGATCTCTTGGAAATCCAATCTCCTATCTTTAGATGAATGGATTGACCAAGGAATCCTATTTCTTTTCATCCTATTTTGAGTTGATTGTATTAGTATAAAATGTAAGACTTTCATCATTGAAAGATATTAGATATTATATGAGATGATGGAGAGTAGATAATAGAGGGAAAAGATGTACAAGTATATTACAAGTTTCAGATAGATTGTAATCATTTCAATTTTATGAATTATCACTTCAGTTTCTAGCATCGATTAGTTTTTATTCTTGAGTCTGAGAGGAGCAAGGGCCCACTCTCCTTAGAATTAGGAATTGTGTATGGTATTTATGTTATGTTATATTGAATCTTTAAATAATTATAATATTGTTACTATTTGCATTTATTCATAAAAACATCTAAACAAATTCATAGTTTAAAAGGCATTTCCTTGTTTCAAAGTCATTTCTTTTCTAAGCAAAGTGTGTGTTTTTTTACAGCAAACGTGTGAAGCAAATTTCCTTTTTTTAGTTAGGAGTGTGATTTTAGTTTCCATGTAAGCGTAAATAGGAGTGTGATTTTACTTTTAAGCAAAATAGTAGATTGATTTGATTAAATAGTTACATATTTTTCCTTTTTAACAAAAGAGTGAATCAAATAGTTTAGGACACATTTCTTTCTTTAATCAAAGTTAGAATAGGACCATCAAACACCCTCATAATTAGACTTCTATATCTACCATCCTATACCTTACTATAGATAGATTTGGACACCAACCCTAGTTGATAAGACATCAATTTAATATTGATTAAAAGAGGATTTAAACGACACTCATCAATTTATCAGCATGCAAATGTTCAAAGTAGTTTTCGTATTTTATTGAAATTAAAAGGAATATATTTCATTTTGAACATATTTTTAGAGATATTAGCTATGAGAAAATTTGAGTGATAGGTTTATCATACTTGGATTATTTTCTCAATTTTATGGTTTTACCAAAATCTCTATTTTGAATCTCCTAATAATTTTTGAGTCCTGATGCATTGGTAAAGGATTTAACTCATGTTTAAACTTGGAGATATACCCATATGATTTTTAGCTTTGAATATGGTTTATTATAGTAACCTATAGAGAAAATCCAAGGGATAGGTTTATCATACTTGGATTTTTTTCTCATGTTTAGGTTTTTGGAAAAACTTCAATTTGAACTTCGATAATAATATATGCAAGTTGTATGGGGCATGATCAATATGTCTATTTTGAGAAAACTTGTATTTTAGTATATATGTTGTAGTTTACTTTATGCATATATATGAGAGGCTTATAAGACCCTTTTTGGGAACCATTTATAATTGTAGTAATTATACAAACTTTTTGTAGCCTTGCATGATTTTTGCACATGTTTATAAGTCCCTCATTTTGGGAATTTATTTGTAACTGTCAAATGTGGTTACAATTAAGGTGTATATTTATGACACTTAAAAATTGGTTTACAGTTACACATAGTGATCATTTTGTAGTGTTAGGTAGATTCACCATTTTGGAGATGTGACATTTATACAGGCAGTTTGCTCTTATTTACAATTTGATATTGGATAGAGATGTTCTTCATTGATTGTTTGGGGATTTAGTTTGACTATTGAATCATTACCATGATATGTTTCAATGATATTTTTTAGAGTTTAAAGTTTATAGGGTCAGTGAACAACCAATTATTATTGGCATTTTGGTTATTATTTCATCGTAGTCTATTTGAGCATTTATAGTATTGGCCATAGATTTAGCTTGACATTGTCTTTTGATGGCATTTATTTACACTAGTCCATTATACAATGGCTTTTGAATATTATTTAAAGCTTAAACCTACCTTTTTATAATCTAGGTTACATATGTTGGTGTTATGCAGAGAACATTTAGAAAATTTAGTGGGTGACTTGACTTTTGGGGACCAAAAGTGTCTTATTAGGGAGTTATGATCTAGAGGATAATTTGGAATGTTAAAAGTTACCTAAAACTTCCCAAAATAGTCAATCGACAAGCATAGGTCTAATAGGACCTGAGATTGATTATAAGATCATTTTTACAATGACATTTTTTAGAGGGAAAAAATGGAGGATGTTTAGTTCATTGGTCTTTGTTAGTCATAGTTGCAAAGGTCAGCTATAGAGACTGTAGCTAGTGAGGTCCACTCTTATATCAGAAGGGGATCTAGCCACCTTGATAAATTAGTGTAATTTTAATATTTCCAATTACATTATAGTTTTATACCATATTAATTTTGGTGCATTGCTTTGGAGCCACATAAGCTTAATATGCCAAATTGAAGATCTTATAGACCAAGGGATACAAAGGTATAAATATGTGGATCTAAACACAATCTAAGTCACAAAGATCACATAATTTCAAATAGATTCCACCATTAAAGTGATATAAAAAAAACCCTAGCACATTTGGGAGCCGTAGTTTGACCCTGTGATTATCATAATCAAGCCAAGGAAGATTATATTATCATCTATGCAAGGATAATTTGGTCTATAATTGAATTATAGACTACTGATAATCAATTTAGAGAAACTTAAAACCATGGTAGCCTAAAAAAGTGTCTCCAAAGAAGATGTTAAACTATATTTGACCTCAGATGTAGAATAAAGAGTCTTTAAGGACACACAATTTGACAACATAGCTTTAAATACTGGGGACAATAATTGGTCAAGCTTATTTTGGACTGTTGAGAACTAAAATCCCATCACAAAATAAGAGGAAAAGAATGTGTCAGCAAAAAGGCTATACTATGACATAGTCTCCATTCAAATGATAGGCATCCATTATGCTCTAGAAAAAACCAAGGTATTGCATTATATAGATGTTCTCTCTCCTATTTTTAAAGATGGCAAAATAGACAAAGGCATGATTATTCATGAGGGTAGTTTTAGGAAGATTGATTATATCTCTCTTATATCATTTGAAAATTATTACAAGGTACCTAATCTCTAATTTTACCAAACCACTATAAAAAATTGGGCCAAGAATAATGATTTGAAAAACATCCTTATCTTATGGTTGTATTCTATAAATTAGGTATTTTGAGACTTTAATGGAAACATCCCCATTAGTTAATTCAGACTTGGGATAAGAATGATCATGAATATGATGAATAGGCTATGTGGAAGTTCAACCACTACCTATGTGGATAAAATTTGGGTGCCCTTAGTCTATTTTATGATTGAGAATCCACTCACCCCTCCTCTTGGTAAAGTTATCAACACCTGCTTAAGTAGATAGTTTTTTGCAGTCAAGAAGAAGATTAGAACTAATTATTCATGATGTCATACCTATTTGATGCATTTATTTACACAACAAAGATCCCCAACCTTAGATAATTATCACCTGATGGGACACATATAGCCTCCCAATACTATTATATATTACATATATTCCAATATAGGGACCACATCTGATTCATATGTGACTATGTTTATCCAACCCTAACAGAGGCCATAATTGGGTCAACCCCTTGATCAAAAAGTAAATTGAGGCCATGGGGGACATCTAGTCATATCTAAATTTCACAATCATCAGGATTGAGGGAACACAGTGCACACCCTCTAGATTTCCAGTCCATGTACCAATCAATTTAGTTGAATAGGTGGTGGATTACCAACTATTCAATGGAATAGATGGTATTTTAAAGACTAAGAGGAATTAACTTCTTCATATACTCCCTATAACCATTGGTAGAACTTATTTTGTAAAATGGGATAATATTGAAGCTACTTCCAAACAGAGGTCCTCCTTTAATCTCCAAAGTGATGAGCTGAGGTAGTGGGATCCCCATGGAAGGGTCATGGGGAATATAAAAGTTAAAGGAATCAATATCCATTATGATCATCAACCAAATAATTTTAACCCAATATATATAAATGCCTCTTCATTCTTTGAGGTCACCTTTAGATTTAAGAAGCACAACATCAAGCCAGATTCTAGAATATAGAGGAAACAAAAAGGAAATGATGATAGATGGAAATTAGTGCCAAGATAATACCATTTATTGAGTGGTACACCTTCTAGACCCCCACTATCCATACTATAGATGGAGTCTAGACTTGAGGCACAAATTGAATAAAGGCTAGAGGAGAGAAGGCCTAATAAAATTGCATCTTCTTCAACTCATGTAAAGGAGAAAGGATCATGAGGGGAAGAGGTTCATATGGTACCATTAGACCCTAGTGAAATAATTGAATATAATTTAAAATTTCTACCATTAGCCTATAATTTTGAGGATGAATAAATGAAGGAAGCCAAAGAAGAAAAGGGGAAAGAAGTATTGGATCTAGTTCCTATAGAACCCCCAAAAGAAAATTTGAATTAGCCATTATTCTAGTAAAGGATAAAAATACCAGGGTGACCTTCACCCATCATTTGAGTGAATTTAATCCCTTTAGTGAGGAAAAATTAATTCAGGGACCAATCATTCTTGAATGGTTCATTTATGGAAAACTATATAAAGTAGCAAGTGTACAATATCCTAGGGTAATGATACAAGTAAACAATATTCTAGTGTATGAGGAAGTCAAGCCATGGATAGTTACATTATAAAGGGAGGAAGAGAAGATAATGGTTTCTCCAAGAGAATCAAGTGGATCATAAATGTAGACACTAGCTCCCAGGTGATATAATCCTGAGTTGGTATCAAATTTTACCCAACCATAGCTAGTTTGCAGAGGGTAACTAAAAAGAAGGCCATGGTTGGTGGAGAAGAGTTCAATTTTTAGAAAGTGGAACCTTTTTTTGAATTGAATCTATTTTAAGGACAAAGGCCTAATGAAGACCTAATATTTGAAAAAAATGTTCTTCAAATATCTCAAGCTTAGATAGATCAATTACAAACAATGATCAAGGGCATCTTGTAGCAGAACAAGAATTTAAAAGAATAAGCCATCTTGTCAATAAAAAAGGATAGATTCAGGTAGTTTGAGGATACCATGACTGATTTATACAATTCTTTAAATTTAGTCAAGACTAGGAAGGATGCAATAATCAAATAAGGTACTAAGGCTATAGGCCAAGTTGGCCAATGACAGGCTTTGATCTACTAGGTGAAGGATTTGATCAAGGTCTTGACTAAAAATCAAATACCTAAATTCAAGACAATCATCTTGGCCCACCTTAACATGGCTATGTCCATATTAATTTATAATATCAAGGCCCTGAGTATCTGGTCCAAGTAGATGGAAGACATTTCTAAGGACCTCAAATAATAAGAAGATAAAATGATGCACATATTAGATAGTTTGATCAAAGAGGCTACCAGACTTATAACCTTGGGTCTAATAACTAATGAGGAGTTCAAGCATAGAACCACTCAATTCATGTGAAAGGTAAGGAATCAAGGACAAGGGAAAATAAGGGCTAATAACAAGAATGTCATGGGCCTTCTTTTATCATTAGAAGAAAAGATAGGAGATTCTAAGGGCATAAAACAAAATTTGGAGAGGGATGAGAGAGATCTTAAGGTCCTAGAAGATAAAGAAAAAGAATTATTCATGAGACCTCTCATTGATCTCGAGCTTATCAATGAACAAATTTATAGAATGAAGATCCTACATGGAAATCAAAAGACTATGACACAACAAGGGCCTCCAAGTTAGTTGAGATAGGAATATTCTTTTGTAATTGAGCTTGTATACTTTTGAAAAGAGAATATTCTTTTGTAAAGGCACTTGTAAAGCATATTTCCTATAGGTTAGTCATTTATAATGTCTAAAAGTTTCTCAAAATGTTATAGAAGGACAATTGCCCTTAAATTTTGACATGACTAACCAACATACCTCATGAAAGGCCTATATAAAGAGGTATTGCCCATTGTAAAAAAGGAGAAAGTTTTGTGAGCCAAAACTAATTGTAAATTTTGAGAAATTAATATAAGAAAGGAATTCTATAAGTTTGTTTAAATTTGTTTGTCTTTTATTATCATAGATTCTCTCTCACTTATTTATTTTGATTTCTAGATTTGAATGGTTCTTATGAATTCTTGGTGTGTATATTTGTATGTAAAGTTGTTAACTTATATCAATGTCAAGTTAATTGAAAGTTCTTAGTTTCATTTCATTTTCTTACTCTTATTGCATTTGGGCTAATGCTATTTGTTTGCAAGGGTAAATATTTAAAGTGAAATTGGTTCTTATTTGCATTATTTATCTACATTCCTTAGATATTTTCCTAATATGTGATAGGATTTGAGCTTATGCTACTTCATGTCATACATTGGTTAAGTGCATGCCTAAATGATATTTGAACTTTGTCATGATATTTGGAATAAAGATCAACAACATGTCTTCTTTGCCTTACCCTTCCTTTTACTCTTTTTATAACCAAATCACTCTAGCTCAATTTTAATTATAAATATCCATCCTAGATTAGTTCTTAGATTAGATTTTGCTCATAATTCACTATTATTATCTTAGCATAATTCATATTTTGCATAGATTAACTATTTGGCCATAGTTGCTCCCAACCACCAAACATTATAAATATTATGAAACATTCCACTTGCTTTGCCTCTATTCCACCAAAAAATAACATGATTATCAAAACTTATAACTCATACAATAAATTCTTAGAATTCTAAAATGAGAAGTGTTATTGAACATTTTGGGCACCTATGATACATATTCAGGCATCAATAGGGGAAGATTTTCTAGCGCTAGAATGAGGGCCTTACTTAGATCTTTGAAAATTTGAAATATTTTTTGTTTTTTTTATGAATTTTGCTCAAAGATCAGTGTATTCTTTGCATATGTGTGTTTGTTTTAACATATTTGTGTAAATATCAATGATCTTAGTGGTTTTTGACCACTCTTTGTGATTATTTAGACAAAGATTTTTTTTGAAGTTTGATGTTGAATTATGGTAAAGATAGCTTAATATCTATGAATCCAAGTTGTTTGAGGTTAGCAATAGCTATTTTTTTTAAAATATTGATCGATCCTTTAAAAAAATGAGTTTATTTAAAATTGAACATGTAAAATATCATTCATATTTATGTATTTAGACACATTATTGAGCTAATTTAGTTAAATATTGATGTCCTTTTTCATTCTTTATACATATTTGTATAAAATTTTCTTAATGTGCAAGTTTGATCATTCTCCTTTGTAAAGATAAGATTCACACATCATATTTCAAATAGGGTTTAAAGCTCTCAAGTTTGAATTGCCAAGGATAAGGACCAGGTCACATTCAAAGACACAGGTTCCTCTCCTTTCATCATAAGTTCATATTAAATCTAAATGAGATAAAGGTAAGCATAGACTTTTAATGTCTCAGCCAACTTCACTAGTTTAGGGTACTCCTGTGTTCAATCCCTATCAAGATATGGCTTGGCTAGGTGGTTATTCAATCAATGTGCCAGGTGTGGTATATGACCTTCCTCATAATCCTAAAAATTATTTTCTAATATTTATTCCTAATGGCATTATAACCACTAAAGAACACATTAAATATTTTAAAGCTACTTTAAGATTGTTAAATGTAGTTCATGAAGATGTAACATGAAGACTATTTCCATTTACTTTCAAAGATGCTACATATGAATGGTTCCTCAATCTTATAAAAAATTATATCACTATTTGGAATGATTTTAATGGGATATTTATTGATCAATTTGGTAAAATCATCAGTCCTTGTATTCTTTACCAATAATTCACCACAGTGAAAAGAGATTCTAGTGAAACAATTAGAGATTTTAATACCAAATTTTAGAAAATGTTTGGCAAAACCATATCTCCTTATAGACTTGATGACACTTTAGCCTTATAGATATACAAGGATGCCTTAGATCCAATGACCTCTATGTTTCTCAAAATATCTATGTAGGTCATTAACACATAGCCTTAACATATGTTAAAGCTATGATCATTAATGACCAAGTGCAACCCCAAGGCCAAATGGCATACAATATACCTAATATTAATCCAAAATTTCCCATTCTAAACATTATACCCAATTCCAATCATAATATTCCTTTCCTAAGCTAGCTTCTAGTTTTAAACCAACTACCTTTAAGTCATGCTCATCCTGGCCAAAGCATAGGATTCTTGAAGAATGCTGCAAGTGGATCTCATACACAAGACCAAAGAGCTCTGGTGCCAACCATTAACACTAGTATCACTCAAGTTCATAATTATAAGACCCCAAAGAATGAAAATGATTCTATCTTAAAGATAGTTCAAAATATGAGTACTAAATTTATTCAATTACAGAAGCAAGTTGGTAATACTAGGGAAGATTCCAACATATGTTTCTCATATCAAAGGTTCAATGGGCCTAATAATAGGTTTCACAATGGTAAAATTAATAATAATGAATCATTAGGTAAGAATAATAACACTGAGGTTAATATTTGTGATGTTACATTAATTGAATATTATAGGGTTCACAATACTTCCAAGCATGGTGAGTTATAATGTCTCAAATTTTGTAATGATTTTGAGTTGTGTTAAGATGATTTAAATACTCTTGAAAGTGGATTTAATAGAGACAATTCTATAGGTACATATATATCTTCCAAGTCATCTAAATCTATAGATACAACCATAATGGTGGAGACCTTTGACTTCCCATTCTAAGAAGAGAATGAGCCTAAAGATACTCATAAAGAGGTGCATGCCTTTAAATATTATTTGAAGAAGACCTATCCTCTGAGGAATAGGGATAAAAAAAAACCCTTGACAACTTCAACTCTACCCAACAACTTTGACACTCCTCTAGATCTTGTAGCTGACAACAACCCTGAGCCTTTAAAGGGAAGCACCTCTAAACATAATGTTGATTCACATAGTTCTTTTGCCAAGGGTGGATATAACATAGTTGAGGATATGAAGATGGTTAAAGCTAACATCAAACTACATGAGCTGACTCAAATCACTGAGTAGAGAGACTTGTTACTTGAATCTCTATCCAAAAATCTTGGTAAGTCACCCAAGACTATAAATGCTAATATTACTATGGATAAGAACAAAGCAAATGTCCCACTTTTCTTACTAACAATAAAAATATTTGGTAATAATTTGTATAACTATTTATTAGACTTAGGTACATCTATTAACATCTTACCCAAAGGTATTTATAAGTAACTTGGTATGACTCTCATTAAATCTGATAGATTTGTGACTCAATTAGATAAGTCTAAGATGAAAGTAATTGGTGAATTGTTCAATGTTCACATGCAGATTGCTTTTGAACCAAATATAAAAAATTTCATTGACATCCAAGTGGTATATCTTTCTAATGCATATGGGATCATGCTAAATATATATTGGACCATATTTTTGAATGGTTATATGTCTATTGACTGTTCCCACATGTGGCTTCCATAGAAGGGAGTCCCAAATCAGATCAAGATATAAAGAGAAACTAAAATTATGCATATGATTATTGAATACAATGTAACCAATGAGAGGGTCAACATGGTTAACTAGACTTGGGTGTTTATACTCTTGATACCCCTAAGGTATGTGATTCTATAGAAACTTTTGTTATACCTAGAACATGGAAATTATATTTTGATGGTGCAAGATGTAAATATGAATCAAGATTAAGAATTATTTTAATTAATCCTATTGGGGAAAAATTTAATACTTCTTACTAACTCCAATTTTCATGTACTAACAATCTAGAAAAATATGAGGCTCTAATATTAGGCTTACAATTTGCCATCAAGCACAAAGTCAAAGAACTACTAGTTTATGGTGACTCAAAACTAGTGGTTAACCAAGTAAGAAGTAAGTACTAGTGAAAATTATATTACCTTAAGAAATATAAGTTTAGAGCATGGGACTTGACAGATTACTTTGATGCCTTTAACATTATCACCATTCCTAGGGCAAAGAACCAAGTGTATGATGAGCTAGCCTCAACTACATCTAATCTTATGCCCAATTAGGACTCTAAACTAGGAAGCCTTAGTATTGTATTGGTTCTTTGTCCCTCAATCCTTGATAATATTAACCATTTGAAAGTATTCAATGATGACCAATAGATCTTAGACTTCATGAATAGTTTAGGAGTGTTTGAAGCCCACATCATTGATGAAGCTGATGAAAATACTCTTGATAGAGATAATGTTGATGACAATATCATCTAGCTGAATGAAAATAATATTACCAAGGGTATGATTTCCCTAGAATGATTATTTGACATGGATAAACTAGTTGGGGATATCAAGGTTCCAAAAATAAATGGGAAAGATTAAAATGCTATTACCCTAGGTTCTCAAGGCCAATCCCAGCTAGTCAACATTGGTACAACCACCACTAGTAAAGAGTTAAAAAGAGATAAAGAGTTGTTAACCAAGTATAAATATGTTGTAACATGGTCATATGAGGACCTAAATATATTTGATCCCAGTGTCATAACTCATACCATAACACTTAAATAAACCTAATAGCCTTTTAGGCAAAAACAAAGACCTGTCAACTCTATCCTAGAACCTCTAATATATAAAGAAGTTTAGAAATTTCTTGATGTAAGGATAATGTTTCCCATTAGGCACTCCACTTGGGTAGCTAACTTAGTAGTAGTCAGCAAGAAACATAGGGAAATCAGACTGTGTGTAGATTTTATAAATCTAAATAGAGCATCTAAGAAAGATAACTATCCCTTGCCTTCTCTTGACCAAGTAATTCAAATTTTTAGTGGTTCTACCATGATTTCCTTCCTTGATGGTTTCTTAGGATATAACCAGGTGCTGGTGGATAAGGAAGACATGATGAAAATTGCATTTAATACTAAGTGGGGAACCTTTTCCTACAAAATGGTACCATTTGGACTTATTAATGTAGGAGCCACTTTTCAAAGGGCTATGGATCATGATTTCCAAGGTCTTGTAGGTAAGTGAATTATCATATACATGGATGATTTGAATATCTTATCTAAAAATAGGGAGGATCATATTATGCACCTAAAACAAGTATTTGAATGATATATAAGGTATGGGATTTCTCTCAACCCAAAGAAAAGTATTTTCTATGTTACTAAGGGAAAACTATTAGGACATGTTATCACTAAGGAGGGAATCTCTATAGACCCTGATAGAGTAAATTGAATATCTAATATAGAGCCCCCTCATAGTAGGAAGGAATTGAACTCATTCTTTGGTAAAATAAACTTTGTAAGAAAGTTCATTTCTAGCTTTGCAAAAATAGTGAGACCTTTGAATGATATGCTGAAGAAAGAGGCTAAGATCATGTGGAATTAAGAGACTAAGAAGGATTTCAAGGACATCAAAGAGGCAATGGTAAAAGCCCCTATACTGATAAGTCCATACTTTACTAAATATTTTTATCTTTACTCCTTTCTTTTAGATCATACAATAGCTAATGTTCTAATGTATAAGATAGATGGATGTGACCGTCCAGTAGCTTTTATGAGCACTAACCTTAATTTTTTTGAGTTGAACTACTCTTTTATTGACAAATAAGCATGCACTTTGGTCAAGGTAGTGAAAAAGTTTAGGCATTATATTCTTAGGAATAAGGTGCATGCAATCCTACCAGACCCTACCACCAAGATCATGCTAAGTCAAAATGAACTAGGATAAAGGAGAGGTAAGTGGATATCTATGTTCAAGGAATATGATCTAGATATGAATATTGTAAATTTAGTAAGATGCCAAGGTTTTATTTAGTTGATTGCCAATACTAATCCTAAACTGAGTGTCATGCAGGTAAAACAAAAAAAAAATTAGCCTAATGATTGGTATGATACTATTGTTCATTTTCTAATCAATGGCTATTATCTTGTAGGGTTAAGTAGAGATCAAAAGGGAACTTTAAGGCTAAAATAAGCCCATTTCTTGATCAAATATGGAGTGTTTTACAAAAAAAACTTTGAAGGCATATACTTGAGATGTGTCTTTAAGAGTGAAGTAGCTAAGATCATGAACACCTTTTATGAAAAGCTAAGAAGTGGACATCCATCTAGAATGACAATAGCCCATAAGATCCTTAGGGATAATTATTATTTTCCTACTATCTTTAAGGATTCTCACAAGCATGTGAGATAATTTAACTCATGCCAAGTCTTCAACACTAAATCGCCTAAGGTATCCATGCCACTAAAGCCAATAATGATTGATAAACCCTTTTCCCAATGGGGATTGGATTTTGTGGGGGTCATCAAACCTAATTCCTCAGATGGTCACAAGTATGTTCTAACTACTACTAACTACTGCATAAGATGGATTGAAGCAATAGTAACCAAATAATGCAGGACTGAGGAGATGATTAACTTTTTAGAAGAAAACATATGCATAAGGTTTAGAACACCAATGTCTCTGGTTAGTGATAATAGATCTAATTTTATATCCATTGAGATGACTAAATGGGAATATGATAATAAAATCATTCTCAAATTCTCATCAAACCATTATCCTTAAGGTAATGGAGTATCTAAATAAATGAATAAGAACTTGATGAAGGCCATAAAGAAGTTTGGAGTTGATAAACCTAGAACATGGCATAAGCTACTTAAGTATGCCTTTTGGGTAGACACAACTCGAGTCAAACAAGCTCTTATGGCATCACTATTATTACTAGGATATGGTCAAGAACATATATTACCCATTACACTCAAGCTACCAACCTATAAGTTTATGCAAGAATATATGGAGGAGGATCATGAATTTGCAAATTTTAGGCTACTTGACATCATATAGATGGAAGATACAAGATAATATAATTTTGCTAATTTTAGCAGACATCAAACCATAGCCAAGAGGTGGTTTGATAAGCATTCAAGGATAAAGGTGTTTAAGAAAGAAGACTTATTTCTTCTTTGAGACAAGGCATATGAACCTAAGGGTAAACATGGGAAGTTCACACCCTTATGGATAGGTCCCTATCAGATTAATGAGATACTTGGAGATAACACCTTCAAAATGAAAGACTTACAAGGAAAAAAATTCATACTACCCACCAATGGGCAATACCTTAAGTATTACTTCTCTATTGTTCCACCTGGGGTCTTCATGGAATAAATTGCAAGACTAATTAGATCTAGTGTAGGTAGGCTAGGTTAGTTTCTTTTTGTTCTTTCCTTCCTATCCCTTATTTCTACATATGTTTGTATCTATTTGTTTTCTTTTTGTTTGTTTGCTTTCTGCTCAGTGTGTTTGCTTTTTCTACTTAAATCCTCACTTCTAAAAAGTCTTTTTAGATAGTCCTCAGCTCAAAATACATTGATATGCTCAAAATAAACTCTACAGTTCAAGAATGTAGGTATGTTTTCTTAGCATTGGTTGATCATAGATTATTGGAATATGAGCTTAATGTTGTAGTTTGGAGAAACTAGTAAATATTGATGGTTAGGATAATTTTTCCTTGGGATTTTAAGCCTTATTTTGATGTAATCTTGATTCTAAGAAGGATTGCAAATGTAGGATGAAATCTTGAATTATTGGAACATAGTCATGTTTGCACTTAATACACATCATTGTTGAGGACAAAGTTTACAACCAAACATGATTTTTTGAAGGCCAAATATGTGATCAAATCCCAAAACCTAGCTAACCTAGTTTCTAACCTTTGCTAGAAGGTGAAAAATGATCTAAAAATTACAAAAACAAAAAATTTATTGCCAAATTCAAAGGCTTTCTGAGTAAAGGTGATTCTGGTAATCTCCATCAAGGATATGGATGCCTAGATGGCAATGGAGCAAGGCCTTGAGTAGAGCCAAAGTCATCTCTATTGGGGATATGAATGCATGGATAACAACAAAGTAATGCCCAAGCCTTCTCGAGTTAAAGCATGGTCCTTAATGAACATCTAAATATGCTATAAGTCAAGTGTTAATGGTTAAAGTCATGAAGTCTAGATGTTATTCTCTAAATCCCTTAGAAAATAGTAAGTGGAATTACGCACACACACAACATGACTAGGTTTTGCTGTTTTCTCCTAATTCTACACGTGTAGGACTTGTTTTAACCATGAATTGATCTTAATAATGGTACTTGATCAAATAGAATGAGTAAACTAGTTATTAGTCTGAACCAAATAGAATGAGTAAACTAGTTATTAGTCTGAACCATAGTCTTTGAATTCTAATATATTGCTATATTTCCCCTAGAAGTTACCATTTGTTGAGGTCAACATACCCCATTTCTTAAAAATAGGGACCCTTATTTTAAATTATAAAAATTTGTACCTAAAAATTGGAAATTAACTTGATCAAAGTACCAATAGCATGTTTGCACATCAATCATGACTCTCATTTGGATTAATAGGAATGTTTTAGATGATCATGGTTTTACCCCTTCTAATGTTACTAAAAAATTGTGGCTTGTGTTTATGAATTTTAGGTTCAATGAAATCTCATTTTGGAATAAACATGCTTAGGGTTTTATAGTTTAATGTTAAATTGATCTTTTACTAGCCTTTGGTCTGATTAATTGGATCTATTTAAGTCATGTTAAAACCCTAGTGTAATGTTTTAACCTAGGTCCCTTTTGAATTAAATTAAAATTTGGTGGGAATAATTTGCATGGGAATAATATATTATGCCATGGACTTAGTTCTATTCTTTTATCCTAAGTTTTAGTCATGTTTATTAACATGACCAAACTTTAAGTCTAAAATTTTATGTGTGGTCTCTTTATTCTCCTGAGCCCCCTTGGTCCCTTTTATTTCCACATGGTCTAATGAACTATCGAGACCTTTGTTATGTCTATATACTTAGGCTAAAAACATTATCCTATGTCTTTTTATTATATATGGGGTCCCTTTTATTATGTTTCTAACTTAGCTTAAAAATTTAGCCTAAAGTTTTGTTCTTATTTATTAATATGAATAAAAACATTAGTCTAAGACTTTCGATTCAGTTTTCTAGTCCCTAAGCTCTGACTTAAATTTTGTTTTCATTCATAGGATCAATGACCCGTGTTTTCTTAGATGATTTAATTCTAACAATGCACGATTAAAGTTGAAAAGTCAAGTCATAGCTCCAAAGTTAAAGTTTAAGCATGTCCCTGAAGATCGAATGTATGCATCCAAGCATACATATTCTGATCAATGGTGTGTAATAATTCAAAGCTTCAATAGAGCCCTAAGATAAGTGAGAAGGTGACAAGTGTCACATTTGTAACCAAATTTTTTTTAGCAACCAATGGCATTTGACCTCACGGATCAATATCTAATGATGCATGTTTTCTTGGCCAAATATGACCAGATGGTGTGCAATAAACATTTAAAATTCAAGGATAAATGCAAATAAGACATTTTCATAGTCATGGGTAATTAATTAAAGCTCTAGCATCTTTCAAATATCGATGGTGCATAGATGAGCATACACATTTTGATCAATGATCTATAGAGCAGGAGGTAAAACTAAGTAGATCACTATTGATGGAGTATACTAATCCATACAATCAAGATCAATGATGCACAATGAACATTATAAAGTCAAGGTTGAATGTAGAAGTGATAAGTGTCATAAATATGAGGAACATAATAAGCATCCAATGGTATTCAGGTCCTTGGATCAAGATTAATTAATCGCATTGATCTATGCAAATAAATCTAATAGTGTGGGATTAAGGTGGATTTTTCAAAAGATAATGGTCACTTTTTAAATATTAAAGAGTAAAATTCCATGAAAAGGCCATGATGATGCCACATTGGAGCCACATAAGCTTAATATTCCAAACTGATGATCTTGTAGACCTATGGATGTAAAGGTATAAATACAAGGATCTAAAAACAATCTAATTCATGAAGATCACATAAGTTCAAATAGTTTCCACCATTAAAGAATTGTAAAAACCTTCAAGAAAAACCTTAACACATCTAAGAACTCTATTTCAACCCTGTAATTATCATAATCAAGCCAAAGAAGATTAGATTGTCATCTGTACAAGGATAATTTGGTTCAAAATTGAATTACAGACCATTGGTGAGAAATTTAGAGGAACTTATAGCCATGGAAGCCTGTAAAAGTGTCTTTAGAGAAGATGTTGAACTATATTTGACCTCAGATGTAAAATGAAGAGTCTTAAAGGACACAAAATTTGATGCCACAACTTTAAATATTAGGGACAATAATTGGTTGAGCTTGTTTTGGATCACTGAGAACTAGTAACCCATCATGAGAGAAGAGGAGAAGAACATGTCAAAAAAAAAACTCTACTATGACATAGTCACCATTAAATTTATGGGCATCTATTATACTATAAAAAAACCCAAGGTACTACATTATATAAATTTATTCTCTCATATTTTAAAGATGATAAAATAGACAAAGGCATGATTATTCATGAGGGTAGTTTTAGGAAGATTGATTATATCTATCCTATAACATTTGAAAATTATTATAAGCTAACTAAGCCCCGATTTAACCAAACAATTATCAACAATTGGGCCAATAACAATGATTTGAAGAACATCTTTGTCCCATGGTTGTATTCTTGAAATAAGGTATTTTGAGACTTCAATGAAAACATCCCCATTGGTTAATTTATACTTGGGATAAGAATGACCATAACTATGATGAATAAGATATGTGGAAGTTTAACCACTACCAATGTGAACAAAATTTGGGTGCCATTAGTCTATTTTATGATTGAGAAGTAGTTGACCCCTCCTCTTGGTGAAGTTATCAACACCTGCTTAAGTATATAATTTTTTGCAATCAAGAAGAAGACTAAGAACTAATTCTTCATGATGCCATACCTCTTGAATGACTTTCTTGACATAAAAAAGATCCCTAACCTTAGACAATGGTCACTTGATGGGACATAAATAGTCTCCCAATACTATTCAAAATTACACATATTCAAATATAGAGACCACATCTAATTCATATGTGATTATGTTTATCTAGCCCTAACAGAGGCCATAAGTAGGATTACAATGTCCAGAGTCATCCCCTTGATCAAAAAGTTAATTAAGGAAATGGGGGACATATAGCTATATCTAGATTTCATAATCATCAGGATTGAGGGAACACAATGCACACCCTTCAGATTACCAATTCATGTGTGCTAATCAAGTTATCTAAATAGGAGGTGAATTACCAAATACGAAATGGAATAGATGGTATTTTCAAGACAAAGAGGAAGGGACTCATTCATAGCCTCCCTATAACCATTAGTAGGATTAATTTTGCATAATGGGATAATATTGAAGTTACTTCCAAACTTAGGACCTCCTTCAATCTCTAAATTGATGAGCTAAGGCCATGGGATCCCCATAAAAGGGTCAAGGAGCATATAAACATTAAACTAATCAATATCCCTTATGATCATAAATTGGGTCCTTTTGACCCCATATATATAAAGGCCTCTTCATTCTTTGAGGTCACCTTTAGATTGAAGAATCACAACATCAAGCTAGAGTCTAGAATGCAGAGGGAGTAAAAAGGGAATGATGATAAATGGAAATTGGGGCCATGGTAATACCATTTACTAAATGCTATACCTTATAGACCCCCACCAGTCCTACTGTAGATAGATTCTAGACTTGAGGCACAAATTGAGAAAAGGCAAGAGGAAAGAAGGCCTCATGAAATTGCATCTTTTTAGCTCAAGTAGAGGAGTAAAGATAACTAGTAGAATAGGTTCATATGGTAGCATTAGACCTTGGTGAAATAATTGAAGATGCTTTAAAATTGATATAATTAGCCTATGAGTCTGAGGACGAAGAAATGGAGGAATCTAAAGAAGAAAAGGGGAAGGAAGTGTTGGATTTAGTTCCTATAGACCCCCCCAAAAGAAAAGATTAATTAGCCATTGTTTTAGTTAAGGATAGGAAGACCAAGGTGACATTAACCCATCCTTTAAGTGAAGTTAATCTCTATAGTGAGGAAAAAATGATCTAGGGACCAACCATTCCTGAATAGTTCATTTATGGCAAGCTATAGAAAGTACCAAGTGCACAACATCCTTAGATAATGATACAAGCAATCAAAATTCCAGTGCATGAGGAAGTCAAGCCATGGATAGTTGCATTATAGAGGGAGGAAGATAAAAGAATGGCTGCTCCAAGAGAATCAATTGGAGCACAAATGGAGACACCAATTCCCAAGGTGACAAAATACTTAGCTGGTATCAAATTTGACCCAACCATAGCTAGTTTATAGAGTGTAACTAAAAAGAAGGACATGGTTGGTGGAGAAGAGTTCACTTTTTAAAAAGTGGAAGATTTTTTTGGATTGACTCTAGTTTAAGGACAAAGGCCTAGCAAAGACCCAATAATTGAAGAAAATATTCTTCAAATGACTCAGGATCAGACATATCAATTATATACAATGATCAAAGGCATCTTCTAATAAAATAGGAATCTAAAAGAAAAAGCCATCTTGTCAATCTAAGAGGATAGATTCAGGTAGTTTGAAGACACCATAACTGATTTATTTAATTATTTAAAGTAATTCAAGACTATACAAGATGAAATAAATATACAAAGCACTAAAGCTACAAGCCAAGTTGGCTAATGGCATGCTTCAAGCTACTAGGTTAAGGATTTGATCAAGGTCTTGACTAAAAATCAAATCCCTAAATTTAGGGCAATCAACCTGGTCCACCTTAACATGGATATGTCCATATTAATTGATAAGATCAAGGCCCTAAGTATCTTGTACAAGTAGATGGAATAAATTTCTAAGGACCTCAAATAATAAGAGGATAAAATGTTGTACATATTGGATAGCTTGATCAAAGAGCCTATCATACTTAGCCCCTTGGGTCTAATAACTGATGAGGAATTCAATCATATAACTAATCATTTCATGAAAAGGTAAAGAATCAAGGATAAGGAAAATAGGGGCTAATAACAAAAAGGTCATGGGCATAATTTTATCATTAGAAGAAAAGATAGGAGATACCAAGGGAATCAAATAAGCTTTGGAGAGGGTTGAGAGAGATCTCAAGGGTGTAGTAGATCAAGAAAAAGAATTTTTCATGAGACCTATCATTGATATTTATCTTATCAATGAAAAACATTATAAAATGAAGATCTTGTATGGAAAGCAAAAGACTGTGACACAACAAGGGCTTCCAAGTTAGTTGAGAGAGGAATATTCTTTTGTAATTGAGCTTGTATACTTTTGAAAAAAGAATATTCTTTTATCAAGGCATGTGAAACTTGTAAAGCACATTACATATAGGTTAGTCATTTAGAATGTCTATAATTTTCTCAAAAGGTTTTAAAAGGATTACTATCCTTAAATTTTTACATGACTAACTGACATACCTCATGAAAGGCAAAGAGGGATTGTCCATTTAAAAAAAGAGGAAGTTTTGTGAGCCAAAACTAATTGTAACTTTTGAGCAATTAATATAAGCAAGGAATTTTGCAAAGTTTTTCTAAATTTGTTTGCCTTTTTTTATCCTATCTTCTCTCTCACTTGTTTTTTCTTATTTATAGATTTGAATGGTTCTTATAAATTCTTGGTGTGTACATTTGAATGCAGAGTTGTTAACTTGTGCCAATGCTAAATTAATTGAAAGTTATTAGGTTCATTTCATTTTCTCACTCTTTCATTTAGGCTAATGTTATTTGTCTATAGGGGAAAATCTTTAAAGTGAACTTGGTTCTTATTTGCATTATTTTCTACAATCCTTAGATGTTTACTTGATGTGTGATAGGATTTGAGCTTATACTACTATTGTCACCAAATATTGCACCCTAGAATAAGTTGTTCAAGCTTCTTCCATATTTAGTCAACATGGGAACATTTTTAGGTATGTGGGTGTACCTATATTGGAAATGAACCTCTAGATTTAAGGGCTAGATCTTTGAATGCATCTTGAAATGATATTATCTATGCCAATTGATCACTTATGGGAAAAAGAGTTAGAAATTACATGAATTGAACCTACTCTAAAGGAGGTGATGCACTAAATGTTCAAAGATCCACTCTCAAAATTAAACCATTAATACACTAATAAAATATGAATAGAACTAGTGAAGTGTCTACAATGGTTTACAAGTAATAATGTTTCACCTAGATGTCAATTTTATGGACTTAGGCTAGAGGTAAATGAGGGTAAGGCTTGATTGGAAGCACTTAAAATCAACTATCCACTCTATACCTGAGACATCAACTTTAAGACACACTAGATGACTTGAAAGAAAAGTTTATTAGCATTTAGGTTAAACTCAGACCTACAAAGGGAAGATGATAACCACTTTTGCATATCAAACAAATACAAAAAACTAAGAACATAATAGTAAACAACTATAAAATGTTCTATTCATTACTCTAAGAGGTGAAAAATATAATTTTTGGTAGACTCTAGTCATACCAACCCGAGGGATCCTTAATAATAGCTCAAAGGATATATTTATAGAATAAAGGGCCTTTAGAGAGAGAGATATTGGTGCTAAAAGACGAATCAATGAGCTCAACTCTATTTGAATTGTAGTTAAAACTACCTCTACATTTATGCTCATTCAAGCTTATTGATTGACCCAAGTTAATTTAAGTGGTTGCATGGTTACATTACTCCCTCATTGATGCTCCTTGATGGTTGTAATGGTGGGATCAAGCTGTTCTAAGTTGGGTCATAGCATCAATGTAGTTACAATCATCAGATCAATCTGTCAGATCTTTATCCTAGTGCTAACTACTCTTCATTGGCTTGTTATAGTGTGTAAAAGTGGAGAGAAGGGTACTTTTCATGTATTTGGTCTTGGAGATGAAATTGTTGGTGTCTACGTGTATGCCTTTATGTCATACTTTGAAATTCTGGCTCTTGTTTAAATTGGATGATGCTTTAACTAATCCCCATGTTCACAGGTCCACTATAGACAAAAAACCAATCTTAGACTATTGGTTTTCTTATAGTCATTATGTCTAAATAGACCCATTTTTGCCTTCAAACATCCATAGAAAATAATAAATCATCATGTATAGAGGTCCTTATTCTAAAAATGTTGAACAAAGTCATAGAATGAACCCTACATGACATAAGCCCTTGATCTAGAGGTCCATATTAAGATTTAATGGTGGTCCCTTTATGTCCTTTAACCTGATTACATCAATGTGTCATGTTAATGGAATTTGATCAAGATATAATGGTGTAATGATGACCTTGCAAGACTTGTTTTCCTTGGTAAAAAATGGTTCCTCTAGTTCAACCTTATCCATCAAATATTACTTGGACCAATGAAATTGTTCCAACCTATCTTTGCTCCCATTGGCCTCGTAGATCCTCGCTGTAAGATCTTGACATTTTTACCCTCCTATGCCATATTGATATTTTTGGTATGAATGAATGTGGTCCATTGATTTCCTATCACAAAGATCCTTTAACATGTTAACTTTCTCATGTACCATTGCAACAATATGTATGAATCAATGTGATCCTTTGATTTATTTGGGCCCAATTTCTTGTTAATTCTTATGCACCATTAGATCATTGGTATGAATGAATACCTTTCATTGATCTAGATTGAACCCACCTTATTTTTAGTGAATGTACACCATTGGATCTCTATTTGATTGATCTATACCATCATATCATGTCTAACTTGTAGCTCTTTAAAGGGCTTTAACCCAAGGACCTTTTGATTAGTTTGACCCCATCATGAACCATTAGATCTGATGTGTCAGTATGCAAGATCATGTAGACCATTAGATCTTGATCAAATTTAAATCTTTTAAGGACTTTTTGAATCTAAATAGTCATTTTACGATGCTTAAACTTGATGTTAGTGTGAACGTCTTATGCTGTAGGTCCAACTTTGAATCTCTATAACTTGAGCTATAAAGCTTGCATGGACATGAAACTTGAAGAGCATGTTACTAGAATTAATAAATCCATGGTTCTATAATATTTTGGGTCATGCATATTTTGAGGTGTGTTTATAAAATCCACAAGTGAGTTGGTCCATTCATTTCCATATGATATCATTGTGATGACCTGATTTACTTAGGTTTGTGCTTGAGCTACATATTGATTTTTGAAAGTTTGAATGAACTTATTGAGGCCTATGAAAACTCTCTCCATGATCCTTACCTATTGGACAACATAAAAACCTGCCACTTGCATATATGACTCTAAAATGATCACTACGATAAAAATGACACAAGGACTAAACTAGACAATGACCAAAACTAGAATGGCATATGAAATGACATCAAATGAACTATAACATACCCTATGACATTATAAAATTCCCAATAAAAAATTTTGACTATAGGGGGTTGACCTTTTTGGTTTGTGGTAAAAATGGTCAACATTCTTAGTAATTTCCCAAGGGTGCTATGCTTGCTATTCTATGGCCAATTGCCTAATCATGTCCATTGGGTTATGAAGTCACAAGTATTCAAGTTTGACATAGAAAATTCCTAGATAACACACCTAAATAGTATAAAATAATAATAAGACACAAGACAAGAAACTAAGTAAAACCATACCTGTGCTTCAAGAACACTTATGGAACACAACACAATAAGAAAGGAAACATACACCTAATCTAATATTTACAAAAATGACCTTCAATAATCAATAGTAGGGTTTCAAATTTATCCTTTTCATAGGGATAGGTAGTTCTTCTCCATTCATCCTTACTAATTAAAAAGATTTGCTTTTATTGCACCTAATGATGACATATAATCCACTCCATAGGGTATCAAATTTGGTATGTCTCCCTGATTTCGCTCTATCTTCATCTCATTTCAATACTATGTTACCTTCTTGAAATGATCTTAGAGTTTATTTCTTATCAAAATACCTCTTCATTAGTACTTTGTGATGTTTTATAGCTTGATGAGATTTATCTCTAGTATCTTAAAATTCCATTAATTTTATCAATCTCACCTTCATTAGGGTATTCTCAAGAAAATCTAGTTGATGTGCTAACTCTAAGGTAGGAATCTCTTGAGAGATAGACAACCTAACTTCCCTCCCTTAAGCAAGCACAAAAGGAGAATTCACTATGGACCTATTGGGAGTTATCCTATCAACCCATAAGGCTATCTTAAATTTGGTGTGCCAAGCTCTTTGGTTATGCTCCAAGGTTCTCTTGATGATTCTAATCAAATTCTTGTTAGTAGATTTAGCCAACCCATTACCTTGAGGGTAATATTTGGATGAAGTGCTAAAAAATATGCCATTATTATTTTCCCAATCAGCTATCTTAGCACTCATAAAATCAAGATCATTATCTAAAATAATAGTAGGAGTGATAAACCTTGTTATGATGCTCTCATAGAAATCCAAGATAGCATAATCATTAGATTTTTTAAATGCTACTACCTCAACCCATCTTGTAAAATAGTCAGTTACTGTGAGCATCCATTTATGACTATCACTTGATGGGGGATTTATCATGCCAATGAAATCAAGACCCCATTGCATGAAAGGTTGGTCTACTTGGATAGGCTTCAAAGGAAGAGATTCAAGATTTTGATTTCTTATAAATAAAGCACATTATCCACACCTTCTCACCTAAGCATGTCAATCCTTGAAGAGGCTAGGCTAATAAAAACTTGCCCTCATGATCTTGGTAGCTATGGTTCTTCAAGATAAATGACCTCCTGCTATCATGTCATGGAAATTCTCAAACAACAATATAAACTGATCATTATCAATGTATCTCAATAGCACACCATTAATGTCTCTTATAAATATCACACCATTCACAAGAAAAAAGGGAATAGATTGTAACCTAAAATATCTCCTTTGTGATCTACTCATACCATTAGGATAATCACCATTTTGAATAAATATGATCACATCCTGTGTCTAACTTTATGGAGGCAATGAACTAGCTGATTGGGCATAATCATGGTTGACTAGATCCTCTTCCTTTCACTTATGAAGATCTGAATCTAGATGTTTAAAAATGCCTTTAAACCTCATCAATTTTTTCACCTTGATATCAACATCATATTCCATTACTTTAGTGATCTACCCTGCCCTCTTTTTACTAAGATCTTTTCTCAAGAGAAACTCTTTGATACTAGGATGAGATACCATAACATGAATCTTATTATTTGAAACCATATGTCTAAACTTATTTAGTCCCCTTATAATATCAAATAATTGTTTCTAAACTTATAAGGTATACTTGACTTGATAATATTCTAAACCTTGATTAAATAATGTGATTGGATGCTCCACACCCTCATCATTCTTTTACATTAGCATGGATAAGATAGTATCAAGGTTATAAAATGAATACAACATGAAGTATTTAGTAAAATCAGGATTCATAAGATTATGAGATTCTATAATTACTTTCTTTATGGCTTCAAAATAAATCTTACCCTCTTTGGCCTAAGAAAAGACTTAGTTATTCCTGAGCATAGCTGTGATAGGTTTCACCAAAGATGAAAAACCAAGTATGAACCTCCTTATGAAATTTATCTTACCTAAGAAGCTTTTAAGACCTTTCTTATGAAATTGAAAAGATAATCCTAGAATATATTCTATCCTCTTAGGATCAATAGTCAAACCATCCTTAGAAATAATATGTCCTAAGAGCTTACCTTCATGAACATAAAATATGCACTTTTTTGGATTAAGAGATGCTCCATATTGCCTACATGTTTCAAACACTTGTCTCAAGTGTTTCATGTGTTCATTAGTATATTTATAAAACACTATTATATCATCTAAATAATTTAATAGCATCTCATTGATTAAACATTTGAAGGCCATGTCCATGTCTCTTTGAAACATGGCAATGACATTGGATAGACCAAAGGGCATCTTCCTATAAGCAAAATTCCTCCATTTAGTAGTTAAATCTATCTTAAAATGATCATCCTCATTGACTAAAATATGATTATAGATTTAATATCCATCTAGTAGAGAGAAAAGTTGAGAACCTGAAACCATTTGTAAAATCTACTCCATTGAGGGTAGAGGATAGTGGTCTTTGAGTGACACTCTTTTAAGATCTCTAAAGGCCACACAAAGTCTTATCTCCAATTTATTATTTATAATAGGCACAAGGTTAGCTACCCATTTCAAATTATTGATGGTAAATATTATCTCAGATTTAATGAGTTTGGTAAGCTCTAACCTCATGAGTTGTTAAACCTTACGGTTGATGGGTATTTGCTTCTATCTAACTAGTTTAACTATAGGTTCCAAATCAATGGTATTGTGTGCTAGGATAGGATCAAATCCTTTGAGGTCTTTATATTCCAAAGAAAAGTTATAATGAAACTCTCTACATAGCTCAATGAATGATTGCTTTTCTAATGTAGAACATACCTTGCCTAGTTTGTCCTTAAAGATCAAGACTCTTTCATAATTATTTTATTTTGTAGACATACTCACTTTCTTATTATTATTTTGATAATTAACATTGAAGATAATTTCTAAGATCACAAAACCCTTACGTATCTTATTGGTCCTTAGTTTCACAATCTGATCACCCAATTGTTCTTGGAGCCTCTTTTGATTCCTTGATGAAAACTCAACCACAGTTTACAAGAAGCATGAAATGTATTTATCACTATCAAAAACTTTCCAAGACACTTAATTATCAGGTATAGAAGGTATGATAATGATCTTAGTATAATACTATTTTCCCTCCTCTTTTATTGTAGTTGGAATATTAAATTGAGCTCCTATGGTAGCTAGTCTAGCAGCATAACTATTCTGCTCCCTTGGGACTGAGAATATTGAATGCATTAAAGTCTTCAATAAAATACCATACCATATTATTATATGAATTAAGTGAAGGTTTATTGGTATAAATCACATTCCTCACATGATGCACAACCAATTCACTTTCTCCATATGATTTCAAGTTCTTGATTCCTTTTTTCCTTGCCTATTGAAGACCATGAATTAAACCTTCATATTCGGCCATATTACAAGTTCAAATAAAATGAAATATATATAAAGAATAATAATATTTTTTATATGGGGAGACCAACATAACACTAGCTCCTACACCAAATTTACTTCTTGAACCATCAAAAAACATCTTCCACATCTCAACATCTTCACCCTCTTCCTTGGCAAGTAGAGGTGTTAGTATTCCTTTATGCATACAATACACTCCTAAATCAGTTTCCTCCAAAATAAGATATGGATAATGCTCATAATTATTAGTTCCATATTCATCATGAAACAAATATAAAATACCCTTAATCTTGTAATAAGTGTCACCATCTACAATAAAGTCCTTTTCTTCATGGGCCACACAATTCAGATTGGAACTTATCTCAATGTAAGGCTCAATATGAAACCTTGCAAGGGGTTATTTCCTAATTGTCACCTTTTCCCCGTACCTTGTTTTAAAGGCTAAGAAATACCAATCAAATGAGAGATATCCACCTATCTTGGATATGAAGTCCCTTGATAGGCATATTGCAAAATGGGTTGGATGATTAACCATAACTATGTCTTGCAAGATAGGAAAACTAGGACAATCATGAAATAAAACCTTCAAGAATTTTATCAATCATACTATCTTGGAAAGTTTACCATCTAATTTAAGGACCCCTTTGTTATGTGTCCCATATTTTAGGCCCAAATTGTTAGCTACAACTTTGGGTATGACATAAGCAAAAGCTCCACTATTGACTATGAAATTATGTACCAACTTGTCACCTATAATGAGGGTGAGGTAAAATGGTGTAGGTTTCTCAGCCCTAGTGGATGGTTCAATAATGGTACTAGGATAATTTTCAAGATAAACATGGCCATTAATTTTATTTGAGGGTGAGACACTAGCAGGGATAACATATAATTGCTTATGTAGGAGTTCTTTTTTACCAAGCATATGAAGAACATCCTAAAGAGAAATGGATGTTTTAGTGTTATTCAAAAAATCTACAATGTTTAAATAAGCCATACCTACTTTCTCTTGGGATATTTTAGGTAGAGAATTAATTATAACTTGAGGAATAAGAGTAGACCTTACCATATTTTGACTTGATATAGATGTAGAAGCTTTTAGAACTATCACATTTGCAACTATGTCTTGTTGCCTTATAGGAGGATTGGATGAACCTATGGGAAAGATATTGATATCTCCTAGAGCCTTCCTCTTGTCCCTTGTATAATTTGTAATAGAGGCTCCTTGATTTATCACAAAAGTGTCTTCAACCAAAAAATTGGTGAAGATCTCTCCTTGAGGTTATCAATCCTCATTAACTTGCATCATCACCTCATCCTCATTTGATAGGAGGGGAGTAACTCCTCCTTGAGCCACTAGATCTTTCTCTCTATTCTAATTGGCATCCATGAATTGGTATTGCTCCTAATCTTTTGTCTACACCAAATTCCTATGAATTGGTACCATCTCCCTTGCATTGGTGGTAGAGTTAGAATTGTATACATTGGCAAGCTTGTTGGGATTAGGCTAACATTAACCTATTCCTCTTCAATATTTTTGACCATAGTATTGTTGATAGTGGTAAATATTTTGATAGGCACCTTGTTTCATACTAGCTTGCCTATTTTGAGCCTCTAAGGCTAGGAACTTTCCTTTCTAATCAAAATTATTTTTTGCTTGCCTAGGAGCAACCTTAGTTTTGGTATTGGAATTAGTAATTTGAGTGACTTCTAGAGTGATAAAAAAATTATGAGACAAAGGAGGCATAGACACCTTAGGAAGAAATCTTCTATCTTAGATGAGAATATTCTCAGCTTTGATAGCAAGATCACAAGCTTCAGGAAGACTGGAACCTCCCATAAATTGAAGCATGATAATATTTGTAGTCATAACAGATTTGAAAAATTAGGGAACTCAAATTTAGTAGGTGGTATCATGGGAAGAGGAAATCTATGCCAAGTCTTCTGAAACCTTTCATTGAAGTCATGCATTGTTTCTTTAGATCCCCTTTTTATCATGTTGAGTTAATGTATGAGAGACATGGTCACTTTCATTTCCAAATATGGAAGTCAACAATAATCCAAACTCATACCATGTTGTAATGCATCCACCTTCCAAAGTCCTATACAAATCAAGAGCCTTCCCTTTAAGGGACATGGCAAGGATTATAATGGAAATGTTCTCTTTAACAATATTATGGAAATTGCAAAAGTTAGAAACATCTCTAATGTTCTCACTAAGTGTGACATGACTATCACCATTGAATGTGGGTATACCTTTAGTGGCATTAGGAGGAATGGCATCATATGATTAAAGTTAAATTTGATTTTTAGTATTGAAGATAGGGAAATCATGAGGTCTAGCCATGTCTTCTTCTTCAATATCTTCAATTTATTCAACCTCTTCACCCTCTTCCTCTCTAGAAAAATCTACTTGTTCTTCAAAGAGTAGATTAGGCTATGGATACTGAACTTCAAGAGGAATTTTAGGCTGAATGGGTGGGTTAATAGGATTGAATGTTCTACCATAGGATGACCTAGTGAGAACCATGAATTATGAAGGCAATTTTATAATATAAAAATGGCCTTGAACCATATTTACCCTAAAGGAGTCACCAAATGCTGAGTAGCAAACCAATTTATAGTTGATGTTGTCAAGAATAACATTTACCTTGACAAGTTATCTTGACTAAAATGGGTCCCAATGGGAATTCCAGAATTATTGTCACCAAATATTTCACCCTAAAAGAAGTTCAAGATTATTATAGATTTGGGTAACATGGGAACATTTCTAGGTATGTGGGTGTACCTATATTGGAAATGAGCCTTTAGATTTAAGGGCTAACACCCTGAATGCTTCTTGAAATGATCTTATCTATGCCAACTGATCACTTATGGGGAAAAGAGTTAGATATTTCATGAATTAAACCTATTCTAAAGAAGGTGATGCACCAAATGTTCAAATATCTAGTCTAAATATTGAACTCATTAACACACTAATAGACTATGAATAGAACTAATGCATTGTCTATAATGGTTTCCAAGAAATAATGTTTCACCTAGAGGTCAATTTGATGGACTTAGGTTGGAGGGAAATGAGGTTAAGGCTTGATTGGAAGCACTTACATTCAAATATACACTCTATATCTAAGACATCAACCTTAAGACACACTAGATGACCTGTAAGAAAAGTTTATTAGCACTTAGGTTAAACTTGGACCTACAAAGGGAAGAAGACAACCACTTTTTCATATCAAACAAATACAAAACACTAAGCATATATTATTAAACAATTGTAAAATTCTATATTCATTAATCTAAGAGGTACATAATATAATTTTTGGTAGAGTTTAGTCATACCAACTTGAGGGATCCTTAACAATAAATCAAAGGCTATCTTTATATAAAAAAGGGCCTTTAGAGAGAGAGGTCTTAGCACTAAAATAGGAATCAATGAGATCAACTACATTTGAACCACATTTTTAACTACCTCTACATTTATGCTCATTCAAGATTCTTGACTGATCTAGATTATTTTAAATGGTTGCACGGTTACATTACTTCCTTAATTATGTTCCCTAATGGTTATAATGATGGGATCAAATTATTCTAAGCTGGGTCCTAACATCAATGCAATTACAACCAACTTATATCTTTGTCCTGGTGATAAATGATCTTCATTGGTTCATCATGGCATGCAAAAGTGGAGAGAAGGGTCTTTTTCATGCAGTTGGTCCTAGAGATGAAACCATTGGGTTCTACGTGTATGAATTTATGGCATCCTTTGAAATGGTATCTCTTATTCAAACTAGATCATACTTGAACTCATCCCCATGTTCATAGGTCCACTATAGATATAAAACCAATCTTAGACTATTAGTTTTATTACAGTCATTATGTCCAAATAGAGACATTTTTGCCTTTGAGCATTCATAGAAATTGAGAACTCATCATGTACATAGGTCCTTATAAAAATGGAAAACATAATCATAGAGTGAACCTTGCATGACATAAACACTTGAGTTAGATGTCCATATTAAGCTTCAATGGTGGTTCTTTTATGTCGTTTAACCTGATTATATTAATGTGTCCCTTTAATGGCATTTGATCAAGCTCTAATGGTAGAACAATGACCCTAAAAGACTTCTTTACCTTGGTAAAACATGGTTCCTCTAGTTCAACATTATCCATCTAATATTGCTTGGACCAATCAAATTGATCCAAACTATCTTTACTCCCATTGGTCTCACAAATCCTTACTATTAGATCTTTACCTTTTTGACCTCTTACACATTGTTGATCTCTTTGGTATGAATGAATGTGGTCCATTTATTTACTACCATGAAGATCCTTTAACATTTTGACTTGTTCATACACCATTAGATCAAGATGTACTAAGCAACATGAGCCTTCAATTTACCTGGGCCCACTTTCCTATCAGTTCCTATGCATCATTGGATTATTGGTATGAACAAGTAGTAATGATTGATCTAGCTCAAACCCATCTTCTTATCACTAAAAGCACACCATTGGATCTCCCTTTGGTTGATATGCATTGTTATATCTTGTCTAACTTGTAGCTGTTTAAAGGGTTTTAACCTAGGGACCTTTTGACTAGTTTGACCTCAGTGTGAACTATTATATCTCATGTGTCATTATGCAAGCTCACATGGATCATTAGATCTTGATCAACTTAAAAAATTTTAAGTAATTTTTCAATCCAAATGGTTATTTTTTGAAATTAAAACTTGATGTTAGCATGGATGTCTTATGCTATAGGTCTAAGTTTGAAGCTCCATAACTTGAGATAGAAATATCACATGAACATGAAACTTTCAAAACATGTTATTGGCATGAAAAAATATATGGAAGTATAATATTTTGGCTTGCACATCTTTCTAAGGTGAATTTATAAAATACACAAGTGAGCTAGTCTATTCATTTCTAAATGACATCCTAGTGATGGATTGATTCACTTAGACTTGTGCTTAAGCTACTGCTTGATTTTTGAAATCTTGAATGAACTCCTTGAGCCCTGTGCAAACTCTCTCCATGTTCCTAACCTATTAGACACCATGAAAACCTACCACTTGCATATATGAATCTTATTTGATCCCTAAGATACAAAATGACATAAGGACTAAACTAGACAATGACCAAAACTAGAATGACATATGAAATGACATCAAATGAACTACAACATACCTTATGACATTATAAAAAACCCATATACAAGATTATGACTATAGGGGGTTGACCCATTTTAGCTTGTGGTAAAAATGGTTAACATCTACTTTATGTCATATGTTGGTTAAGTACATTCTTAGATGATATTTGAACTTTTTCATTATGTTTGGAATAAAGATCATCAACATCTCTTCTCTGCCTTACCCTTTTGCTCTTTTTTAAAACCATATCACTCTAGATAAATTTTCATTATAAATACCCATCCTAGATTAGTTCTTAGATTATATTTTGATCATAATTCACTATTCTTAACATAACATACTTCATATTTTTCATAGATTAACTATTTGGCCATGGTGGCTCCCAACCACCAAACATTATAAATATTGTGAAATAGTCTACTTGCTTTGCCTTTATTCCACCTATAGATAATAGAATTATCACAACCTATAACTCATGCACTAAATTCTTAGAATTTTAAAATGAGAAGTGTTCTTGAACACTTCAGGCATCTATGATACATCTTTAGGCATCAATAGGTAATTACCCCTAACTAATTATATTGTTCACCCACTTTGGTTCTGGTTATTCATATGTGAGTACGCTAAGTAAGTATCACTTGATTACACAAGTGAGGTTTGGGTCCAAAATGCATCCAAAAGTATACTATGATATTCAATTCCAATTTTTTTAGAGTTATTTCATCTAGTATCAGATTAGTTTTTTTACTCTAGGGAACTCTGGGACTTGTAGAGTTGCTACATGGTAACCAATGAGTTGTCCCAATTAGGCAGAATTATGAAGTAATTCACAAGGCACTTGGCCTTTCAAGTTGAATGTTAAGGTGTTTTATTGTAAATACTTGATACTATAAATTTTTTTTCATCCCTAAAAAAATGATTCTAAAGAATCTAATTTTTTCCTATGTTATATGCTATCGTCCTTAGCCTTAGTTGGGGTTAACCCTTCCCAAATCCAATTACATTAGGGTAAGTCTCACCTATTAACCATTGAATTATATGGGTGATTCAATGGTATCTAGGTGATTCAAGCTTCACTCTTATAATCAGGGGAATGATATCCATTGTCTATGGTCAGATTGTATGGGTGAGCCTTCCCTAGATGCTTGGAACATTATGACCTAGGGAAGACTAAGGGTTAAATTTAAACTTAAAGGGCATAAAAAGGTGTGAAAGGGGCTGAATTTATTGGGTAAGTTAGCAAAAATTGAGATATACACTCATAAAAGGATTGCCTTGAGTTGTTGATAACTTATAAACTTGTCTAGGTGTGTTAACTAGTGTTTGTTCTATGGGTAAAAAGATGCCAAAATTCTTGCATAAGAAGATGAATATCCTGTATTATTTTAATTAAAAAGACTCAATTCCTATATTTTATTTAAAATCTAGTATGACACTTTAAGACAAATGGTTTTAGTGGAGTGAAAACATCTCCATGGGGTGAGTTTATTGTAGACAACAAGTTGCCCTACCTTTTTTTTAATTATAACAAGATTGTTAAACAAAAGCTTCACATAATGACATTGTAAAACAACTATGGTAAGCAGCCGTAGATTATGGCTTGGCCTAGGTGTCACTATACGTGATTGGGGGTAGTGATACAACAATTGTATTATGATGATAATGATCAGGAGGCATTGGCTCATTTAAGGTAATGAATTTTAAAGTAAACTAAGGAGGTTTTATTGTCTAATATGTTGCCTGATTGACTAAATGGTAGCTATTATGCATCTTATAAATAGATAAGTGTATATGGTGATAAAAAATTATGTATTTTAGCTAAGTTAGGCTTGATTTTGTTGGCCTCTTTTGATTTAAATTAGTGAAGTAAGTGGCTTTGTAACTTTAAAAAGGACTAAAGTTAACTAGTTTTGACATGTTTATTTTGATCATAGATAGTATAGAATGAATATATTTCTAAATTATTTTATGCATGACTAGAATGTATGTTGGTTTTATGTTCAAAATGAACATTATAAGCCTTGATCAAGTGGATTTTAGAATCTAGGTACCTTGTCTATTTGATACCATGAAGTGCAGTAAGATGGTGGAATTGTGATTCCTATAACCATCATGTGAGCTCACAAAGTTGGTGGAGAGCATGAGATAAACCTTTGGGTTACATGTAAAGTCCTAGTTTCGATTCTTTGATTATTTAGTGTAGATGGTGTGGGACACTATACTATCCCATGAATGATAATTATTGATTTAGAAGTAACTATTCAAAATGAGTTACTATCATGTGGTAGCATTCTATGATGAATGTTAACTAATTTATGTATAAGGCATAATGTGTGTTAGTAAAGACACTATTTTAGGTTCAAAAATATATTTAAAATCATAATGGAATTATAAAATTTACAACTTCTATAAAAACAGTTGTAGATTTCTATAGTAGTGTTCTCCTCTTAATAAGAGGGATATCTATCTAGTAACTAGTTCTCTATCTAATTTTTGATATATATTCTCAGGAATGTTAAATATACCTATATTATGCAATATTTCAACTGAAAAAGGTGTACTTTGGAAGGTAACAAAAGGCTTTCTATTGGCATTTATTGAGATGGAAAATTTCATTTCTTTGGTCGGTAATGTTGTTTTGCCTTAAAAAGACTTAAGAGTCACACCTATATGGTTAGATGAATTTAGTAATCTCTAAAGAAATATGTTAAAATGGTGGTTTACCATTGGTATATGCTAAATAATAATAGATTTGAAGTTTTTATATCTTTTCCCAAGTTTGTAAATATCTATTTTTGGCTATTAATGATGACTTGTGAATCATAAATATGAAATTATACCTTGAGTTGAGATATGTGTATGGACATCTAATGCTATAATGATTTATGTAGCTCTATTTTAGTCCTATAGTGTTGTATAATGACACATGATCTGATAAGACTTTTCTTATGGATTGGATAAAGGAAAAACATGGCTGTAATTATGATTTATGATGGAAAAAACAAATGTATCTTACTTGGATGGTGTATTACATCCTCTTGCCTTACTATTATGTAAGATGATGGGTTTTATAATAAATATTATAATTAAGTTGTGCATGTACATGTAAGACTCAATGTTAATTGGTCTATTTTGTTAGAATACCAAGGGTAACCACCCTTGATAAAATCTCATCCACTGATGGTTGAGTAGTGGAACCTTTATAAAAAGAGCGATTAAGTCTCCATGGATAACCAAGTCCTTGGTTGTTGATATGGTCTTCAAAATGGATACTCTCTAAGAAGGGGAAGATGTTACAATCCCACTCTTTTTATACCTTTATAGGATTACTTAAACATTAATATACCATATGTATAGCTAATTAATACACTTCCTTAGTTGAATTATGTTGTTGGATTTTGATGGTATGATACTTGACTACAAGTTGATGTATTTATCATGTTTAAAATTTTGTACTTGATGATGTATAGATTACTTGATGTAATTGATATTTGATTATAATTCATTACTACTTTATCATTTTATTGATTTTTTATCAGATACTGCTAGTGTATATACTTGGTGGCTATATGTATTGATTATGAGATAGGATGGATGATGATGCTAGTATTAAGGGAATTGGAGTGGTTTTGAGAAGTTAGATGAGTTCCAAAATGTATGCTTGTATTCTTGGTTAGTATCATACCATTTGATAATCTTGTTGATCATTTATTATTTCACAATTTATTTCTCACTTGTCACTTTTGCTTTTTCTATCCCATCATTCTACTAGTTATTTTCTATGTGTTTTCTTTATGTTGAATCCATTCGCTTAAACTTCTTTTATCTCTCCTCCATGTAATCTTCACCATCTCGTATCTAATTGACTTACCATTGATGAGACTCAGACTCCCTAAGAGACTTACCTAGACCTAGCCCACCCCCCCCCCCCCCCCCCCCCCCCCCCCCCCAGCGCGCCCCATTGATACCCCCCTCCAATTACTTTGGTGACTTGGTAATTTTTAGTGGCCTAGTTAATTGATCATTGTGGCATTTAAAAATTTAAATGGAATTTTAAATAATAATTATTTTTAGTTGTTCATGGCTCAAGTTTTTGAAAAGGTCATTAATGACCATTTCCTTATTTTTTTGTTAGGGGGAATGCCTTGGGGGAGGGGTTGATAGATTTGGAAGAGATTTTCTCTCTTCATAGTCAATGAGGAATTGAATAGGGGGTATCGTGAGTTGGAAGGGGAGTAAGAAAAGTTAGACAGGGTGGGTGGATAGGATGTGTCTAGGAGAGAGGAATGAAGAGAAGAAGGGAGAGAAGAAAATAAAAATATAGAGGGGTTGAGTTTTGGGCTCTAAATTTTTTAAACCTAGACATTGGATTTTGGTTCGTGATCGATTCATTGTTGGAAAGAGGGAGGTAATTCCTAGCATTATTTAGGTTCCTCTTCCCTACATAGAACTGGTAAGTCATTTCCTGACTAAAGCTAGTTATCTTCATGAATGAATAATTATTGTTATTGAGGCCAATATAATTTTTCCATTATTATTTTGGCACATAAACTTGCAAAAATAGAATTAAAGTATATAGTTTGGTTTTTATAAATTTCAATTTAGTTATATTTTAAGCTTGGGGAATGTAGTATTATTAGAAGGGTTGTGGGTTTCCATTTTATAGTGTAAATTCCAAGACCTAGAAATCTCAAACTGCTACTATGTCTTACTTGGATGAATGTATGGGAAATGATGAAACCCTGCTCTTATGAGGAATGCCATAGATAATAGACTGGATATGTCTGCTTATGATTTTATTGCTATTAATGTTGTACTCAAATTCTATAACCCCTATGCTTTGGTCCCAACAATTTAAGGTCATTGTGTCCCTTTTTATAATTTATTCCCCCTATGTATATCATGATGGGTCACTTTACCCTATTCTTAGTGGTTGTATATTTGAAGAAGTTGATTAATGAATTTAAATATGAAAATTGACTTGGGGTTATATTAAATCCTAAGGTAGAATTGTTCAGTTGTTATTATATTTTCTATTTTGAATAATTGATTTGGGATTTTATTCAATCTTATGGCATAGTTTTTTGTTGGTTATATATATTCTTTGAATTGAATAATTGATTGGGGTCTTTTAAAATTTAAAGGATACATTATATATATATTATTTATGTGTCCACCTTGAATCAATTTTTGGCTAAAACTTTATTCTTGAACTAGTTGTGAAAGTGTATGGAATGACATGATTTGGCCATATAGATGTGCTTCAGTTTATGATAAATTCTTATACATTTTGATTAATGTTGAATTATTGTAATAAGGACAAGGTTTCTAGTTCATTCCTCTTAATGAACTGGTTATTGTGGTTCCCTTGCATAAGTTTGATTGGTTAATATTTATTGCATGTGGTTTTGATTAGAACCTTCTATGTGTTATTTTGAGTGATTAAATTATGTTGTCTTTCATAGAGTTGTATATGCTTTATGTATGGTTAAATTATGGGAATAATGGTGAAGCCTGATGGAATTATCATATTATAATGAGGGTTTTTGATTCTTAATTAAAACCATTCAAGATATCTATTGTTTCATTAACCCATTTTGACCTAATTTTAATATTCAAAGATCATATGAGGTCATGAAATCTCATGATGATCCCTTGAATCTCCTCTATCTATTATTGGATTAAAATTGATTTATTGTTTGAATACTTACTAGAATCACTACTATCATTTTTGGAAATTATTGGTATTAATGGAGATTATGATGAATACATTGACTGGGCTTTATATGTTGATTATTTTTAATTTTTGGATCGTTTCTAGATTTATAATTGATTTTTGTTTTGAATGATTGCCATAATCATTAACTAATTGCTTTGGGAATTTGGAATGGCTAATTCAAATGAATAAGTTGACTATTTATATGTTTGTTTGGTTTTATTATGGGAATATGGTTCAATTATGTGTAACTATTGAGTTATATATTTATACTCTATATTATATTTTATGATTGTGTGAAGTGTATCCTTATTGGGTCACCATTCCCAAACTAGGCATAAATAACTAAGCATTAATTGGTACGCTTCTATGTCTAGGTTATAAATTTGTAGCCAAGATAATATAGGCTGACTATACACTTAGAGGGGTTCTAAGTTGGTTTTTTTGGAAGCTATAGAAATGGATTTAGTTGTTAAATCCATTACTATATGCTTCAAGAAACTTGCAGTTGGTTATCCCCACTTCTGATTTATATCAACAATGGGTTGGTTATTTACATCTTGCCTCAGAATGGTGTTTGTATGTCATTTATTAGTGTTATGTTGTTGTGTTAAGATGTCCAATGGTTCAAATAAGACTTTCTCAGAACTCCCTTCTTGACCCTGGTTTTCGAAACCACCATCCAACTAATAGTTGGGGTGGCAAAGGCCACTGATGGGTGGGCTCATAGAGCTGGTTGGGAGGGTTTTTTTGATTCAATTTTTTTCTACTTTATTTTTGGATGACCTCATGGACATGTGTGATGTAAATGGGTAATTTTTTATTATATGTTGTTTATTTATTTATTAGCATATATTTTATAATGATTTAATATAGAATGATTAGTAGATGAAAATATAAATCTAATTTCATTTTGACTTAGTTTAGCTATACTTGGCATTTGGCATGCTAACCCTATGATTGGATAGCGATCATTTAGGAATAAGGAGTAAGGGCTTATAATGTTGATTATGTGGTAAGAGGTAAAAGTTGCTTTAAGTTTATAAATTCAATCATTTATATATACTTGGATTTTATCCTTGGAATGATAGTTTATTATTACTAATGCTATATTAGTGTATTGCCTTGTTATCATAATTATGGAATATATGGTAAATGATGTTATGTATGCTTACTGTAGCATTTAATTCTTATGCAAGTTTTACAAAACTTCTATATATTCTCTTGATTTGAACCATCATGATAATATTGGTGTAGAGATTGCTTAGGCAAATATATTATATATATTTTGGTAATTTAAGCATACTTAAGTATGATAGCTTAGATTATTAACAAGCTAGGATATTATCTTGAATAATAGCTATAGAGGAATTATCTAAAAAATTCCTTGGACACACACACACACACACACACACACACACACACACACACACACACACACACACACACACACACACACACACACACACACACACACACACACACACACACACACACACACACACATGATTATGTCTCCTTATGTAAGTTGGAATCAACTCTTATGATAGCATGTATATTTAAAACTATTCTTTTAGTGGATTTAAACTTGTCTATGGAATATAGAGATCTATTCAAATGTTTTCTCTTGTATATTATATATGTTATACATGATCAAGATCAATTTAGATGGCTGTCATGCATATGTAGAAGGCATAAATAAAATTTTGCTTGCATACTTAGGACTTGTGAGATTGCATGCTCATGTATGTAAGTTATTATTAAAAAAATATTTTGTTGGGTGGTTCTCATCTCTTAAAGTTTTAGTCTATTTTTATTAATTAAATGTATACGTTTCTGAGTTTGATTCCATATTGGAGACTGCCTAGTATATATATAAGCTTATCTAAGTGCTAGAACAAATTATTAATTTATGGTTGAATAAATTAATCTTAAACTAATTAAAATATGAAATGGTAATGTTATGTGATACATTCCCATTGCTTAAATACTTATATAAATGAAATGGGTGAAGATATTTATGTTAGATATCACTTTTATGTGTTGGGCATGCGTATTATCCATTTCTCTTGTGGCTGGAATTTTCATGTTGAGTAAGAAATTACTAATGGTGTGAGTTGGTATGTGTATTTAGTTCATATAGAAACCTTGATATTTATATTATTCTATAAACTAATTCATGTTATAACTTGTTATATGCATGAATAAATTATACTGGTGCATATGAGAACACACTACTATAATATGTTTGGATATAAATAAAATTTTTTTATATGCATGTATACTTTGTACTTGTTCTTATGGGAAATACATTACCAAATCATGTTGAACACACTTGAAAGGATGTGTATGGAGTTGGGTTGCATCATTACTAAACTCCTTGGGTGTAATACAAGTTAATATCATGAATGTTAACCATTCATAATAAATTTTTGATTATATGTAAGGTTAGAAATGCTCAAGTAAGTGCGGAAGTTGACTTGGCTAAATATGCTTCCTTTACTTAAATAATGGTTTATTTAATAATATATGTTATGGGAATATATGTCTAGATATTATTTACTTTGGGTATATTAATTCCCATTTCTTTATTATATCACATTGCTATTGTCCAATATAAAATCATCTACATCAATTCAATGATTAGTTGTCACCATATATTATCTACTAGATAATGAAGTCGATCACAGATCATATCATTATTCATTATGTATATTGGGGAATTCATGCTATTTTATTAAATGATATGTGAACTTAAGCAAGTATGATAACAATGGTATAGTGACCCTAATCCATGAGGAATTGATAACCTTTGTTGGTAGCACTTTAGTAATTGACTACGATACTTTTATATTCATTCCATCTTGATTGTAATATCTTTTATGCAAATGATGTTCCTACTGCATGCCTAAGGAACTTAGCATAATCCACATGTATTAAAATTGATATTGGTTGCTATATATGATTAAAATGTTTGAATTATACCTGATTATCAATTAGGAAAATGTTATACCTATTTTCATACTATGGACTTGTTTTGACCTAATGATGATGACATAGGGTATTTTAAGGATAACCTTGCCAGTTAGTCTGAAATGACCTTACAACCACCCATGGACTAAACTAAAACCCATTGAGAGGAGTAAGATACTTAGTGAGGGATAATGACCTATAAATAGTTCTATATGGAATAATGAGTTCCATATATGGTGTTCAAGACCTATTCATGCATGTGTATATCGATACACCCTGAACCCCATAAACACCCTTAAGGCAATTTGCTTCCCCACAACATCTTTTATGGGTAATTACCCCTAAATAATTTTTTTATTCACCTCCCTTTGGTTTTGGTTGTGCGTATGCAAGTATGCTAAGTATCACTTGTTTTTACAAGTGAGGTTTGCGTTCGCTACACATCTAAAAGCGTACTCTAATATGTAATTTTAATTTTTTTGGGGTTATTTCAAGCATGATAAATAATATACTCTAACACAACTGAAACATGTTTCATGATACATTTTAATTTTAGATAATCTAATTATAATATCATGTCTCAAAATATCACAAAGATTCAAAAAATTAACATGCCCAACTCTTTTTCTCCATAATTGAGATTCATTTATAATTTGAGAGGAAAGACAAGATGTAGAAGAAAAATATTAAAAATATAAAGACCATTTTAAAAATAATCTAAGTAGAGAACCAAATTTATTATCAATTCACCATTTATCCTTAATAATTATTGTAATTAAATTATCACGTGTAAGTTGAGAATATAATAAAATATTTTTATTATGTTTAGGAACATAAAAAATATCTCTTAGGAACATAATTATAAATTATCACGTGTATTATAATATGCAATTCCATTATTTTTTTAGGTTGTTTCAAGTATGAGTAATAATATACTCTAACACAACCGGAACATGTTTCATGATAAATTTTAATTTTAGATAATTAAATTATAATATCATGTCTCAAAATATCACAAAGATTGATAAAATTGACATGTCCAAGTCTTTTTTTTCCATAATTGAGATTCATTTATAATTTGAGAGGAAAGACAAGATGTAGAAGAAAAATAGTAAAAATATAAAGACCACTTTTTTGAATACCTTCAGTAATTAGAGAACTAAATTTATCATTAATTCACCATTTATCCTTCATAATTATTAAAATTAAATTATCGTGTGTAAGTTGAAAGCATAATAAAATATTTTTCTTATGTTTAGGAACATAAAAAACATCTTTTAAGAATATATTTTTAAATTTCTATTTACCTTGTCTAGTTGCTTCTAAAAATGAAATATTACCTAAATATATTCTTTCATACATATTTTTAGTATTATATAAATTATTAAATAAACATGTCATGTGATTCAAATCAACACTATCTAAAATCTATTTGTTATCATTAGAAGCAAACAAAGTAGCATAAAGAGAAAGAATATTAGAATTTTGATCTTGATTTCTATTTTGATTTTGGTTTTCATTTTTATGTTGATTTTGATTATAAAACTTATTCCCTTAGTTATTTTTAATTTTTTTTAAATTTTATCCCCTTTTTTTATAACAATATTCCTTTTCATGACCAAATTTACCATAAATTTTATGATTTATGTTAAATTTAACTTTATAGTTACTGTTTATAGTTTTCTTGTTCCCATATTTATTATTGAGATTGGAGTATTTTAATTTTAATTTTTTTAAGGAACATTTTTTTGAGATAATAATGCATGAGTGGCATTCTCTTTAAATTCAAAATTCATTACTTATTCTTCTTGAATGATAAGATTTGAATGGGTACTGATGTTAGGGATGTGCTTTTAAATTTGATATTTATAGTTAAGAATGAAAATAAAATTTTGAATTTTCTCATAGATATTTAACTAAATAATGAAATAAATAAGTTGAAATTGAATTAAATTACAACTACATCCATCTAACTATGATTATATGTTTTTAATTTTATTAATAAAATAGCAAATTCTTCATCATCATTCATGGGAGTTTAAATTATACATTTAATAATTTTATAAATTCATGTACCTTCATACATTGATTCAACAAGTTTTTAAGCTTTGCTAGGAGAATATTGATTGCTAATGTGGAGAGGGAATTCATCCTTAGCACTCGTTAGGATGATCAACATAATTTATTAAAATTTTTATTGATAAGAATTTATAATTACGGTTGTCGCATGTCTCTCCGATGGAGGTTTCTCAATTTCATTAACAACACTCCATAACTTTCTAGCCATAAATTTAGATGTAATTCAAATATTATAAATATTATAGTTAGTCCCATTTAACATTTGTGACTTATCCATATTGAAGCTTTGGGAGGCCATTTTGTCATGACTATAAAATTTTACAACAAATTATTAAAATAAAAAGATATACATAAACTTTTATACACCCTTTTGTGTCTAATAAATAACAATAAAATGGCTAGTTCATAATTTTATACCTGTACAATAAAATACATATAGGTTTAATTCTATGATAAATAAAGATTGAATATAAAAAAAAATGCTTACTTTTATTTATAATTATATTTATTGATTAAACATGCTAGCACGAATACTTCATATTTAATCAAACATATGCTATCACTTGTAAATGAAAAATTGAAATAAACTACACATGTTGTGAGCTTCAGGAGGGAAGAGTGATAGTAAAAAACATTAGCCCATTTTCCTTCTTTGAGGATTGATAATGAAAAAAATTAAATTTCCTCCTTGGTCATGGCTAAAATTTTAAATTTAACCAAACCTATCAATTCAATTTTTTTGAAAAATAACTCTTTGAAAAATAAAATTGTAAATTATACTCAATAAAAAATATTAATACTTGAGGATTGACACTCTTATTAATAGTTGAATTCTTTAAAATTTCACTTAACTAAACACATATGTTTTGAAATGTAAAACATATATTAAATAATTTTCATAATAGTAATTCATTCTTTGAACATTTTATCAAATTATTACACTATTAGAATATTATGGTATAACTATAATAGTTATATATAAAAATAAATGAGTTTATATAAAATAAATTAAGCCTTGTGTTATTCACTGTAAAATTTCTCATTAAAACATTTACCATAAAATAGCTAAAAAACTACTATAATATTTTAAGGATAATAAAAAAATGATCATGCAAGCCTTTAACATAACATAAAAAAATTACTAAAAAATAATACTATAATAAAATTATCTTAACATGATCATGCAATCCTTTTAACTTATCTTAGCATAGTAAAAGAAAATTACTATAATAAAAAATTAGGGTTAAAAAAAAATTACTATAAAGAATACTTGTTCTTTGTTGGTTCCCAATTGTACACCTCATACACTTAGCCTTGCACACTTGAGAGAAAATGATAAGCAATGATGAGAAACCTGCTAGTATATCATTGAATCTAGGGAAGGGTTTGGCATTAACGTAAGACTAAATGTAGAAAATGACTAAGAGACACCTACAAAGGGTATTGTAAGATCCTTGCTACTTTTGGCTCTATTTGAACCAAGGTGAGAGGACCTATGGGGTAGCTTGCTCACATGGAGATATTTTTCAATTCAATCTCCATGGGGATTCTTGGCACAAGGAATAAATATGACCAGAGCATAACCAAGTTTTCACACTTCACCTGTAAAGGGTTGTGTTGAGACCAACACCCCCTATCTTTCTTTTTTGAAAGGAGGACCCCTGTATTTGTTTCTATAAAGTCTATATTATGGATTGAATGTGAAGAGTTGTCTTATCTTAGATTTTAAAGGCAAATCAATTTTAAAATGGGAATATGTGCTTTGATGTATTTGATCATGTTTACATTTCATGGTTCAAAATTTCTAATAATTGTCTTTAAGGTGATTAGTTGCAAGTTCCATGGAAGAAGCTAGGATTCCTAAGGAACAAACCCTAAAGGGGGATTAAATTTCAATATACGTGAAAAATACTAGCAGAAAATTTTATTTCCTTTTGATTAAATATTCCTAAGTCTAACTTTATATTAAGCTTCAAATATGTTTTTTCTTTAAAAAATGACCAAATATTAATATAAAATCTTAGGCTAAATTTTATACAAAATCGAGTATTAATTTAAAGCTTATGCTCTTTTACAGATCTAATGGTAATCGCTTGTTCACTAGATTAGATCTAACAGTGCAACAAGCCCAATTTTTTTTAAAAAGGACATATGGTTAATGATTTGGGCCTAGTGAATATCTAATAGTGATCATTTTCTCAAAGGATTTGACCTAATGGTGTGAATTAAATATGACACCCAAAAGGATGTTAATAGTTGTCAATGACTCAAGACTTGATTTGATGGTTCACATTGCCTCAGAGGTTCTAATATAATGGTACACATCAACCCATAAACTTTAGAGTCTCCTGAAGGATTTACACATGGCACTCATTCATTGGACCAAAAAAGTTGTCTTAAAATTGGTAAGATTGAACCCATCAAAATTAACATGAGATAGAAAGATTCCATTGTCTTAAATTTGATAGGTTCACCCCCGTTATTTGGCATCTATGAGGACATATTTAATGGGACCAAACTCATGAAATTTAAAGTAAATAATCTTGGAAGCCTCAGGATCTCCCAAAGGCTTTATGTTTGGCACTCATTCATTAGACCATAAAATTCTATTGTCTTAAATTTGATAGGTTAACTCCCATCATTTGACATCTATGAGGATGTATTTGATGTGACCAAACCCATCAAATTTAACTTAGATAATCCCCAAATCCTTGGGAATTCTCGAGGGCTTTGTATGTGGCATTCATTTATTAGATCAATAAATCCCACTATCTTAAATTTGATAGGTTTGCTCCCATAATTTGACATTTAAAAGGATGTATTTGATGTGACCAAACCTATCAAATTTAATTTATAGATTTTTTAAATCCTAATCAATGGGGGTATTTCTAAAAACCTTTTAAGAAACTCCTAGATTTTTATGAAGATGAGCTAGTATATAAAGATCTTAGCCGAAGTCATTTTGTGTTTTTTAAACATAAAATTCTAAATGAAATTTTTAAACCTAAGATTTATATGATCATGTAACTGATTAAAAAGTAGGCATCTTGTAGATCCAACAATGATCACTTGTTCACTAGATTTGATCCAATGATGCATTGAAGTTGAGGGATTTTCAAAGGCCTCGTGAGCTTGACACATGAAAAAATCAATAAGATCAAAGATCAAGAACCAATGAAATGTAATGACCTAGATTTAGATTTTCAAAACAACATAAAGGGGACTTTTGAAAACCAATGGTCACTCTTCAAATGGCATTTATGAAATTTTCCACAAAAGGCATGGAACCCTACCACATAAGCTCCATGTAAGCATGGAGATCAAAATGAAAGATATCTCATGATTGAAAACATAAAAGACATGATAGTAAGGTTTCATCATATCTAAGGTATGTATGAGATCAAAGTTGGATGTTTTGGTCATTAAAGCCAAAACCCCTGAACCCTCTATAAAGAAAGCCAAAGTCAGTTCAATTGATTATGTGACACTTGAGATAATTATAAACTAAATCTAGAACAAGTGCTTTAGTAATAAATTTGATAGGTTTGAAAATATAATATAGTGTTATTAATGGCAGCGGGTAGATAATAGATGAATATTGAAGCAAAGCTTTATCTAACTTCAGATAGTGAAGGAAGGGTCTTTAGAGACATAGAATTGGATTTAACAGCCTTGAATGTGCATGGAATTAGAAATTGGTTTAAATTATTATTATTTATAGAGGAGTTGTTACCAATTTCCCAAGAATAAAATAGGAATGCTTTAGTATACCAAATAGTATCAATTCAAATGGTAGGCCTTCATCATGCAGTTGTTAAACCAGAGGTAATACATTGCATTGATCTTATTATTCCTATTTTCATTAACTATAGAATTGATGGAGAATGGATTATTCATGAAGTATAAACAAAGTTTCATGGATAGCTCCCATGACTTTTAGACTTATTATAAGCTCCCTTTGCCTCATGTCGATCTCCCTTCCTTGAGAGAATGGACAAATTCCCAAAACCTGGATTTGGTCCTCTCACCTTGGTTAATCCAAGGTTTCCATGTTTTCAAGACTTTAAATGGTGAGATTCCTATTTCCCAATTTAGGGAAGGTGTTAGGGTAGTTATGAATTTATTAAATAGATCCTTTGGTGCCTCTTCTATTACTTATTTAATTTTTAGGCATCCTATGTCAATTGCATGTTGGAGTAGAACTTAACCCATCCAATTGGAAACTTAATAGGTTTCTTCTTGGTGAAAAAATTTACATAAATCAAAAGAAAGGCTTCCAAACATTTATTTATGATGTATTACCTCTTGGATGTACTCCCATCCTCTATTAATTTCCCTGGCATTCAAAATTGGTCCCCTGATAATAGATCTACTATTTCCCATTATTAGTCCAAATTACATATTTTCAAATATAAGAATCACATGTAGTTCATATATGATGGTAGATTCCCAATCATTTTTGAGGCAATCACTGGTGTCTATATGCCAAGGATTCATCCTCTAATCAAAAGACAATTAGAGACCATGGGGGATGTGTGGTTCTATCTAGATTGCATTGTAATAAGGATAGAGGGAATCATGGTCCAACCATATAGATTGCCTATATATGTTCCTAGTAAGATTTTAGAGAAAGAAATTTCTTATCAAATCATCCATGGAATGGATTGGCACTGTAAGAATAATAAGAAAGCTCAAGTTCATCCCTTTCCACTAGACATTGGTAGAATTGTAATCAAGGATTGGAAATAGCTAGAGATCATGGTGGTGTATAATAAATCTTTTTATTTCCAATTGGATGACCTTAAGATGTGGGACCGCAATGATATAATGGATAACCATAATCAATATTAAAGGGTCCCAAAGGTTGAATACAAACATCAAATAGGTGTAGGAGATGACATTTACACAAAGGCAAGAAACTTTGAAGAAGTCTTGTCTAGGGTTAAAAACTACAACATAAATTTAGAACATAGGTTGGTCAGGGATAATAAACCTTCATGAGAAATATGTAAGTTACATACTTTATAGTATCACTTGTTTCTAGGACCATCTGGGACTACACATCAAGAACCACCTATTGAGGGACAATCTTCTGAGCCTCAACAGGGAGAATTGACAAAGTCATCCCAAATTGGGCAACTTGAGGATGCAGAGGGAAAAGGTAAAGTTATAATTGAAGAGTCTAGCATTGAGCATAGAATTGGTGAAGGCCCCCAAATTTAGGCATCCCCACCAAGGACTTCTTCCCTAATAGAGGTTATTAGCATGATTGCTTTAGAAACTAAAGAAATAGTAGAAAGAGCCCTTATTAATATCATAGATTCTTATGGTTCAGATAAGGAAGAAGACCCATCTGAGGAAGCAAGAAAGGAATTAGTTCCATTGGGTACTAGAAAGAGATAGGAAAAATTAGCCTTAGTTCCTTTGGCTACAAGAAAGAGGCCTAGGTTAACTTTCTCTCATCTTACTAGTGAAATAAACCTCTTTAGTGATGGGAATCCTATTTATAGACCAGCCATTATTGATTGGTTTTTTTATGGGAAGTTGTATAAAATCCCATCTCTTTCTCCTTTAGTATCTTTGGCTTGAGTGGACATAGGTGTTTAGGATAATGTCAAGCCTTGGATTCAGGATATGTTGAACAAACAAGTAGAGAGAAGCAACTAGATTCTTCGCAACAAGGAAAGCTAATGGGTTAGTACCTTATGATCCTCTGGGAGTTGAAATGTAGAGATTCTTGAACAACCACAAGTGAAATAAATTGACCCTCAAGTCTAATTTAATCTAGATACATCAAATTTTGAGAGAGTAGAGACCAAGAAAATTACTATTGGTACTGAGGAGATCACCTTTCAGAAGGTGGAACCATTTTTAGGTTTAACTCCTATTTTAGGGCAAGTAATAGGGGAGCATCCTATTTTTCAAGAGGATGTAGCTAGTATGGTAATATCCCAATCAAAAATGACCTTGGATAGAGTTCAAAGAATGAAGTAGATGATTCTCAACTTGGAGAAAGAAAAATAATATTTGGAAGCTTAGGTCTTCCTTTCAATTCCTGAGGATGTATTGCAAGCATTAAATGTATCCTTAATGGATGAATTAAAGAATTTGAAAAGTATCAAGTCTATATTAAGTGCTTTAGACCATCAAGCTAAGATGGCATAAGCCTTAAGAACCCAGTGGTAGAATTCTAAAGATCAGATGGAGGAGCTCATCAAGGTGCATAAGACAAAGTAGGTATTAGACTTCAAGATTATCAAACTTAGACATCTAGACATCTTCATGGTAGTTTTGATAGATAAAAAATAGGATTTGATCACCTAGAGTAATGATGTTAAGGCCTTCATTAAGAGAGACACATACTTGGTAAACTAGATTGAGAAACTTCTAAGGAATCTATTAGATAACCCTTCTCAAACCATTACTATAGGCTTGATTGATGATGAAGAATTCAAGTAGAGGGTTGTCACTCACATAAAAAACATCAAAAATAGAAAAGGTAATTTAGCTAAGGATAAAAAAAGACCCTTGATACCATTATTTTTGTAGGGAATAAAATTACAAAAGCACAATGTATCAAAGAACTTGTATCTTGGGCAGATAGTGAATTTGAAAAGTTAGCAGATAAAGAAGAGGATTGTCTAATGAAGCCCGGAGTAGATTTTGAGCTGATCAAGGAAAAATACACCAAGTTGAAAGAATTACTTAAACATGGATAATTGAAGGGCCCACCAATGAAATTCTTAAGAGAATTTTCTTTTTGTAAAGTATATGCTAGTCTATTAGCATATACTCTTTCTTGTCACATTGACATGCGACCTTCCACATTGTATCTTTATATTAAGGACAACTGTCCTTATTCACATGTTGATATTTTGAAAGTTAACTGGTTAACTGCCTATGTTTCTTATAAATAGGTAGATGGTTACCATTTATAAGGGAGAGTTTTTTAGCAATTAATACTAAGAGAATTTAATACAACTAAGGAATTTTGAAAAGATTGTCTAGACAATTTTGTTAAATGTCTATGATATCTCTCAATTATGGAAATTCGTGTTGAATTTGAATGATTCTTCTTATTTTGAGTCACATTATTTGTCATACGATAGTTAATTTATGTTGAACGCTAGATTAACTATAAATATTTCAAGTATAATTCATTTTATTTGCTTTGCATTTGGATGTACTTATGTTATTTAGATCATAATAGCAAACTTGGTTCTTACTTATGATTCATACTATTCCTCTGAATCTTGCCTGATTTGTGATGTAATTTGAGATTATGTTGTTTTATAACATAAATTGGTTTAATGTGTACTCAAATTAATTTTAATCTGGTCATAATATTTGATATGAAAACCTACAATCACATCTCTTTCTTCCTTACCCTTCCTTTTTCTTATTTTTGATCAAGATTCACTCTAGCTTAAAGATCATTGTTAATAATTAAGTAGTTTAAATTTTGAGTCCTCAAAATTATTAAGTATTCAAATTATGTAGAACCGGGTGGCTCCCAACCACTAAATCAAATAAATATTATGGATAGTTTTCATACTTTGCTTCTATTTCACCATAAACAATCACTGAATAGTCACAAACTATAACTCATGCTATGGATTGTCATAATCCTAAAATGAAAGTGTTCTTCAACACTAAGAGCACATGTGGTATATTTTTAATCATCAATAGTTTGTCACATGAAATGCACAAATGCTCTAATTCATATACAAGCTACTAAAGATAAATGGGAAAGAGACTGTAATCTTCATTTTATAGAATTGTCAACAATAGGGGTCAAATAAGAGATTGTAATGCTAGACTTTAAAATAAAAACTATAAACACATTTTAAATATGCATGATATTATGCATTTTCAAGGCAAATAACACTTATAGTATGTAATAGGGTGTATTATTTACTGGGTAGGATGGGGTAGAATAGTTGGATAATTATAAAATAGAGGGTGACATGCTAGTGGCTTCCAAATAGTAGGGTGTCTTTCAATATTTCCTGATAATATTCCTTATAAAAGATGTAGAAAAACCTCAAATTCAAGATAATGGTAAATACCAAATGATTCCTAAAAGAATCCATAAACCTAGGGTGACCTAACAAGTTATTCAACAATAGATTCTAAAATAATGCAGAAAGGGTTTTATAACCCAAATATATGCTCAAAATGATAACCAATAATACATAAAACTAGATATCCAGTCAATAATATTTGTAAAAATAGATTATTGCACTTCATTAATAGGTAACACTAAAGAAACACAAGCACTTTAATTAACTTTAAAAAATAAATATTACACACATTAGTATTTTAAAATGTTGTCATGGAGACAAGCATGATGAGATTTATATTTTTACAAGGAAGACATAAACATGCTCTCAAAGCTTTCTAATGGTTGTACAACTGTAACCACCTTATCAAGGGAGACAAAATATGCACACAATAATTGATCCCAAATTTTTTTTTGTAGAACCTAGATTTAGAGAAAATTAACACCTAAAACAATGACCAACATCAACCTTGAATAGAGGAGAATCCCCCTATTTATACATTCTAATCTTGGGACTGTGGATCACAACTTTCAAAATTTCAAAGTAGCCCAAGTCTACCAAGATGCTTCTAGCTGGAAAATATTCCCATCTACAACTAAAAATCTTCATCCATTTATAAGAAAATCATGGATCTAACTACCTCTACAAGGAATGGTGAAGATTATACAACAAAATAGTTGATTTATTAACTGTAAATGTTGATGAACATGATCTAGAAGGTGGAAATTCATGATAGAGGCCAAATAGACCATTTGTCATCTTATGAAACTACCTAAAGATGATCTTCACCATGAGCTAGAGGGAGAAAAATAATTTAAGGAGCCAAAAAACTTTTTCCTCATGTGAAACCATCTAGGATACTCTCAATCACTTGCCTACATAGCTAGAACTTTTTGGACAACTCCTCTTCTTCTTTACACATAATGGAACAACTTGCTCTTAAAATGATTTTTTAGGAATATTCTATATCCATGGCTATTCAAGAGATCTTATTTGGAGTGGCCCACCTTGGATTTGTAGACCTACAATATATTTCCCATGAAAGAGCTCAGACAAGCACAATAATGAGACAATGCAAAAGACTTTAAATCATTTTCAACTTTTTACCTTTTGGCTCCAACTTATATTTTCACATTTTTCACTTTGTAAATTCACCTTTTTCATATCTATCAATCTTCACATTTACCTTTGTGAATTTTTTCCTTTTTATAATTTCCTTCATATTTTGTATTGCATAAATGCATTATTTTCACTTTTGACTTACTGGGGAAATTTTGACCCCACTTGGAAATTAGAAATTTATGCAATTAGCACTTATAGTCCCTCCAATAAGTTCCCCTAGGGAATTATCAAATGATAACATAAGGGGTTAGTAAAACCATTTTGAATTATGATGCATTGAACATAGGATTTTCATTCTTATAACCTCCCTTCTCCCATAGGATTTACCCGAGATCTACAAAAAGGTCATCAATTTTATGAACATAAGATCCTTCATATTAGAATGACAAAATCATAGCAATAGTGTCAACATGTTGTAAGTGGTTCATCATTATTCCATTTTCTTATAGAGTGTCCATCTATACTACTGATTGTCAAAATACACATTCCATCCCCAAATCCCAAACTTCAAATGTACCTATAAAAAACTAGTGACATCTAAATGTTCACCTATGTGCCCTTTATAACATCCTTGGGAGATAAACCATGAGCTTTTGGATAAAGGGACCCATGGATCTTTGATCAAATTTGTAATTAATTTTAAAATCCTAGAATTCCTATACAACTACCATGACTCATCTATAATTTTCCTAGTCAATCTCTACTAGGATAGCATCATTCTACCATATGGATGCTCCTCATTCAGCCCAAGTCTTTTGGTAAGTTAGTTATCACTCATGCCATTTATCTTGAAGCATGATCAAATGCAGACCATTGATCTAGATCCAAAGGATCAAGCGTCATTATCTTCCCACTATAGATTAAATTTGATGTCCATATGAACATATTTGATGGGTGTATGATTATCAAATTTAAGCTCCAATATATAATCACCAAGATTAATTTTGATGTTCATACACCCATCATTTGACATCTGCATAGCCATAAATGATGTTTACATGATCATCAAATTTAATCCCCTAATAGATAATTATCATGGATTAAATTTGACATATGTGCATTTGTCATTTAACATTTAAATGACCATCAATGACATCTATACAACCATAATATTTACCCCCAATGGATGATTTCTAAGTCTAATTTTGACATCTATGTAGTCATCAAATGCATTCACATAACCATCACACTACTAGTTCTACTCACTGAGTGTTTGACACATGTCTTCTTCACATTCTTCTAGAGATTCCTTTGACTTTGTTGACCCCTACGTGTCATTAGATCATATTCCTCCACTTTGATGCATACCATTTGATCATGACCTACCAGTTTGGCTATGATTGGCTCAAAATAAAAAAGGAAGATTACCAAGTTTTGAGCCTGGGGCATTTGTTCTATGTTTTTGTCTTTTGATACCTTTGTCTTTTAGGACCTTTATCTTCCAACAACTTGGTATTCTGAAGAATTTTTTTAGACATTTTATTTAAGACAATTTTTCTAGAGAAATGAACTCTATCAGATAATTTTCTCACATAAATTTAGTCTTAAACATCTTTGTCTTCATTGGGATAATTGTTTTGGACATTTTATCTAAAAAAAATTCTCTAAAGATTTTGGACTTATCATTTCACTATATTATTTGAACTTGACATTTTTGTCAAAGAAATGGACTTTTTTCAGGATTTTTACCTTGAGAAAAATGAGTGAAGGAAAAGTACCCTATAGAATTTTTGTCATGGAAAAAAATTCCAAAACAAATAGGTCTTTAGAATATTTTTGGAACACTTTACCTAAAATTATTAAAGCTATTTCACATTAAGTAAAGATTGAAACTTGACTTAGCCAATTTAGCATGGAACTTAACCTTGGACATGAATAGTTGAAAGCATGAATTTGGCTAAGGACTTAAGAATCTAAAACTTAACAAGGGCTCAAATTAGGAATTTATACATGATAAGGGCCCAATTTGTTTAGTGCAATTTTAGGCACTAACATTGGCTCTCGTCTAGGGGCATACCCCCTGTAAGTGTGCAAATAACCCCAAAACATAAGACTAGGTGCTAATCCATTGGGTCATGGAGTCAAGGCTTAAAATTTTACTAGAAATACTCATGAAGGCTAAAAAAAATAATGATAGAATTGAATAAAATAGATTAGGAGGATCTAAAAATAAACACACATTAGAAACATGAAAGGAAATTGCACAACTAAGGCCCAAAATAGAGGGGTGATAAAGAAATAAAATAATGGAAAGATAAAACTATACACTATATACTAATGTACACATGTTATAGACTCAATCAAGGAAGTATTTTATATATCTACCATTGATTTTTAGCTCCATTATTTCACCATCCAAGTCTCTCAATAAGAAAGTATGCTCCCCAATTTAGTAGTCAATAGTATAGGGACCCATTCACAAGGCATCAAATTTTCCATGCTTGCCTTTCTCGTCATGTATATTATCCCAAAGTAGAACCAGATCACCTACTTGGAAGGTTCTTGGAGTAACCTCCCTATCAAATATTTTATTTAAATTTTCCTTGAACTTTAGGCATCTTTCATGGGCCTATCTTCAATTTTCATCAAGCTCAATAATTTGGTTCATCTTTTTCTCATAGTGGTTGATTTCTTCATCATCTCTAGTTACTACATGAGCTGATAGGTAGGCAACTATAAATTCATAGGCATAACTACTAGAGCTTCATAAATAAGATCAAAAAATATTTTGCTTATAACTCTCTTGGGTGTGATCTTATTATCCCATAAGGTAAACTTTAGTTGTTCACCCCACTTCTTATTTGTTTCCAATGTTTGCCTGATGATCTTGAGCAAGTTCTTGTTACTAGATTTTGCTTTCGCATTCTCTTGAGGATTATAGTTAGAAGCATAGGTCAATTAATCCCATATTATATATATATTACCAATAAAGGCTTGGATTTGAAACTCATGTCATTCTCTATAATCAATTTAACAAGCATACCAAATCTAAAAATAATCTAATTTAACAAAAAATCCATAACTACCTAGTGTGTTACTTTCTTTGTAAGGACTACTTCAACCCATTTTGTGAAGTAGTTAGTTGAAATTAGTATCCATCTATGTCTAGTACTTGACAAATCAATAATTTTTCTAATAAAATCCGTTCCTTATTATCTGAATGGGCCTTTAATCATCACAAGCTGTAAGGGAAGATAACTTGAAGATTTCATGATCCCAACACTTTCTAAGCAACATATTTAAACAATGATGGTCACCAATAATTAGCTCTCAAAATTTTATGGGCTATAACTCTAGGCACAAAATGACCACCACACACTCCACTATGGAAGTCTTCAATCAGGTCAATAGTTTGTTTTTCCAGCACACATCTTAAGAGAACCCCATCTAGATTCTTCCATGTTAGTCAATTCTCAATCAAGAGGTATTTTTAGGAAACAAGCTTGAGATTTATTTGATTCTTATCCAAGTCAGGGGGATAGTTCATATTTTACAATTATTAAACAATATCTCTATACCATAGAGACATGCTAAATTGACTCAAAGAATCATCAACATCAAAAATATCAGTGTTTACCTCAATAGCTTGAAAATTAGTCTTAGCTATGAGCTTTGCTAGACCCATACCTCTTACTAACTTGGTGGTCTGAATATCCATGTCATACTCTTGTAACTTGTTGACCCACCTACATCTCTTTTTAGATACTTTAGTATGAGTCAATATGTCCTTCACCATGGTATGTGGGATATAAGAAATTATATTTGAACTCAAAATATAAGGCCTGAACATCTTGAAAACTTTTAAGAGAGTGAACTTATTTTTCCATAATGTTATAATTCAGTTCAGGACCTTACATAGCTTTGCTAAAGAAATTTATGGGTTGTTCATGACCATCTTCAATATTTTACAATATAACAACAACATCAACATCAACAATATTGTATGATACAAAAGAGATTATTTGGAATGGCTTTGTGTAATCAGGGCTAGCCAAAATAGGGGCAAAATTCAAATCTCCCTTGATGTCATTGAATGATTGTATGGCCTTCTCCTCCCATTTAATGGTCTGGTCATTCTTTAGCATGGAAGTAATAGGTAGAGTAATCTCTATAAATTTGGATACAAACCTCCTTATAAAGTGAATTTTCCCAAAGAACGATTGAAATCCCTTCTTGGAGTGAGAGATAGGTACTTTATCAATCACTTCTACCCTCTCAAGGTCAATCATGATGCCATCCTTAGACACTATGTGTCCCAAAAACTTGGTCTTTTATACTCTAAAGTGGTACTTCTTTGGATTGAGTGAAATGATAAACTACCTACATCTAATCAATACCTACTCTAGATGTTCTAAATGTTCTTCTCTAGTCTTGGAGTACATAATAATGTCATCCTAATACATAATAATGAACTGGTTAATTATCCCTATAAAAATGATGTCTATATCTCAATAAAATGTTTCACCAGCATTTATCAACCCAAAAGGCATCCTCATATATACATACATGACCTAAGGTGTAGTGAACATAGTCTTGGATCTTTCAAATTCCTTCACCATAACTTGGTTATACCCTAAGAAGTCATCTAATGTGGATAAAATCTTTGATATAGTAACACTTTATAGTAGGTTCTCCATATTGGGGAGGGGATAATTAACTTTTAAATAAGCCTTGTTCAAATTTTATAAATCCACACATAAGTAGATATCACCATTATTTTTGTGTATAAGGACTAAATTTGTAACCCATGAGTACTTGATGGGCTAAAGGATATAACTATCCCTTAGATTCTTTAATTTATCTTGCATCTTAGTGGCCTAGATGGGGTTAATAGGTCTTTGTTTCTGCCTCAAAGGATTTCTATCAAGATACAACAAGATGACATGTTGGAACAAATCTTCTCTATATGCTTTCAGTTCAGAATAAGACCATGCTAGGAAATCTTGGTACTTCCTTAGAAACTTCATGTAATCTTATTTTTTAGTTACACTCAAGTGAGTACCTAGCCAAACCTTACTTGGATTCTCATGAGAACCCAAATCACACTCAAACACATTTTTTTAGATAAATGTGTCTCTCAACTTGATTCTATCCACTCTATCAAGATATTCTTCTAAACTTATCAATCCCTTTAGGAGCAAGTTTATCTTCATCTAAATGATGTCCTTCCCAAACCAGGTTTCCTTCCTTTCACAAACTTAAACCATAGATTCAAATTCTATGAGTTTATCATAGAACTCAACTTCATAATTCAAAAACCTCTTAATCTATTCATCATCATCAAAAACCTACCAATGATGAACATTTTCTAGGATTGAAGGCCTAATAAGCACCTCCACTTGGTACTAGAAATGAGGGATCATATTTTGAATATCAAACTAAGAACCTAACCCTATAATTATATTAGCTTCTTCATTAAAACTTATATCATGATAATAAATGTTGAATGCATAAAAAAATTAAAGCAATCCCAAACAAAATTTCAATATTGTTTCAACATTTTATATTTAGTGGCATAAGCAATGTGGAATTGCTTAACCGCCAGCTTAGAATCACCCTTGAAAATCAAAATTTTAATTCCATATTCATGGGAAATCCTTAAAATAAGAAAGAGTGCCTCATACTAAGTAGTATTATTCATGCACTCAAAAGACAACTAAAAACAAAACATAAAACATTTATCATTGGGGGAATAGAAGACAACCCTAGATCCATTTCCAAGATTGGATCAAGACCCATCAAAGTACATCTTCCAAACTACACTTTATTTATCAGGTTCAACATCAAGAACAAAAGATTATTCACTATTATCAACATTCCCAACAAAGTTGCCAAGCTCAACATCTATGTAAAATACTTCATTAAGAGCACACTTTGGATCTTCAATTACATGTAGCATCTTTGGCTCTCTATAAATATTGACCATCTTACCCTCCAATATAATGGTGGCATAATAAAGGTCCATTTTCACACTTACACCCATGCTAGTAACCCATTTCTGTGACAACAACATCCCCCATTAGGTGGGTAGTCTACAATTACCATATCCATATTCAGATATTTACTAGGATGAACTACCAATTATACAACTAATCCCTTGACTTGTCTAACAACTAGAACTTCTCACAAATTCATGGCATAAAACTTGCCAAAGATTGATATAATATTGACTACAATTTCATTTAGGACACTTACGAGCATCACATTACAAGAAGCTCTAGAATCAAAAATGTAGAAATGATTAATCAGACCATTGATTAGTAGGGTTATATAAAATAGATCCACATTCAGATGACTTTCTACCAATGCAGTTCCTAAATAGACCTCTAGGATGGGTTCAAAAACCTTTTCTAATTCCTCATCTTCTTTTAAGGGTGATTTACATAATTTGATTTCATTCATAGTATACCTCTCACCAAATTACAAGTACTCAAAATCCCTCTTCTTATGTCTAGGTATTCATAATAATTCAACAAGTGGCAGAGTGATTTTAAATTGGCTCAACACTTGGGCCACATCACATATGATATACTAAATATAAGGAGTATTTGGTGGAAGGGTAACAACACCTTCAATTAAAATACATTCACCCAAGGTCTGAAGTGGATTATGTTGGGATGGATTTGAATCTTTAACAAAAACCTTCAAAGGTGGGTTTTGTTTAAACTCACTAACATCCTTAGGGATACTAGACAATATAGGTACCCTATTCTTGGTCGGAGTACCTCTTGGCTTAGCATCTTGGAAAATAGGTATAGGTTTAGAAGTTTTAGGGATTACTATCACTTTCCTGGTGTCCTTATTAGCATCCCCTACCTTTAGATTTGTAGGGGTAGTGTCTTGAGGAATAATAACTTGATGTTTGCTTCTCAAGTGATACTCCTCTTAGGAAATTTTTGCATTAATTAGTAGCTACCTATCCTTAATTGATTGAATTCCCCCTTCATATTTCTTAATCATCATAGAATGTAAGAAATCAAAATCATGAATGGACATTTCATATGCTCATGCCATATTAATGTCAAAAGCAAATTCAGGAGTTGGGACACTTAATTTTTCAACCACACTCTAAAATTGATAAAAAAAATAATATAATTCAACAATTGTATGGAGACAATCATCTCACTTCAGATGATTTGATAATTGAACATAAAAATCTCATCATCAAATGATGCAAACTCAAGTTCATTTACATCTTCATCAATTGGTTTAACTATATCACATGGGGGATGTGGAAGGAAACACTTATCACACCAATCAATATCAATGTCAAAATTCATAGCATTCACTTTGGCATTTAATGGATCAGGCACTTCTTTTCCAACCCCTCTATTCTAGTTTCTATCTATTCTTTCTTCACATTTAGGCATCTTCCTTTTATCATTATCTCAATTATAGAAAGTAGGCCCCCTTTGTGCTTGATTCATATTTGGATCCCTTTCTTAATTGGTAGACAAATGAGGGATGCCCTTATCAGCTCTAACCAACTTGTATGACATTTCTTTGATAGTAGAGGTCAAAGTTTTAACAGTCTCTTCAAGGTTGGTTATTTTTGTAGACTGTCTTTTCTAGATTGACCAATTATACATCATCCTACTTATTCATGGGATTTATCATAGCCTTTGTGTTATTTTAAATTTGGATAGCCATATTGAAAGCTATTTATTCTTGAACCTCCCATAAGAAGAGTGTTGGTGCCAGAAGAGTGTTGGTTCCCAGTTGTATACCTCATACACTTAGCCTTACACACTTAAGAGAAAATGGAAATAAATGATGAGAAACCCACTAGTATGTCATTGTATTTGGGGAAAGGTTTCATATCAACATTAGAATGAATGTATAAAATGACTAAGAGGTACCTATAAAGCGTATGGTTAACTCCCTACTACTTATGGATTTGCCTAAACTAAGGTGAGAGGACCTATGGGGTAGATTGCTCACATGGAGATATTTTGAAATTCAATCTCCATGGGGATTCTTGGCACAAGGAACAAATATGACCATGGCATAACTAAGTTTGCACACTTCACCCATAAAGGGTTGTCACATGAAATGCACAAATGATGTAATCATATACACACTACTAAAGATAGATGGGAAAGAGACTACAATATTCATTCTATAGAACCTTCAACAATAGGGGTCAAATGAGAGACTCAAATGCTATAATTTAAAACACAAACTAAAAACACATTTCAAATATGCAAGATATTATGCATTTTCAAGTGAAATAACACTTATAATATGTAATAAGATGTATTATTTGTTGGGTAGGACAAAGTAGAATAACTATATAATTATAAAATGGAGGGTGTCATGATGGTGGATTCCAAACATTAGGGTGTCTTTCAGTATTTCATGACAATATTCCTTAGCAAAGATGAAAATAAATCTCAAATTCAAGATAATGGTAAATACCAAATGATTCTTGAGAGACTAGAATATACACTGAAACTAATCTTTCAAATGTTTTTCCCTATTGAATCCATAAACCTAGGGTGCCCTAAAAAATTATTAAACAACATATTCTAAAATAATATAGAAAGGTTTTTTATAACCTAGATCCATGCTCAAAATGATAACCTGTAATGAACATAAAACTAGATATCTAGTCAATAATATTTGGAAAAATAGACCGTTTCACTTCATCAACAAGTAACAAAAAACAACCATAAGCACTCTCATTAACTTGAAAAAATAAATATTACACATATCAATATTTTATAATGCTACTATGGGGACAAGCATGGTTAGATTGCTCTTTTGACAAGGGAGACATAAACATGATCTTAAAGCTTGCTAATGGTTATACAGTTGCAACCACCTTAGTAAGGGAGACAAAATCTACTCACAATAATTGATCCCAATTTTTTTTTATATAACATAGAATTAGAGAAACTAAACACCTAAAAAAATGACTAATAACAACTTTGAATAGAGGAGAATCCTCCTATTTGTACATTCTAATATTGGGACTGTGGGTTGTAACTTTCAAAATTGCAAAGCAACCCAAGTCTACCAAGATGCTTTCAACTAGAAATTATTCCCAGCCACACCTAAAAATCTTCATCCATTTTCAAGAAAATAATGGATCTAACTTCCTCTATAAGGAATGATGAATATTCTACAACAAACTAGTTTATTTCTTGATTGGAAATGTTGGTGAACATGAGTTGGAAGATGGAAATTTGTGATGGAGGCCAAATAAACCATTTAGCATCATATGGAACTTCATAAAGATGATCTTGATCATGATCTAGAGGGAGAACAATAATTTAAGGATCCAAACAAACTTTTTCCTCATGTGCAACCATCTAGGGATAATCTCAATCACTTACCTGCATAGTTAGAACCTTCTAGACAACTCCTCTTCCTCTTTTCACACCATGGATCAACTTATTCTTATAATGATTTTCTAAAAATACTAGATCCATGGCTATTTGAGATATATTGTTTGGAGTGTCCCACCTTGGATTTATAGACCTACAATATCTTTCCCATGGAGGAGCTGAGACAAGTACAACAATGAGATAATGCAAAAGACTTAGGTCATTTTCAACTATTTACCTTTTGGCTCCAACTTGTATTTTCACATTTTTCACTTTGCAAATTCACCTTTTTCACATTTGGAAATCTTCACATTTTCCTTTGTGCAAATTTTCCCTTTTATAATTCCCTTCATATTTTGTAATGTATTAATGCATTATTTTCACTCTTGACTTATTGGGAAAATTTTAACCCCACTTGGCAATTAGCAATATATGCAATTGAAATTTATATTCCCCCTGGGAAGTTCCCCTAGGGAATTCTCAAATGATCACATAAGGGGTTATTAAATCCATTTTGAATTATAATTCACTAAATATAGGCTTTTAATTCTTATAACCTCCCTTCTCCTATAGGCTTTACTCAAGATCTACAAAAGGTCATCAATTTTATGAACATAAGCTCCTTCATATTAGTATGCCAAAAGCATAACAATAGTGTCAATAGGTTGAAAGTGCTTCATATTTATTCCATTTTCTTGTAGAGTGTCCATCTTTACTACTGATTATCAAAATACACATTTCATCCACAAGTTTCAAACTTTAAATGTACCTATAAAATACCAGTGACATCTAAATGTTTAACCTCTATGCCCTTTGCAATGTCCTTGGGAGCTAAACCATGAGCTTTTGGATAAAGGGACCCATGGCTTTTTGATCAAATTTGCAATTGATTTTAAAATTCTATACTTCCTACACAATGACCATGACTCATCTAAAATTTACTTAGTAAATCTCTTCCAAGCTAGCACCATTTTGCCATGTGGATGCTCCTCATTCAGCCTAAGTCCTTTGGTAATTCATATATCACTCATACCATTGATCTTAAAGCATTATCAAATGTAGATCATCGATCTAGATTCAAAGGATAAAACACCACTGGCTATCTACTATGGATTAAATTTGACATCTAGTTGCCTATCATTTAACATCCATGTGAATGTCTTTGATGGGCATGTGACCATCAAATTTAATCTCTAATAGATAATCACCAAGATTAATTTTGACTTATGTTCCCATAATTTGATGTTCATGTGACCATAAATGATGTCCATATGACCTTCAAATTTAATCTACTAATGGATAATTATTATGGCTTAAATTTGATGTTTGTACACCCATCATTTGAAATTCAAATGATTGTCAATAACATCCATGAAATCATCAAATTGACCCCTAACAGATGATCACTGAGCCTAATTTTGACATTTGCACGACCATCAAAGACATCGACACAACTATCACACTACTATTTCCACTCATCAAGAATTTGACACATGTCTTCTTCATGTTCTTGTAGAGGTTCCTTTAACTTTGTTGACCCCTACATACTGTTAGATCATCTTCCTTTGCTTTGAGTGCACCATTCAATCTTGATCCATTAGTTTGGTTATGATTGGCTCAAAATAAAAAGGAAGATTACCAAGATTTGAACTTAGGGCATTTGTTCTAAATTTTTATCTTTAAGGACTTTATCTTTTGGGACCTTTATCTTGCAACAGCTTGGTCTTTGAAATAATTATTTTGGATATTTTGTCTAGGATAATTTTCCTAAATAAATGAACTCTCTTGAACACTTTTATTGTATAAATTTAGTCTTTGGCATCTTTGTCTTCATTGGGACAAGTGTTTCAGACATTTTGTTTAAAACAATTTCCCCAAATAAATTGAAATTAACATTTTTCTGAAAGATTTGAACTTGACATGTTTGTCGAAGAAATTGACTTTTGTCTAGATTTTTGTCATGGAAAAAATTACCCTTCAGATGTTTTGCCACAAGTCCAAAACAAATAGGTCTTCAAAATATTTATGAAACACTTTCTTCAAAATAATTAAGGCTATTTCACACTAAGTAAATATTGAAACTCAACTTATCCAATTTAGCATGAAACTTGACCTTGGACATAAACAATTGAAATTAGGAATTTGGCTAAGGACATAGGCATCTAAAAATTAACAAAGGCTCAACTTAGGCATTTATACATGATAAGGGCCCAATTTCTTTAGTACAATTTTGGGTACTAATCCTCTCTAAATTTAACTTATCTTAACATAGTAAAAGAATATTACTATCATAAATATTTTGGGTTAAAAAAATTACTATAAATAATACTTACTCTTTAACTTTAACTTATCTTAACATAGTAAAATAAAATTATTATAATAATATTTAGGATGAAAGGACTAGTGTTTATAAAATTAAATCAAGGATTAGTAATTTTCATAACACACTTTGGGGTATTATTATTCATTTTTTTAGTAAATAAAACAACAAAAATTGTTTATTTTTTTATAATGTTTACATATATATATATATATATATATATATATATATATATATATATATATATATATATATATATATATATATAGATCTTTATAATTCACATATTTAAAATTATAAATTCTATCACAAGATGTCCTTTAAAATAATTATAAAAAACTACAAAATTTATTTCATATAACCTAATTGTAATAATTTATAAGAATAATACAAACTACTTACAAATAATTTAAATAAATTGTGGATTTGGTACCATGTTAGAATAACCAATGGAAAGGATCTACCATTTTTTTAATACGAATGACATCTAAATAAATAAATTAATAAATACACAACTTTAAATAAAAATGAAATAATGTAAGAAATAAAGAGATGGTACGTTACATAATTTAAATATGGGAAAACTTAAATGAGGTAAAAAATTTACAAAGCTTATTTCATTATTTAATAATCATTTATAGATCCAATAAATTCCTTCTTCACATCACTTCACAATTATTCATATAAAATTTAAATACCACCACTCCCATAAACAACAATTTTGTAATAATCAAAATTGATATTTTATCAAATGCTAAAACACCTTTATAAGGGTTGTGGATAGTTGCAACTAACTAATGCATCTATTTAATTTAATCAAAATAATTTATAGTTGGCACAATTTTTTTAAAAATATTTGGTTATGTAAAAAATAAATATGTTATTTATGTAAAATTTTGGACCACAATGTAAACCAAAAAATCTTATTGTTCGAACACCCCATAAATATATGCGGGGTCAAGTGGTTTACCAATGATTCTATTACCTACATGATATGACTAACTCATATCATGTATATAATGGATGGATGCAATATTCATGTTCATGATGGTATGATGTGGTTTCTTATATATAGACATTATATGCCTATGTATATATCTACACTTAAAAAAAAATCAATATTCAATTATATATATGGGGAAAATGTGAATATCTCTATCTATAGTTCGCTAAAAATGTAGCAACCTTAAGATAATAAGAACATTTGACCTTTCAGTTTTTCATTCTTCTAATTAGTTACTTGGTTATTCCTTATAGTCAAGGAATCACTAGGATCATTCATAAGCCAAGTCTTAAGCATATCAAATCAAATTCAAGGCAAACACTGTGAAGTATCAAGTCCAAAGTATTAGTTACATTCATATAGTGAAAGAGCACAATTAAACATGTACATTAGGTGGGATAGCTATGTGTGTCTTTATTTATATCAACAAAGTGTCATATATATATTCAAAGGTCAATCATCAATAGGAGTGATTGGGGTTATCTCAACCCATTATACTTTACCAGTTGTTATAGGTTTATAGCCCTCACAAGCACACTTTGAGTTTTAAGGTGAAGGAGGCTACTTTTTTAAGTTGTAATTATCATCAAGGTTTGTCATCATACATAAAAATAATTTTATAGACATGTGAAAGTGATCACGTATATGAAAATATCACACACTAAAGTATGCATTCAACTACCCAAGGTTAGGTCGAGGTAGCTAACATAATGGATGGGTCATGGATAGGACTATGGGTTAGGATGGTTATTAGGTGGAATAGGATTTAGAATGGGTGGTTGTAAGGGTTCTCATGATAGAACTAAAATAACTTATTAGTGTCTCATTAGTTTTTGAAAACATTAAGTTGTGTATAAATAAAGCTTCAAGGTCTTTTGTGTTTGAGATTACAGGGAGATGAAGTTCTTAATCAATACTAGGACTAGGGAAATGAGGGTGGTTAGGATGAATGACTCATGATATGATATAAAATATATTGATTTTACTACATAAATTCAATGTCATCCAAAAATGTGAATGATAAATGCTGAGGCTAGACCTAAGGAGAAGAAAAGGGGGTGGAGGTGAGGATCTAGACTTGAATCACATTATATTATTGATGTCTATTCTAGGTTAGGATGATGATTGGTGGACCAAGAATATGTTATTGTTCATCTAAGGAACTAAGATAATCAATAATGAGGTGTGGGATGGGTTTATCATGGAAAAAATCTCCCCTAAGATTGGTGTTGATATTAGACTGGATAATGACTATGGGACTAGGTGTTCTACCCCTAGGGAAAAGACCTCTAACAAGACCATGTGTTTCAAAAAATGTCATCAAAAGGAGACTATGCAAGGTGTAAGCACGTAAGATTATCTTGGTAATTTATTATTTTAGTGGACTTGTGTTTTTATAATAAAGGTTTCAATTAGGAAGCTTACATGGTTGTGCAAGGCTTTGGATTTTTTTTTAATTTTTTTTATTTTGAGGAATGTTTGACTTTGAAAATGAAAATTAATTACTGCATTAATTTAAATGAATTAAAAACAAAGAATGAAGAGAAAAATGAAATTTGAACAAAGAAATCACTTATTTTTGTCTTTTTTAATTGATTTTTAATGCATGTAAGATGTGAGAGAGATATATACTCTAGCTATGGCAATGTTGATTTTTTATAACTTTTCTAGATGAAGCCTAGTGAAGTTATTCCCTCTTTTTTATTTTATGTTTTTTTGAATAAATTATGAATGTAATTTTATGCAAACTAAATATTATACCAAAATTAAAATGGTTTAATAAAAATTTTATATTCTAAACAACAAAAAAAATATGAATCCTGACACTTCTTTTACTCATATGAAAGCGAAGACAAACTTCTAATATTCCTAGATTGGATGCACACTAGCTATGAGCAATGTTTTATTTTAAATAAAATGATCATCTAAATTCTTATTTTTTACTATTTTGGGATTAAAATAATTTTCTTATTTTATTCAAAACAATATAAATTAGAATTGAAACAAGACCTTTTGTTTGCATAGGCTGATCTAGGGTTTTCTAGTTATCTCTCTGTGTGTGTGTGGGGGGGGGGGGGAGAGCGTGTGCACGCACATGCACACATACGTGCATGTGAATGAAAAGAGTTTATTTTAAAATTAAATAAATTTTGTAGCTTTAATGTCTAATATTATGTGTGTTTTATTTTGATATTCAACTATGGATTTAATGCAAGATTTATATACTATGAATTAATCTAATGAATGTAATAAAACATATAGACTAACTACTTTTTGTTATAAATACTAGGAAATAAAATGATTATTTTCCTTTAAATTTTAGTTTTTTTTAATATAAGTCTAATATAATGCAATAATAGTTCAAATAATATAATATAAATAAGAAAAATAAACTAAAATCAAAGAACCTCCAACTTGATCAAGGCAAATATCAACTAAAATCATGTGGTATGTGTTACTATTATCCTTAATCTGATAGATCATTTATCTAGGAAAATATTTTAGTAAATATATAATAAATAATATAAACCAATGTATGTTATAATAATGGGGAAGAATAAGATATAAACAATCCCAAACAAATAACAATTGATCTATGGCTAGCTGATTGCACTATTTGCAAAGACTAGTTTACAGAATCAATTGCACTTCCTTGCTTGCAATGGAATAGTCAATAAAAAAATAGAGGTAGAGATTAAAAATAGTGTTATTATTTTATGGATATGAAAATTTTTAAAAAAATTTAGGTTCCAATGCAAATTTTTAGATCCAAAATTGGTTTTTTTGTAGAAGAGTAATAGAGATTAAATTAAGAAGTTTAACTGAGTTAAACTAGGAGTAGAACTTATAAGTAACTAAAAATAATTGAAAATATAAGAGGGATTGAAATGTTCCATGTTGAAGGTGATATAAAGGTATAAGAATAAATAAACATGAAGAAAGCATGCAAAATGCTTAAAAGATTGAGTTATTCCATGGAGCTAATTTTGAAAGACAGATAAATGAGATATAACTGCCCCTTTTGTAGGGGGAAATTAAACAACCCATAATTTTCATAACAGAATAAACACTACCAATTATATATACACAACCAATTTAAAACATAAACAAATTATTAGGACATAACCACCACTGTGGTTTATGAAACCATTACGGTGGTTCTAAAATATAGGTGGCAATTTTGTAACTAGGAGTCATAGTTACATCATTATGAGTAGTGGTTATGTCATGTATATAAGGATTTAAAAATTGAGGTATCAGAGGCTAAAAAATATAAGATAAAAGAGGCTAAATATGACTCCAAAAATTAATAATAAATAAATAGGGCTACATGGTTATAGATAACCTTGCTCTGAGCATTCATTAAGAGATCAATGCATCATCATTAGAAAACATACTGGACATATCACACCATAAAAATTTTAGGTTCATACATATTTCCCACTTGGTAATATGTATTGTCATGAATTTATGAGGGTGTGGTCTTGATTAATGGCATGTGGAAGGAAAATATGAAGTTATAAATACTTCTAAGTGGCACAATGAAGTGAATTGAGACTCTATGCAACCTATAGACAAAAGAAGAAGATAAAATACAATCTAAAAAAGTGGAAAACATGTTATTTAATAAAAAACATAGATGGTAGTAAATAACTTTCATGTAGGGAAGGTTAAACTACCTGAATTTCCCTATCAGGGCATCAAATCTAGTGCTAAATCATTAGATACCTACAAAACTACAAAATGTGATATAAAAGATAGGGATGTCATTAAAATATTAGTTTTGAAATGTGAATCATAAAATATAGCAATAATCATATTTGTATACATGAAAATAATCACCAAATAAGATAATTATGCTAAAATTGAGAAAAAAATAAACATAAATGGCTAATTGGGAGCCCAATATATTTAAAAACATTCCAAAAACATTCATTTGTGCCAATTGGTTAGAGATTTATGAGATATTGGCTACTTATGATAGATTTGAGAAAATGAGCAGTTGATGGATAGATAAAAAAAAGGGGATAGTGAATCTACTAGTTGGAGGTGGAATTGGGTAGGGACATGTATGTTTTTATGTTTTTTTTCATTTTGCCTTAATTTGGAATTATTTATAAAACTCATTATAAATATTATGAAAATTTAATTTTTTAGCTTAGGCATGCTTGTGAGGGACGTATACTAGAGATTTTTAAGAATTTTTGTGATTTAGGTGTATTTTTGGGTGTCTTGGGAGGATTCTATGGGGACGTGAATGGATAATATAACTACTAAAAAATGGATGGAATTATCGTGGCAAAGTTATAACTATTAGGATATATAGAGTGGGTAGTTACATCATCACCTCCCAATTATGGTTACATAGATTCCATGACAACCACATGAATACCATGTAAAAACAAGGGTGGTTTCATGCTTTTGGAACCAAAGGGTGAATAGTATATTTTGAAAGGGTATAAATTATTAAAGGATTAACTTGGGATATTATATTATTTCAGGGGGTCTATATATGTTGGAATAGGGCCCAAGAGTAGGATTACCTCCTTTGAGTCATGGAAATTTTGATGGAGGATGTGTTAGCCATTTTCAATAAATTGGGAATCCTAAAAATTACATGGGTGGGGATTTTACCCCTTGAGTAGGTTATTGTTTGATTTAATAACCTACTAGGATCCTAATAGAAACACTTTCATGTTCCCTCAGGCCCTAAAAGAGTGTACTATCACTCTCATATATGTTTATAGGATCATTAAATTATTGATAATAGGTCATTTTGTGGCCCTTCATGAGGCCACAAGTATAATTGAGGTAGTGGCTTGGGCCACCCATTTTGGAGATGTGGGCACACTTGATGTGGGTGAAAATTGTGGAGTGTATCTTTTTGGGGTTGAGGGATCAATGATCCAAAATCAATAGAAGGTGATCATTAGTATCCTTACCTATAAACTATTAGGTGACAAGGGTATTAGTAGGTTAATGTATAATTATTATCTAATAATTTTTGATAGTGGATAGGGGATCTTAGTTACCATGGGGCTAGGAGAATTTTTATCACACATATAGGGACTTGTATCACATGTCTCAACTAGGATCACTCTCAATCAACCACCACCCACTCCTCATGAGTTAGGTATTTGAGAGGATGATCCCGTACTAGAGGGGATTACCTATTGGGGATGTAGGTAACATTAGAAACTTGAGATAGATAGATGTGCCATCTTTCTTCACCTTGCCTCGAGTCATTCAAACTTTTATGGTAGCATACTTGATATCCCTACCCTACCAGGTCATGGTCAAGAAGTGGGATGGGGAAGATACTTAACATGTGGTGGTTTTTAAGGCCACTCAGGTTTGAGACAAACTTATATAGATTGAGGTACCCCCAGTGGATAGGGTGTCTTAATGTTTATCATTTCCTATGTGGGAAACCTTTCAGTCATAGCAGTTATGTATATATACATATGAGAGGCATGGGTAGGGATATTGAGGTAACTATCCTATAACCCACTTATACAAGGGGTGCCTATTATTTGGGTGATTTAAACAAAAATAAAATAATGAACACCTAATCAATAAAAATTTGGAGGAGGACAATAATAGCAGGTGGTGCCACCACCACTACTACACTAAGACCCCACTCATTAGGATCTTACATACTAGTTGTTATCACTCAAAAGTGCACCCTTGATAGAATCTATGCCTATTCTCACTCCTATTGATATAATGTAAAATCTACAAGGTGTGAGACCTTATATTTTGGAGAGAATCTCTAGATGAAGATCTGGTTCCCTTTGGTACACTCATTACTGCTCTCTAAACTCTCTAATTTTTGCTTTCATGACTAGGAAAAGGGTAGAAGGAGAAATGCTAAAGCTGAAAATGGAAATGAAAACTAAAAATTAGGGTGATGCACAATTGTTAAGTTTAATTATTCCTATACTTGACATACTTTGGAAGCTAAATAACCTACACACATTCACTTCATCTTCATACAATGACTCTTGCAGTTATTTCACATAGAGGTCTAGATAAACACTCACACTTGCTTAGAAATAATGAATAATGATTGAATTCACTTCTACTTTACGTAGAAATTTAATTCAAGTATAAACATAGAAAAATCAATCACTCACTAAGTTACAATAATGAACATTAAGAACACACTTCATGAATAACTTGAAAATGGAGAAAACATCAGCTCTTTATTACTTCAAGGGTGAGGTAACAAATTTTTTTGACAAATTTTATGTAAGCCACAAGCATAATCTCCTCTAAACTTCTAAAAAGTGAATATACATATATAAAAGAGAATCAAGGAGAGAGGAAACAAGAAAATAGAGATGAGTCCACATGCAAACTCAACTTCACTCCTAGTTCAACTAAAATTTTAATTCAACCACTATCTTAACCTTCCACTTCCAAATTCTAATATATAATTTATTGAATTTGAACATTGTTTCTTGAAGTCTGGCATAGAATTTAGAGAGATAATCTTGTTTGAATTGTTAAAAAGTCAAAGGTCAACATTCATGATTTGATTATTGAGTCTTGTATAGATATTTGACTATTTTTAGTTAACTCCTCTTGAACTTGTACCTAAATCCTTTTGATAATTCATACATCTTAAAATTTTACTTCAGTTACCTTTATTACATCTTGGAGTTTGACTTGACCTATCTTGACTTATAACTTAGAGTTCGACTTGAGCTTCTTGAATTTTTCTAAAAATATCCCAAAGGGGGTGTAGTAGGAGAGAGATTACATGTTTATTCTTGAATAAGTATCTTGTATGAAAATAATATCTCAAATCTTAAGAAAGACTTTAACTCAACTTCTCCACTCTTGCATGTTTCAAACTCCACCTTTCTAGGGATAATTGAAGGCTTATTCTTATTGACTTGACCTTTTATAAAATTAGCCAAAAGGGGACACATTAGGAGAGAGATTGGATGTTAAATTTTTTTAATTATTCATGAAATAAATTTGATAATAATGTGTTTGATGATGACAATAACAACTCCCCATATTGGTTCTTCTTGGAAGTGCACATCTTCTATGGTTTGACAAGCTTCTTGAATACACCATGAGAACCTAAAACTTGATGAATTTATATTATTTGAATATAGGAGTTTAAATAGGATTTTAACATCATAAAAATTGTGTCATATACATTTAAACAAATTTTAAGATCCAAAATCCATGTACAACTTCAAAGATGTTCTTTTGTGCTCTATAAGCCTAAAAAACCTTGATTTATACTTGGGGGTATAAAATGAGTTAAATGCCTAAAAAAAATTCCTAATATGATAATTATATAGGTATAAATTATTCAAACTTATATATTTTTTAAAAATATTTAAAACTCTTCACCAAACTCCCAAACAAAAATTCACAAAAAGTGCTTGCTTGTTGCCTGCAAGGTGACCTTGAGATGTTTTGCAATGTTATTAGAATATTTTAAATTTATTTTCATTGAATTATAGTTTATTAATACCTTTAAAAAAATTATACACACTCTCAAATACTTTTTTTCCATTAGAAGGGTCTAAAACACTTGTTTCTAACTCCATTTGTGACAAATTAGTGAGAAAACCCTTATTTCCTTCATAAACAGACTTGTGTTTTGAAATTTTATCTCTCCTTAGGTAAATTAAATAAATTAAAAAAAAATTAAACATTAAACTACATAAAAACATACTTCTATGTCAAATTCAAGATATTTCATTAAGCAAAACTCAAACTATGCACTTTTTGGTGTTTCTTAGCTTGCACAATTTTACTTTTAAAGGCTTGTAGGTTTGAGTTTTACCATTTTATTGAGTTTATGAGTCATAAACACCTAATTTTTTTTAATTAATACATTTAATAACCCATATAATCATTAAAACCATTGTATATGCTTAAACAATCTCTTAAATAACTTTAAAATGCCTTTTTGATTGTCTCTCTTGCTTGCTTAAAACCTTACACCATGTACCTTTAATTTTATCCATTATTTACATTTAAATTTTTATTTAATAAGGTGTATTAAGTTAATTTATTACACATAATATCTCACACCACTTTTTTTTTTCATCAAATAATTCAAAAATGCAAATATATTGTCTAAAGCTGAGCCATTAGGGTTTAAGAAGGGTTTTAGAGCACCTTTCATTTTTAATGATTGTTAATAAATTTAAGAAACTATAAAATTAAAAAAATAAATTTAATGTCTATGTATTATGGTTCTATAAATCCAAATGATACCATTTTAACCAACTCTTCTTCTCCTTCATGAAATGAACATTTGAAAATTATCTTTACTAGCTTGCAACTGGTTAGTTAGAGGAATAGAAGAAAATTTTGACAAAATTTTGAATTTTGAGTTATTATTGATTATGTATTTATATTAATTAATTTTTTATTATGTTATGTATAACCTAATTAATCCTAACTCCATAAATGGAGTCTTCTTTAAAACCTACACATAAGCAACTTTGACCAATGGTGGTAAAATTTGTTTAAAGTAGCATCAACAACTAATAGGTGGAGGCAGTGAGGATCCTGAGTACATTGATATATATGAGGAATTTTATTTATTTGAGTAAGAGGCTATATATTATTAATATTATCTATACTATCATGAGGAGACCTAGGTAAACTATTAATTCATGTATTTCAGCTCATTACTTTACACTTCACTTTTATATTTGATTACTTAAAGGATTTGTTTCTTTGATTTTTGTATGATTGAATCTAAAATTAATTTCCATAATTTTTTATTTCATATAATTTAATTATATAGAGGTCCATGATCAAGGACACCTTGATTATTTTGTTTTAACTGGCATAAATATATTTAGAGATGAGCTATTTGTAGATCTTGGGTTTCCTATGGGGATAAGTTGGCATACTAATGTATTCAATCCAATTATCATGTATTTATGGTACTGACCAAATTAAGGGTGGAGAACATCCTTATTAAGGAGATAAATAATAGAGTAGAGGCTATGGTATACATTATGGTATTAGTCAAAGTTTAGGCTTCTTCTAGCTAACAGAAAGGAGGAACAACCTCATAGGGAGGCACTAGCGAGGGGAGAGATAAGAACCCTTGGGCTAGAGAGGGAGTTTCTTAGGGTGGTATCATTAGGATATATGAGAGTATCCACATCCATCTTCATTATTCTATGTTAGAACCCTCCTATAGGAAAATGCAAGGATATGAATTTATATATATATGTTGATATGCATATTTCGCTTTTTATTATTTTTTATCTTGCTATTTTGAGACACATTGGACCTCTACAGATGTGATTTTATTAGAAATTCATGTTTGTAAAAACTTGACTTATATTATGATATATATAGAGACCTTTGTTTTACCTCCAAGTGACTTATCATCATGTATTATGGAATTTAATTTCTATGTTTTGATTTATAAGGCATTATAAGAGGAGGCTCTATCATGGAAAATATTCTAGGCTATACTGTAGGACAACATTTTATAGATTGTGTAAGAAGGTGTAGGGAAAATTGGTATACTATGATCATAATAATTAATACAAAAACCAACATAATTATAATTTTTAGAATGTTTTCTATGGGATAATAGGGTAATGTGAGAATGTAATGATATGATATTATGAATTTTTAAAGTTTCATGTTATGTGAATTAACAAAAAAATAATCACCGAACAATGCATTTGATATGTAGATGAATACACAAGATATGAAAATGAGGGAAATGTGATATGAAAAAACTATATATAAAAGCATTTTATGTGCAAATACTTCATAAATTCATTGAATATTTTTCCCTTTAGGGTGCATAATTGATAGGCTTCATTATTAAAATCTTTGGTCACTAGGTAAGGGCCTAACTAGTTAGGTCTAAATTTCTATCATTCTCCTTTATTTTTGTTAATCTGGATATCAATTCTAAGGGCAAGGTCTACTACATGAATTGGGAACTCATGGAATTTTTTGTTCTATTTTATGCCCATATGATCAGTGTAGTAAATATGATTATTTGTATTAGTGATTCAAAGTTCATCTAAAGTCTTTATTTCATTTAGTCATGCCTCTTTGTATTCTTCATGATCAAGGAGACCCTAGAGAGAAACAAAAAGGCTAGGTACCTCTACTTCTAAAGGTATAATAACTTTAGATCTAAACACAAGTGAATATGGGGTTGACACCATGGGAATTTTAATAATTTTCCTAAAGCCCAAAGTGCTGGATAGAGATGCAAATGTCAATCTCATTTATAACCTCTAACAATTTTGACCAATATTGACTTTAAGGTTTTGTTAGTAGCCTCAACCTTGCTATTATCTTATAGGTAATACAAAGAGGTGGAGTGGTGTGATATATAGTTTTTTAAATAGCTCATCCTTAGGTTTTTTTAAAGGAGACCTGTTATCAATAAAAATGACATGTGGGACCTCGAATTTACAAATGATTTGGTTCAGAATAAATTTTGTAATGATTGAACTAGTGATGGTTCTTAATAGCATAGATTTTACCCACTTATTAAAATACTCAGTGGCCATGATAATGAAATGATGACCATTCAAATAAGTATCAAATATATTTCCTACTAAATCTAATCCCAAGTGGAATAGGGCCACATTGTAACTATGGGTTACAATACCCTAGTAGGGATATGTATCTCATGTGAAAAGTGCTTAAATTTCTCACATTTGTGTACATACTTGATGACATCATGGTCAAAGTTGGAATAGAAATATCCCATCATGTAGATTTTATGAGTGGTCATGTGACCACCAAAGTTTCCACCTCAAAAATGAATATGACAATGATAGAGGACCCTTTATAGCTCCTCCTAATTGACACACTTGAGTTAAATGTTGATAAAGGCTTTATGATAAAAAATCATGTCTAGAACAAGACACTTAGATGTTATGATATGAAGGCATAATTTTTACTAAAAATTTATACCATCAAGATAAGTGTGATTTATTAGGTATTTAATGATATATGTACTATTGATGCAGTGGATTGCACCCTTGACAGGAGGCTGAGCTCCTGCCTTCCACACACAACAATGGAAACTCCTCTCTTGCCTGTGGGCCTGGCAAAACTAGGGGGAGAGTCTCTAGATAAGGGCTAACTCCCTTCGATGTATCTTTTAGGTCCTATATTCCCTACTGCTAAGAAATAAATGAAAAAGGTGGGGGGATGAAAAGGGAGAAGGATGCTAAAAATAGAACCTAAACCTAAACTAAAAGGTGACACACCAAAAAAGTTGATCCACTTAGCCCGAACATACACTTTTACTAAGAACAAGCTCCCATACACTTCATTTGACATGAGAAATTCTTATGCATCATTGGGCTAGGGGTCCATGGATATACAGGGAGGAAAAACTACTAGAGGCATTCTCAGACACACTATGGCAGTTTATTCACAAGCACCTATACTCCTCTAGGGACACTTCTGGCAGACCTGCAAAAGAAAATCTCACAATGCACTAGACATGCTGAAATAATCCTGTGAAAGCATAAAGGAAAATTACTTAACATAGAACAAATGCATAGTCACATATGAAAGTGCAAGCTCAAATAGAGGTAAAAATGCTATGTCTCGATTCAAGGTAAAATCTGGTAGAGTTTTGACTTACAAGCCCAAATGTTTTTTGGGCAGAGCTTTGCCTTACAGGCTAAGAGATCTCTTCTCAAAATGAGAAGTTTACAATATATATATAGAGAAGAAGACTTTGGCACTTTTTGGAAAAGACTTTGGTGCCCCTTTTTACAAGTGGCCCATGTGCATTCTGAGCCTTGGGAAGAGGAAGCTAGTTTATAGATAATGTTGTGTCGGCTCCTACTTTGACCTTAGGAATTTAAAATCATAGGTCATGCCATTTGTCCACAAACAAGACCACTCTTTGAAGGCATTCATGTGGTTTGTCTGCTCATAAATGTAAAATAGAGAAAAAATGGGTCATGCCATTCATTGTTTGTGCCCCTTGATGACCACTTGGTAGGCACTGTTCCAACTGCTGGAGTAACTCCTTGAGTCGACACCTTCCTTCACCACTTCGATTATTTTCTCTATTTCTATACTTGGCTCTTTTGTCTCTTCCTTGCTTTGTCTTTTCTGACTCTTTCAGCCCTTAGGGGCTATCTTCTCAGCCTTGCTAGCTCCTTGGGCTCTTTCATTAGCAGGTCATTGAGTTCATTCTTAACTTTTGTCTTTTCCTAACATCATCTTTTCCTAGTTTTGTCTTTTCCTCTCTTAGCTCTTTGGGCTCCCTTCTTGTTGGTGATCAATTATTTAAAGATCAAATGGTTATTTCCTTGCCATAAAATTGACGTTCGTAGGCCTGTCACCGTTTGAAAGCCAACGACTAGTTTATCACCTTGAAATTGATGGCTTCAGAGATGTCACCATCCTTGGCAATTCCTTCGGTTCTTTTCTCTTCAGTCAGGATTTTGTCTCTAACATTTTTCCTGTAGACAAAATGTCTACAATAATTGTCTTGCTCGCTTCCTTTCCTTCAGAGCTTTTTCTCTGGTTTTTTCCCACGTCTTCTCTTGAATGTCTTCAGACTTTTTGTTTGAAGGAATTCCTTCAGAAAAAAGTCTTAAATAAATAACTTTATGCCTTTTTGACTTTGTCTTTTTATTTTTGCAGGATTTCTTCTAAATTATTTCTTCAGACAAAATGTCTGGAGGAATTCCTTCAGACATTTTGTCTAAAGAAATTCTCATCCTTTGCCTTGTAAAAATTCTTGAAGAAAACTTAACTTTTTGGCTTTCTCCTTGTTCACTTTTTTAATCCTTTTTCAAGTGTTCCCTGCCCTCTGCAAGGGCACTTGTCCTTCAAGAGACTCTTTTGAACCAAATGTTGAACCAACTGAGTGAACCATTCCTTTGAACCAAGCCAACTGCACTAAGTTATTGAACTTTGTCGATGAACCACTTTTCCAACCTTAAGGAAAAGTGTCTTAAACCATTTTAGCTCTCTTTCCTTATGAATTTCTTTAGACAAGAGTCTAAATAAGCTTTGTAAAACCTTGCACTCTTTGAGCTAGTTCTTCATCTATCGAAAGACTTGCCTACAGAGTCCATAGAAATAGCCTATAGAGTTCATAGAAAAGCCTACAGAGTCTGTAGAAATCAGACTTATCCAAAATCAAAAAATGAACTGGCTCAGAACAACAAGGAAGGAAGGAGACTAATTTTTGGCCTATTGGACCAAAAATGGTCAAAAAATTGGTGACTCCTAGGGGAAGCATGTCTGTTATGCTTAGAAACTAATTGCCTTAAAGTCCATTGGGCATGGAGTCATAATGCAACTTGAAAAGTTAGCAATAGCCCCGATATATCCGAGAATCAATCATGAAGCTTTTACCCCAAACACAAAGGAAATCACACACAATGATAAAAACACTACTCATACAAATAGTACTTAGGGAAAATAGGGAAAGAAAATTGAAAGCAAATTACTATGTACAGCTAACTAGGTATATTTGCCTCCCACCTGGATCAAAGGGAAATTTTCTTACGTCTCCTTCCTGGCTAGGAAACTTATGGTGCCAAACAAGTGGCTGAATGGAATGGAAATATGGTGACTTGCCCTTCTTTCCTACCACCTTGGTTGGCTTGTCAACAAATGAATCAGGGGCAAACATGCTTCCAACACATATGTATCCTTCTTGTTCTTGGAAGCTTACATCCTACTAGTTCTTCATGCTAGTGCAATTCACTAAGAAATCGATGGTTGTTGGCTCATCACCATAAGCCCTTTGATGTGCATAGTCCCTTTGTAGTGCATCATGGTTTGACTCATTCCCTTCTGCTTCATTGAAGACCCTGTCAAACTCATCCTCTACTCCTTCATGGCTTTATTGAAGAAGGGTGACTATTGTGATGTCTAAAATGGAATCACAAACTGATTGCTCATCTCACATAACATCACCTTTTTGTTCAAAGCTCTCTTCTTCAAGGATTTCCTCAAGATGGACAAGCCTCTTCTTTTCTTGCTCAAGGATCAGAGCCTCTAGTTGTTTAAAGACATCCTCCTGATCCTCCTCTAACTTAGGCTCCATGGCATGGTCATCTTCCTCATCAAAGAAACAAGGAAGTTTATTGAACAAGGGAGGAGAGAGGTCACCATGCTTACTTTTCTCTTCATATTATTGGAACATCTACATGTATGCATGACCCGCATCTTCTCCATTGCTAATGATGTCTTTAGAGGGATCATCCATGATGATTTCCTCTTCATTATCACTCATGATAACCTCCTGGGAAGCTATAGATTGGATCTTCTCTTCCTCACTCGGCTCTTACAAAATAGGTTCCTTCTTGAGAAGGGATGAAGTGGAAGGCTGATGATTAAAACCATGTGGAAGAGGAGGCAGTCCTTGAGCTAGAATTGAATGATTCTCCTCTTTCCATTTAGCCAACACTTCATCTATATCAAGTGTGGCCTGATAGATTTATTAGAGGTGTGTAGATGGGGTGTATTCAGACATGGAAACTGCTTCATCCATCACACGTTGGCTGAGGAATCTCACTCTAGACTCCAAATCTACAATTCTCCTAGCTAGATATTCTTGAAAAAACCTTTCTTGGAGGTCACAATCATCATCATGATGAGTAGGAGCAGCTTCATCTTCCTCAAGGTTTTGAGTAAAACCTTTCTCCTCCTCCTTCCTGCCCCATGATTCCACTATTTGCTTCCAACTCATGGTCTTGGGATTAGAATTTTGCTTCTGTGAATAGGTAGCAACTCTATCCTCTTCAAGGTCCTAAGCTAGTTCATGATATTCCTTCTTCCAACCTAGAATATTGACATCATGTTGACAGACCTTAGGATTGGTTAAGGGGTGTCTTTTGGCATAGGCTCCTCTCTAAGGTCTGAAAACTCCATCTCTCCTTCACTAAGCAATCTCACCTTTGCTTCCAATTCCTCAATTTGATTAGCTAGATTTTCTTGATAGAGTCTTTCTTGGAGCTCATAGGAATCATCATAGAGATGGGGAGTGCATGAAGGCTACCATGAAATACAAGAATCTTCTTGAGGAAGGCTGGGAGGGACTTGAAAAGGACTAACCTCATTTTTTACCTCACACTCTTAGATAATGTCTTTCTCCTCCTTGTTGTTCCATGACTCAACCACTTTATTCTAGCTCATGATATTAGGACTAGGCATCTCCGTTTGGGGTGATGGGGCTACAATGTGAGAGGGTAGTGAGGGTTTGGATTTCACTTCCCTTGCTACCAAAATAGACTACTGCATTTGAATATTTGCCAATTTAATTTGTTTATCAAGATTAGCCTTAAACACAAGATTTACTATTTTAGAACTCTCCTCAACATGATTGGGGAAAGGACTTTAACAGGCTTGACTTGGCTCATAAGTAGGGGCTGTGTATGACTAATATGATACTTAGGGCAGCGGGTATGTAGGTTGATAGACTTGGTAAGGCTACCTCATGAATACTTAGCCTCCCTTCTAAAGATGCAATCAAACCACTCACATCCAACATCTCACTTGTAAGCCTTTGCCAATTGGCTCTTTCAATGGGATTCCATTCACTCTTAACCAAATATAGTGCATTTCTCACTTGATGGATGACATGATCAGGGATTTCTTGGCCACATCCCCTTCTGGTGTCAAGATCTACTACATACTTTTCAAATCCCAGTAGTGCTTGTTTGAAGGTGGAAATCGGTTGATTGGCAAAGAGATTAGGTTGAGTAGGAAAAGTGACACATTAAGAAGACTGGGCATAAGACTGATATAGCTCATGATAGGGTTGAGACTAGTCATATTGGACCTAATAAGGATCAACATAAGGCTGGTAAGGATCATAGCTAGGCTAGCGAAGGACTTGCTCAAATTGAGGAGGAAGAGGCAAAGCCTGAAATGTTTCACCAACCTGTAAAGAGCAAAACTCATAACTGTACGCATATTTGTTGCTTAAGGTGAGTTTATGAAAAAATTGGGCCTGATCAAAACTATATGAAGGAAAATAAGGTCCATGGTTCTGAATGATGGAATTATACATACCAAGATACTATTTCTTGATGGCACCAGGAATGCTTAACTAGCTGATTCAACTTGGAGTCACCATTGGTGTTGATAAAAAAAGCCTCCAAAGGCTAATTAGTTGAAGAACACACCAAAATTATTCAACTCTTTAGACAAAACTTGTCCTATTTGGTCCCACTAGGTGTGCCAAAAATTGTTGATGTAGTGGATTGCACCCTTGATAGGAGGTTGAGCTCCTGCCTTCCACATGCAATAATGGAAATGCCCCTCTTGCCTATGGGCATGGCAAAACTGGGGGGAGAGTCTCTAGATAAGGGCTAGCTCCCTTCGATGTATCTTTTAGGTCCTGGATTCCCTACTACTAACAAATAAATGAAAAAAGGGGGGGATGAAAAGGGAGAAGGATGCAGAAAGTAAAACCTAAACCTAAACTAAAAAGTGATACACCAAAAAAGTTGATCCACTTAGCCTGAACATACACTTTTACTAAGAACAAGCTCCCATACACTTCATTTTACACAAGAAATTCTTCTGCATCAGTGGGCTAGGGGTCTATGGATATACAAGGAGGAAAAACTACCAGAGGCATTCTTAGACACACTATGGCAATCTATTCACAAGAACTTATACTCCTCTAGGGACACTTCTGGCAAACTTGCAAAAGAAAAGCTCACAATGCACTAGACATGCTGAAATCATCCTGTGAAAGCATAAAAGAAAATGACTTAACACAGAACAAAGGCATAGACACATACGAACAAGCTCAAATAGAGGTAAAAATGTTATGTCTTGATTCAAGGTAAAATCTAGCAGAGTTCTACCTTACAAGCCTAGAGGTTTTTTGGGCAGAGCTTTACCTTACAGGCTAAGAGATCTCTTCTCAAAATGAGAAGATTACAATATATATAGAGAGAAGAAGACTTTGGCACTTTTTGTAAAATACTTTGGTGCCCATTTTTATAAGTGGCCCATGTGCATTTCGAGCCTTGGGAAGAGGAAGCCACTTGATAGATAATGCTATGTCGGCTCTTGCTTTGACTTCAGGAATTTAAAAACATAGGCTGCACCATTTTTCCACAAACAAGACTATTCCTTGAAGGCATTCATGTGGTTTGTCTACTCATAAATGAAAAATGGATAAAAAATGGGTCGCATCATTCACTATTTGTCTCCCTTAATGACCACTTGGTAGGCACTATTCCAACCACTGGAGTAACTCCTTGAGTCAACACCTTCCTTTTCCACTTGGACTATTTTGTCCATTTCTGTACTTGGCTCTTTTGTCTCTTTCTTGCTTTGTCTTTTATGGCTCCTTCGGCCCTCGAGGGCTATCTTCTTGACCTTACTGGCTCGTTGGGCTCTTTCATTAGCAGCTCACTAATTTCATTCTTAACTTTTGTCTTTTCCCAGCGTCATCTTTTCCTAGTTTTGTCTTTTCCTCTCTTAGCTCTTTGGGCTCCCTTCTAGTTGGCACTCAAGTATTTAAAGATCAAATGGCTATTTCCTTGCCATAAAATTGACATTTGAAGGCCTGTCACCATTTGAAAGCCAATAACTAGTTTATTGCCTTGAAATTGACGGCTTTAGAGACGTCACCATCCTTGGCAATTCCTTCAGTTCTTTTCTCTTCAGTCAAGCTTTTGTCTCGGCCATTTTTCTTGCAGACAAAATGTCTGCAAGAATTTTCTCACTCGCTTCCTTTCCTTCAGATCTTTTTCTTGAGTTTTTTCTCGCGGCTTCTCCTGAATGTCTTCAGACTTTTTGTCTGAAGGAATTCCTTCAAACAAAATTCTGAAAGAAATCACTTTATGCCTTTATTCCTTTGTCTTTTTATTTTTTTGGGATTTCTTCTAAAGGATTTCTTTAGACAAAATGTCTGAAGGAATTCCTTCGGACATTTTGTCTGAAGAAATTCTCATCCTTTGCCTTGTAAAAATTTCCAAAGAAAACTTAACTTTTTGGCTTTCTCCTTGTTCACTTTTTTTAATCCTTTTTCAAGTGTTCCCTACCCTCCACAAGGGCACTTGTCCTTCAAGAGACTCTTTTGAACCAAATGTTGAACCAACTGAGTGAACCATTCCTTTGAACCAAGCTAACTGCACTAAGCTGTTGAACTTTGTCGGTGAACCACTTTTCCAACCTTAAGGAAAAGTGTCTTGAACCATTTTAGCTCTCTTTCCTTGTGAATTTCTTCAAACAAGAGTTTGAAGAAGCTTTGTAAAACCTTTCACTCTTTGAACTAGTTCTTCATCTACTGAAAGACTTGCCTGTAGAGTCCATAGAAATAGCCTACAGAGTCTGTAGAAAAGCCTGCAGAGTCCGTAAAAATTAGACTTATGCAAAATCAAAAAATGAACTGGCTCAAAATAGCAAGGAAGGAAGGAGACTGATTTTTGGCCTGTTGGACCAAAAATGGTCAACATGTACTAAAGAGAGGAACTAATAATAGGTTTGTTTATGTAGTAGATAAATTCATCATAAAATTTAGTTTAAACAAAATTTATGACTTCTAAGGGAGAATTTGCCAACCAATCATCAATTACATATCCATTAACAAATTTTTAGTTTACGTAAGTTAACTCAAAATTTCTTAGGAGTGTGGTGAAACACCCATTTTTATTAAAGATGGTTAGTTGGGTAAAAAATGTATGCAAGGCTTGATATCTCATGATAACTCTTATTTATAGATTAAGCATATAATGATGCAACAACTTGGTTATAAACCCTATAACTAAGAATTCATTTTTTGATTTAGTGTACCATGTCTTATAATTGATGATGGTGTAAATAATGAAGTATATGGCACCTAATTTAATAACAACATCCTTTGGGGGTAACATGTAGGTGAGGGATACCTTAGTTTACCTAATGTAAATTATCAAGGGCCTATCTGGCTTAGGTGCCATAATTATGGGGGGATACCTAAGGAAGAGTCTTAAAACTTTGAATGCCTCTTGATAATAATCTATCCAAGTTATACCACTTATCTTCTTAATCAATTTATTAGTGAGATGGGCTACATATGAAATATTAGGAATGAACCATTTAATATATTTTAGCTTACCTAAGAATATTTTAATTATTGATTCATCCATATGGGGAGCATTTCCATGATTACACAGATTTAGGTAGGGTCAATATCAATCTAATGCTAGGAGATGATATACCTTAAGTTTTTTTCACCTGTGATTCCAAACACACATTTTTATGTGTTGAGTAACACCATATTCAATCAATCACATTAATATGGTGTGTAAAACCTATAGTTGATCAATTCATTACCTCACCTTCCCTATAATATCATCTATGTAAAAATTCACTATCTTATGAATAATATTATATAATATATGGGGCATGGATCTTTGGTATGTTGCCCTAATGTTTTTAAGACTGAATGGCATCATATCCTAAACAAATTTTCCCCATGGTGTGGTAAATTAGGTTTTACTCTAATCCTAATCATAAATGCAAATATAATTGTATCCTAAGAAGCCATCTATTAATTATGTCAACTTATATATAACTATTGTGTCAATAATGACATTAATGGAAGGGATAGGGAATTCATCTTAAAGACATGCCTAATTGATATCTTGAAAATATATACATATCTTGATCATGCTATTCTTCTTGAGAAAAGGGATAATATTAGACATACACTTAGAATAGTCCACTAGATTAATAAATATGTCATTTAGAAGCTTTATAACTTCCTATTTTACCATTAATGTGACTTTAGGATTGATTGGCCTAATATTTTGTGTAACTGGCTTTGTATTAGGCATAACAACTAGGTTATAGATTACTACTTCAGGATTCATGATGACCATATCAGTGTAAGAGACTTGAAATATTTTGAGAGTTCAGTGAGAATTTTCTTATGGTCTTATACTTTATGTGTGGAGATTGAAGATTCAGTCTTGATAATTATGGGATTCTACTTAGACCTAATGTCAATTTTAATTATTTCTTCAATGATGGAGGCATTTCTATCCTTAAACATATTAGGGTCTAGGGGAGATCAATATATTCACCATTTATATTAAAAACATTGTGCTCATCATCAATGCACAAGTAATCCTTAATTTGGAAATAATAATCATAGAATTTATCCCCAAGGGCTGATGTAAAATAAAAATTGAGGGAGAAACCCCTCTTATGGCGAATTGATGGGAGGTCATCATAATCTTACAATAACTCAATAATAGCCTCATCATTCTTAGCTAAGACAAATAATAATGGACTATCATCCTTTCTAATGTGGGAAATGGTTTGATCACTAGGATGCATGTGTACAAGACGTTATATCCTAACTGAGATTATGAAATCAGACTTTGGTATAGTAGGATGAGGGTTGAATCACAAAGATGAAGAAACCATGGAGTCATCAAGTTGGTTTCCATCTCTAGGGATTGAATTTATAGAAACAAAATCAAATTATTTATAGATTTCATGCACAAAATTTATATATAGTTGGAGACATTAAACTTTATTCTGATAAACCTCAAAGACTTGGTTGGAAACCAATTGTGATTCACCTTGAATTCTTAAGTTTTGAACACCCAAACATTTTACAATGAAGATGCTAAGAAATAAGGCTTCATATTCATCCCCACTATTTGTGAACTCAAATTTTAGATTCAAACCAAATTTTATGACTCATCCCTTAAGAGAAATTAGAATAAATCTTGACCCTGCACTTAGGTGACACTTAGCCCCATCATGATAGAATACCCACTAATCATGTGTGGAAGAATTAGTGTCACTTAGTAGGGTTTATTGGTCTTCTAATATCCTATCCATATGAATATCGAGCATATAAATTAACCCATATTTAGGCTCATATCCTCAAGACTCAGAAGAATGATGAGTCCTTACTATCATGGGTTGAATGGAAGAGTCTAAAAAAACTAAAAAGGCTGACTCTTGTGATCTGATTTAAGGAAAATAATAACTTTTAAGAACTTAAAAGGCTTGCTTATAAGATATGGATTGAGGTAGGTAATCATTTCTTATAACTCAAAAGGCTATTTACTAGGCTTTCTTTTTGGTGTGGGAATATGCTAAATTATTTATGATGCCTTTTCAATGTGATAAGTATGCCAACATAGTTATCTTTTCTTTCAAGGTAGATTTTTAGGAAGATAATTGTGCAGCTTGTAATACTACTAGTAAGACATGGGTAATTATGTTTTTCCCATTGTTATATTTGGGAAGGCTTGTAAGAACTTAGTGATTGGCTCCTTGGAGGCCCCATTTTTCCAAGGGTGAGAGAAGGTCTCTCCTTATGAATTCAAGGATAAACATGATATTCGATGTTAATTTCTATGGTACCTATTATTAAGGTACAAATATTTTCATTAATCAATAACATATATAGAAGAGAAAGAATGGTCTAATTGTGTGTGGGATAAATCATAATACATTGTGCATTAAAACTATGTGTGGGATGAAGTAAAACAACCAACATTTAAGGAGGAAACAAATCCAATGGATTAAAAACTCTATAAAATTGACATGGCCTAGTCATATCTTGATTCAAGAGCATTCTCTAAAGTAGATCAAAATTAAAAAGTGTATAATGTGAAGTATGATTTTCCCTCATTTGGTTGAGTGTTGGGTGATTATTATGGTATTCATAGGAAAGGTTATTATGAATGGGGGCCTCTTCATTATATGACACCTCTATCATGCAAAAATTTGGTATACTAGCTAACCCATCTTAGGGTCCCTAGTTTTGAGATTTAGAGAAGTTATAGGTCCCTAACCCTCATGAGTTTAATTTGAAGATGAGTGCTGTGTCCTTTTCCAAGAGATTGATGATCTAGTCTATAGACATGCTATAAGCTAGTGGACCGATGACTAGTTTTGAACTATGGACCCTTACAACCATCACTACATCCTTCTCTTTTGGATTATATTTTAGTAGAGCTTGAGTAATTTTAGACCCATTATTTAATATAAACACTGTAGGATTCACATATTTGATAACTTTGACCAATTATAGGGGTTTTGTGACCCCATTTATAGGTAGATAATAATCAATGTGCAACTCAAGTTGTTTATACATGGTTGATTATAACATATCAAAAGGTTTAGGATCCCTCCCAGTTATAGACATCTTCCATATGTGGAGGAATCATATTTTCTAGAATACAGTTGAAGAGATAGCCTTCACCCTGTGTATCCAATATCTTCCCAAGATCATGTTATGGTTGGTATCATTTTTTAGGACATAGAAACTAGTTAACACCATCTTGGGAACCAAATTGACTATGATCACAATGGTTCTTATGGAAGTAGATTTGAGGTTATCATATCTTTTTAGGGTGTCATGAGAGATGGAATAGTTGGTTTCCCCATAACTAACCTTTTAATAGAAGGAAAAGTGGAAAATATTGATGGTCACTCTATCATCAAACATAGCTCTCTTTACATAATTATTATAAATACAAAACTATAAAATCAAGGTTGGATCCCCTCTCTTTGCCATCTTAGAATTAGGAGGAATACTATGCAAATAAAAAAATACCCAACTTATTGAGAGCCCTAACCAGGTGGAAACATATCTAAATAAATGTGGTTGATCTAAGCCTATGGTAGGGGAGTGACATTGGACATATGCCCTACTCCTAGGGCATCAATTAAGGCCAATTGATAAGAAGATGAGTTATTGAGTAAATCAAGGAATGAAATGTGGGAGAATGTCTTTATGAGATGTAAGATCAAATAATAGTTCCCCATGGGTTTGGGGTATACTTGGTGTCTAGAATATTTTAGGGATGAGGAATCATAAGTTTATAATCTCTAGTGAGAGTAAAAAAATTATCCTCTTATTTAACTTATAACTTTAAAAATATTATCATTATGGTTTTACCTTACAATCCTAACTAAGGAATGACATTGGTATTATCAATTCCTAAGATGGAATATTTGTCATCATGGGTTCATGTCATTATGGGTTGATTACATTGAATTAGGGGGGTTCTGTGGGCTACCCTATTATTTATTTTGGGTAACACATACTTGATGGTTGGGAAAAGGGTTTTTATAGATATAGAGATTATAATTATAAGGGGAAACAAAACCATTTTAAAGATACTAGGGGTTTTTACTAACATTCCCTAGGAAAATGTCTATAAATGTTTTCCTCTTATTTTTAGGGAGCCTTTAGATGAATTTATTTTACTCCCTATAGTTTTGAGTATCATGAACAATAAACCAATGGAAGAGACAATATAAATTGGGTTCATATTCCTTGGGCCTCAAGTTTTATCCACACTGACCAAACCCTTATTGATTATTTCTCTGGTAATAAGGTTAGTTCTAAAACTGGGGGAATTACTCGACATGCTAATACTAGTTTTGAATTTGGTTTTAGTTTTGGATGTTATACAGTGATGGTTAGTTGAAATAAATTAAATGAATTATGAGTGGGGAATTTTGGTTTGTATCACCTATATTTTTATTGGCATTAGTGTTGTTCATGGGTTGATATTGATTGTTATTCCCTGGGTTTAGACTTTTTCTCTAGTAGGTGATGTTATTAGTGGTAGCATTCTCATTTTGATTAAGGATATTAGGACCTAGGTTATCAATATTGTTTAGACTTGCACTTTGAAATCTCTCATTATTTTGGTTTGGAGTCATAATTAACCCATTAGTATTTTATGTTCACCAACTACTATCAATGGCCACTTGGTCAATCCGTAAGGCACTCTCAAGAGCTTCTTCATAAGATTAAAATGGAAATTTTGGACATCCTTCCTTGTATCTTTGTCAAGAGAGTGAAGGAATAGGTCACATATCTATTTTTGATCTATGTTAGGTACACGAATAGATAACTATATAACCTATGACCATCTTGTGATGAAATGGGTTGTTGATTCATTATGTTATTATTTGATATGAAGAAATTATTTAACGTCAATCTTGAGAAGCTTGTTGATGTTGAAGGCCTTAAAAAATTTAACCATTAATTATCTAGTGGAATGAATGGAACCCTAAAGGAGGAAGAAATAAAAATAAGGAGTTATTCATTATAAGGTTTTGGGGAAAATTTTGGAAACAACCCCAGCCCAAGGTATGAGTTCCTTGATAGTCATAGACTAAGCCTTGACATGTGCATTGGGATATCCTTCCCCTTCAAACTTGGGAAGGCCTAATTGGGGATGTGGGAGAATAACCCCTCATATGTTGAGATAGATAATCTCCATAAGGTACTCAATGTAGGTCCCCATGTTGTTAAAGTCATTTTTTGACATAGTAGGATTAGATTAGAAAGGTGGGATTGCATAGGGGTTAGTTGGATAACCTCTAAAAAGGATATAATAAATTTGATGAGGTGAAGTAGAATAAGCCAAAAAATAGTTATTTGGTTGAGTAGATTTGGAATACATATGTAAGTAGGGAGTACTATTATTAGATGTAAGAGGATTGATGGATTGTTTAGGCTGGGCATACATGATTTACACATGGACTAAGGCTACATAAGGTGGGGTATATCCCATCTATGAAAGAGGAGTGTACGTGGGGGGAACATAACTAAGAGGGGTAAAGAATGGTTTATTATTGGTCACAACATTATTTTTTAAGGGTGGGGCATAATTTTATATGCTTCCCCTTGGGGTTTGGATAGGATATTGATAGGATAGAGGGAATTTTAAATCATCTAGGTTGTAGACCCCATGAGCAAGGATGTATCAAAAGGGTTGTATAGAGGCATAACTTCATGGGGGTATATGTTTATGTTATGATAGAAACATGTAATTTTGTTGTTGTAGTGGTGGATTAGTAAAAATTTGGATAGGATAATGAGAAGGATGAGATTATGTAAGATAATTTGAACCCATCCCTTGACAAAGAGACTATTGGTTATTTTTTAAGTCATGAATGCAACCCACTAGGGTGTCAATGAGTTCATTCATTCTAGTGATGGTGTTAGTCCTAGTAATCTATTATATAAGAGGGGTATGAGTGAGACGTTTGTTAGTGTGAAGAGGTTTTTTAGAGTGGGAGATTCATGGGTAATGTTTATGTCTTGTAATACTAGGTTGGAGGCCTCTTGGATCCTATTAGGGGGATGTGTAGTTGCTTGCATGTGATTAAACTCATCTTCAAAGTGTAAGATCCTTCCTAGATAATGATCATACTTAGAAACACTTCTAAATCTAGGATTTATAGGTTAATTGATGGTCTAGTGGCTATGTTAGGAATGTCCATACCTATTATAATGAGGTCTATAGTATTAGAGTAAAGATGATTGTTAGTAGTTTCAAATACATCCTGTATCTTGTGAATAGAGACTCCACTCCTGGTTTTGATGTTAATATGATAATAATAATAAAATTGGTAATTTACATTTGTGTCAAACATAGGGTTATTCCAAATCACCAATGAAGGCTCACTAGAGTTGAGTTAGATTATTTTATATCCCTCTAGACTAAGAGCTCCACCTATGTCCTATCCAAACATATTCTTGGGGTATATGAATACCTATAAAATAAATGTAAGGAGGAGAGAAAATAGAGAAGGGAGAAATAAAAAGAGTAATAAATGGGTATGCAGTGATGAGTCCACATTATGAATCATTATTACCATGATATGCCATCCTTCATAGCCCTAAACATGTCATTTGATTGAGCATTGCATGTAGTTTTAGGGTTTATAAATAGCTTAATGTATAAAGTAGATGTTTTTATCTCTATAAGTTCATGTGAGTCTAAGTTAACTTTCTTTGCATGATGTTCTAACCATTTGCATGTTTAGTCTTCACATTTTGATATGTACAGGCATAATAGATTCTAATAAGAGTTTTGATAAGATCCCATGAAGATAAGTATGTGAAAAGTAAAATAATAATCATTTGAATCATAGATATAAATTATATCAATTAGCTACATATTCTGCCAGTTAGATATGGATTACAATAGTTAGCTATGGATTACCACATTTATGCTACAAATTCTCATAGTTCACTTTAGATTTGGTTATAGCATGTTCCAAAGTATTCAACAAGATTTTCCTCTTTTTTCATGATGATCTAAAAGACTCCTTTTGATACTTTTTATTTCTACACACACGCACACACACACACAAATTCCTATTTATGTATGGTCTTCCATTTCTGGAAGTTGTTGTTTCAAGTTACAAATCTAGAGTTAGAAGATATGAATATATTGTATGTAAAGATTTGGTGGTTAGATATAGCTAAGCATAGAAGTTGTAATATCATGTGGATGTTTTTAATTCCATGTCGATCTTATTGTAACATCTTATTTATTTTATCTATATCACTCAATCTCTTTAAATATATTCTTTTTCTAGATCAGTTGAGTTGTTGCCTAATTTCTAGGATAATTAGTTTCTTTTGCATAGAATAAAAGGACATATCCATGCTAGATCTAGAGATATATAAAGATACATAGATATTGTAAGTTTGACTATTTTGAATACAATAAGAATCACAATAGATTACTTTCATTCTATGTGTTAAGATAACATTTTAAGATTCAGTCGATTCAAACCTAAATCTAAGGGTGAGCAAGGGCCCATTCCATAAAGAGATAGGAGATGTTATTTTGATATTTTTAATTTTTTTCCTTATCTATTTTAATTAAAATTGATATATATGTTTTGTGTGATTAGACTTATAACCTGTAGGATATAATAGATGTTACTATGTTTAATTTTATATTTGAATAAGTATTTATCATTATTTTAATTCTTATAACTTTCATTTTGTAATTGTGGATTTGAGATTTTGATTTAGTAAGTTTGCTTTGCAACATTATGTGATTGCTTTTAGATTATTCAATTCAGTACCTTAGTGTTCTTAAATTTCTTTTAAAAGTGTTTCTTTTCATCATTAGTTTAGATTATTAGGAATAGATATTAGGTTAGTATAACATTAAACCCCCCTCAAAATAGTACTATTAGCTGAAACCAATAAGTACTTTATTTTAGATAGCCTTGGACACTGACCCTAGTGAGAATTGATGCCAATATAGGTTGGGTTAAATGAAGGGGTAACAATGACACCCATAATTTTTAGTGCCATTATTGGGGACTTATTTAAAAGTTTTGGTAAGGAAAATAGTCAGGCTCATAGTCAAAATATAAAAATAATAAAAATAGAATAAATTACTCTCTTGTCAAATTTAGGTATATGAGTAGGCAAAGGGATTCACAATAAAATTTTGTTCCAAAATATCCTAATCCTTTATAGGAAAGAATCAAAGCATTTTCAAAAAAGATAGAAAGTTTTCAAAGACAAATAAGTGAGTCTTTCAAAATTACTTCTCAAGATTTAGAAGAATCTTCCTCTGCAAGAGCTGAGCTTTCAGACATTGAACAACTAGAATCCCCTCCTCTCAATAGAACTCTATTTTAAATGGGAGAAAATATAGGCCATGTAGAAAAACCCCACAATAATCCTCTTGAGAGGACTTTCTCTTGTATTATTATCTTTGAGAATGATGAACGAATAACAATGACAATTATTTCCCCATCTAATCTACCTACCTTCATAGTTCTATCCACTAAAGACCTAGACCAATTTATTTTTGAGTTTAAAGTCCTTTGTTAGACCTATGATTACACTTTATATAACCAAAAGTTGAATCTCTTTCCCTATACTCTAAAGGAAGGAAAAATGAGGTGGTTCGTAGGACTCTAAAGAAAATCCATTAGCACTAAAAGAGAAATGGAAATAGTAATATTAAATAAATATCAAGATTACTATAGGGTCAAGGATAAAAAATATGATTTTTTAAAAATAAATAAAATAAAGATGAAAACCTTCAAGATTATTTAGACCAGTTTGCTTTTACCCACAATAGATGTGGATATGAGCTATCTAAGGAAGTGGTCAAAAAAAATTTCCTTAAAGGATTGGATGAATCCTCTAGGGATTCCTTGAATCTCATGGGGAAGGGAGATATTACCAAACTAGACTTCTAAGGGATCACATGTTTATGTACCAACTATTCTAGGACAAAACCCAATAGTATAAGAGGGAAACTAGGGAAATCTAGTGATGTAAACCAACTCATTGAAGAACTAGAAAACTGTAAAATAGACATATTAGTTCAAAAAAATTCAAGATTAGATGGGTTACAAGACAAATTTAAATATAACATTGAACCATTGACAATATATTATCCAAAGTGTAGATTAAAACATAGACTTAGGGACTATCCTTTAGACAAAAAAAAATGTGGAATATGTGATGTTTAGGATCATGACACAAATAATTGTAGTCACCTTCCTACCCTTAAGAACTAGTTCAAATAAAATGCATAGATCATAGAAAAAATAAACTATGTTTAAAGATAAGGAAATACCTTTCAACAAAATCAACCACAACAATTTGGCTCAAGGATTCCTTTTCCATAATGACATGGACCTCCATAAGTGTGGGTAGTACCACCACAATGGGTCACCCAAGAATGGATGCCACAATAATGGATGATGCCCCAAACTTTTAAGGAAACTTGGATATCCCAAGGTCACCAACAACCATGTACAAATTAACATTAGAATCCTAGTCCAAACTATAACCAATAACAACAAAAAAGGTATCCACAATAATAACAACACACACTAATAAATCCTCAAGGAAATCAAGAAACCCCTATAAATCAAGTAAACCAACCTCAACTACCTACTTAACTAGTATTAAATCTAAATAATTAATAGGTTTATGTAAATTAACAAGGTGAAACCATAGGGGTAGGTGGTATTGAATGTGTAGACATACATCTTAGGTTAGGAAAATAATTACAAGAACCTAAAATCATCATCATAGAAGTACCTCATGAAAAAACAAGTTCACAAACTCAACTAGAGAAATAAGAGGAGTTAAGAGAGAAATATGAAAAAATAGAGGAACTCATCATAACTCCTCCATCTAATCCTTTTCTATAAAGATTGAAGGAAGTGGAAAACAACAAAGAATCTAAATTAATTCAAGAACTCAAGAATTTCAACATAGAAATTCCATTATTACAAGCCATTATGGACATTCTAGAACTAAATAAGGTGATCAAATTTTTTTTTATAAAGATACCTAGCAAAAATAGACAATATACCAAGACCATACAAGTAGATGGAAATATTGCTAATTTATTAGTAGGTAAGCTACTTTTGCCTAAATATGGGGACCCAGGGAGTCCTATTTTTTTGTAAAGAATAGAAAGCAAGAGATACCAAATGTATTGGTAGACTTAGGAGTTGATATTAATGTAATGAATATAGACACCATGAAAAATATCTCTTTAAAAGATATGAAACACACTACCATAATCTTACAGATGGTAGATCATTCCACTACCAAAGTAGGTATCATTGAGGATATAATGTTGACTATAGGGTCATGGGAATACCCTATTGATTTTATTGTCCTCCAACCTAAAAACAAACAAATTAGATACCCATTAACTCTAGTAAGACCTTAGTTATCAACTGTAACAACATTGATTAATTGTAAATCATGGGATATGGCCATCTCAAATGGTCTTAAAGCAAAATGTATTTCTTTATATCCACCTGCTCAACCATCAACCAATCCTATCAAATAGTTTTGGGTAGATCAACCTGAAGAAAAATGTGATAGTATATCCTCTCTAGATATTGTCACAATCAATGATCCTATGGAATAATTAGAGGATGAGTTCTTAATAATTATTATAACTATTACATATCTTTATAGTCTAGCTCTAGATCTTGATAGTCTAACTATGGATCTTGACAGTGTAGCTACAGATCTTATCAGCCAAGATATGGATTTTGATAGAAGATCCTTTCATGATGACATTTCATATTATTTTGAGCACCTATCCTTTTACACATCTTATAAAATTCTATATGACCATAAAGACATTCAATATAGTTTTATTAAGTGGGCACATGAAGGCCAAAATTCATTCTTAATAGCTTTTCATTGTCCTTTAGATAGAGTAATTTCTATGGGAGATAGATTTGTCAAAGATACTATCATATTTCACACATTTTTACCATATCCCTATACCATAAAATATTTGATGAGTGAGTTCAAATAGATATATTATTCCTATCCAGATACTAAATAAATCATAGTAGTACCAAGGAAGACACTTAACATAAATAGTTGGTTGATAGATTATCAAGAAGTGAAAGTATTTGACGTACTCAGAGATCATATTCAAGATTTTGATTGGGAATAACATGATATGAAATAAATCCATCCAAGTGTATGCACACACCACATCTACGTAGATAACATTAAACTAGTAAGGCAACCTCAAAGAATAATTAATCCTACATTAAGAGACATTATGAAAATTGAAATTAAAAAATTTCTAGAAGTAGGATTTATTTATCCTATTTTTGACATCCAATGGGTCTCTCCTTTGGGTATTATTCCTAATAAAAATGGTAAATGGAGAGTATGTGGAATATATGGAATTGAAAAAAACAACCATGAGAGATTACTTTACCCTTTATTGACCAAGTAATTGATAACTTGGTAGATAAAATATATTTTTCTTTCTTGGATGGATTTAATCGGTATAACTAGATGCAAGTGGGACTTGAAGAACAAGACAAAATAACCTTCACTTATCTATGGGGGAATTTGTGTATGGAGTCTTTCAGTTTGGTTATGAAATGCACTTGCCACTTTCTAATGAGCAGTCCTAGCCATATTTTTAGATTTAACTAATGATTATGTGGAGGTTTACATAGATGACTTTATTATTCATAGAGATTCCTTTGATGAAATTTTGAGTAATCTTAGAAAAGTATTGAAAAGATGTGAGTAACACTATTTGTCCTTAAGTCATGAAAAATGTTTGATTATGGTAGAGGAAGGAATATTTTTAAGACATCATATTTATACAAAAGGAATCCAAGTATATTCAAAGCAAATTGAAGTCATTTCAAACTTACATATTCCTCAAAATCAAACTAATATTAAGAGCTTATTAGGCCATGTAGGATACTAAAAAAGGTTTATAGAATATTTTAGAAAAATTGCTGCTCCAATGTTTGCTTTGATAATAAAAGAGAGTGAGTCTATCTAGAATTCAGACTACCAACAAAATTTTGAAACCATCAAGGAAAAACTAAGTACTACACTAGTCCTATGAGGACCTAACTAGTCACAACCCTTCCATATTTATACTGATGCATCTAATCATGCTATGATAGATATTCTAGGATAAAAGATGAACATGGATAGATGTATGTTGTATACTACATTAACATGAACTTAACTTCAACTAAAAGAAACTACACAAACACTAAGAAAGAATTTCTTGTTGTAATTTATAACATAAATAAACTTAAAAACTATATTATTGGTTATAAAATATTTTTATATACTGATCATGAATCTATCAAGTATTTTATGAATGTGCCAGTGTAGAAGGAAGAATTATCAGGTTGATGTTACTATTATAGAAATTTGATATAACAATTATTAATAAAGTAGCTAAATTCAATGTAGTTTCTAATTTTCTTTCTATATTGAATAATGAAAATGATGAACCTATAGAAGATAGTTTTCCAGATGAATAATTATTTGTTGTTACAACAAAATCACCTTGGTTGTTGATATAGCAAACTTTTTGGCTACAAGGAAGTTTCCTTTTTAGTTTACCAAAAAGGAAAATAAACATTTGATTAAAGTTAGTTCTTGTTATAAATGATTAATGTCATATTTTTTTAAACTTGGACCTAATCATGTTTTCCATAGGTGTGTAAAGGAGAATGAAATGTATGACATAATTTGTGATTGTCATGATGAAACTAGTGGAGGACACTATTTAGTTAAAAGAACAATACATAAGATCCTTGGGGCTAGTTTCTTTTGGCAAACTCTTCACAAGAAGTTCAAGGTATATGTTTGGCAATGTGATCCATGTTAGAGAATATGGAAGCCTACATTATCTTATGAGATGCCCCTCCATCCTCAAGTAGTTTTAGAACCTTTTGAGAAGTGGGGCATGGACTTTGTTGGGCCCATAGATCCATCTTCTCAAGGTAAGGAATACTTATTGGTATGTATGGATTATGTGACCAAATGGGTTGAAGTACAAACTATTTCCTTTATAAGAGAAGAGGTAGTAGCAGACTTCCTATATTCCAAGATCATGCAACATTTTGGAATACCAAGAGAGATAGTGTTTGATCAAGGACCTTGGTTCATGTATAAGATGATCTAAGAATTCATAGAGATCTACCAAATCAAACATATAAAGTCTTCTCCATACCATCCTCAAGCAAATAGATAGGTAGAGGTCACTAATAGAGAATTAGAGAATATCCTTACTAAGATAGTTGGTAGTAGTAGAAAGAATTAGGTAGGCAAATGCCCAAAAGCTGTATGGGCATATAATACCATGTAGAAGACCACTACTAGTTTTTCAACATATGAAATGGTATTTGGTAAGAAACATCAACTTTCAATTAAATTTGAGATGTAAACTTTAAGGACTACACTAAAAGTAGGAATTGGCTTAGATGAAGTATAGAGATAGAATTTTACAATTGAATGAGTTGGATGAGATGAGAATAAAAGCTTTGTAGTAGACATAAATGCAATAGTACCAGAGGAAATAATGACATGATTTACATATCAAGGAAAGATAGTTAAAATAAGGAGATCAGGCACTCTTGTATGATTCTAAGTATCAACACTTCAAAGGTAAGTTTAGAACTAGATGGTTAGGACCATTTTTGATAGAAAATATTTTTGATAATGGTTTAGTATAATTATTTCTTATAGATGGTAATAAAAAGACACTCATTAATAGATATCAATTGAATCTATACCAAAAACCTTCTAGTAAAGAAGAATTCATATAGCTAGTACAAAATGAGTTTGGCCCCATGGAAGAACTCAAATATTCCATGGCTATTGATCCTTGAAGACAAGATGGCCTGAATAAAAGAATAGGATCCACCTCTTCTCTAAAAATTCAAAAATAAAAAATAATAATAATAATAAAAAAAAACAAATAATGAAAATCCTTAGGGACATTGTTGACAGTCATGATAAAAAAACTAGCTTGTTAGCTATTCATGTACTGCATGATGAGTCTTGATTAGAAAACTAGTAAATGGTTGGTCAAGGACAAAAAATAAAAAAATTAGGAAAATGAGTTCATAAACATAGGAGTCATGATTCTCCTTGTTCTAAAGCAATAAAAAATCATATTATTTTTTGTACTATTCCTCACAACTAATTCATGCAATTTTCTTTGTTATAACAAGTGAAAGAGTCAAACAAGGACAATATCATGGGTTTGTAAGGTATAATATTTATTCTCTTACTAAAAGTTAGTTCTGAATTTTGACTCTATGTACATATGCTCAAATATTTTGAAAAAATTCCTAGAAGTGTTATGAGGAGAATATTCCCATCATGTCAGTGAGGGATCTTTTAAAAAATTCACATTTTGAACACTTAATTGCATGCTACAAAAATTGTTATCTCAATTTATAAATTACTTTATGATGACTTATCCTTTTCATCATATTACATTCATGTGGATAAAGAAATTTCTAAAGATTTGATGATGGAATAATTACAAATGAATAAAAATTGGCAAAATCTGTAATCATTATTATTTTAGTTGGCATTTTCATTAATATTTAACATGATTGAAGGCTCTAGGTTTTGTTTGTAGCAAATAATAAAAAGAGATATTATTGCTATCCATTTGCTTCCCAGTGAAGTGTATTTATTTTAAAAACAAAGTTGGGGGTTGACTGTGTCTTATGTAAAACAAGAACTTAGGATGGGGAAGAAGAAAAAATTGACCAAAGACTGTAAATGATCTTTTAAGAGATGAGCTAGTGAAGCAAGTATTTGTAGCAATAAGGTGGCTTGAATTTATCCTAAAATTCTAGGGTTTCGATGAGGCACTTTTTTTATGTTTCATCCTCTATTTGAAGACAAACTTATCTACTATTTGAGGTGTGAAAATTTCATTCTCTACTTAGGTTCTTATTGAGTTATCTATAATTTTAGATGTGGGGAAAATTTTATAGATAGGTCTTCCTTCAGTGACCTCATCTAAATATTTAGTAGTAAAGGAGAACTAGTGCCACTATATGTCCAAGATGTCAAAGTTAGGATCAAAGGTATTTGTAGACATTGAAATCCATACGTCATGATTCTAAATGTCAAAATTCACCTAGACCAACTTAGGACCCCCTTAGGACCAATCTAACCCTTTGAACCCTAACTAAGCCTAACCTATGGTTAGTTTTCCTAACTAGATTAACCAACCTTTTACCCACTTTAACCCTTCACCCTCGACTTTCGATGGTCAAGATGACCATCGACGGTCACCTTGACCACTAATGATTAGGGTGCACCTCCTTAACCACCAACATGAAAGTCACCCTACCTTGATTTTCTAAAAATATCTTGTATTAATCCATGTATGAGCCATTACATGAGATATTTCTAATTAGAAAGCTTAGTTAACTTCTTGTTACAACTCTCTTGCCTTGCCTATAAGAAGAGAGGAGTAGGGAGGTGAAAACCATATATAATTATTATCAAGAGATTGTGCATCTAGATTTCCTTTATTTTGCAGTTCAATCATCATCAATAATCCAACAATCTAGCTATCATGTTAGAGAGCCAACTTGCTACCACAACTCCATTAGAGTGCCAAGTATCGTTACTCTTCCAAAATCATGTCAGACCCCACCAATGATTCAACCACCTCAATCAACCACCCAATCATCTTTTTACAAGATAAGTATTAATTTTTGGTATTTAATTACTTTATTTTCCTTTCTCACTCAACCTAGCACGAACCCATATCCTAGAATCTAAACTTTTGATCCCATAAATAATCTATTTACCAACCTAGACTTATAAACAATAACCATCAATGGTTGACCCAACTGTCGATGGTCTATCCAATTGTTTATGGTCACCCTTACTATTGATGATCACCTTAACCATGATTATTATCCCAACTACTGATGGTCACTATGGTATGTAATAAAAACAAGATATTTCCACTTAACTACCCTTTGCCAAATCTAGTTTTCTATGTCCCTGCATGTTTACAGACCCCTACTTAATTTTTTGAAACAAACCCAAGCCATTTATCACTAGTATTTATTTATTTATTGCTATATTTGTCATTTATAATTTATTTCTTTAGGAAGCATTTCTTGTGTTCAATTTTAGTACTTTTTGATTATTTATGCAAGTACCTTATATTATATTTAATAAAATTAATTGTTTAAAACACGTGGATTGATAGCCCTCGAGGAAGCTCTTGATTCTAAGATTTAACTAACTCTAGGCAATCCACTTAGCTATCTATCTAACCAATAATTTACTTTAGTGTTATCTTATTTATAGGTCATCCTCCCAAGCCAAAGAGGAGTTTTTCACAATCATCTAATTTAACACACACATAATCAAATGGGTTTTTCAACCATACTTATATTTAGTTTCTTATTCTTCCCTTTAAAAATATAAGCTAAACTTCATTGAAACATTTTAGCATGCCTAATGAGACCTTGAGTCTTTACTTTGGGTTTTTTTATATTTGCATCTGTAAGCTCTTCTCTCTATCTAGGCTCATTAACAAAGCTAACATTTATTTTAGGTTTAAAATCAAGTGCATCCATTGCTTGCCTTTAATTTTAGCTCAATTTTAGTTTAAAGAATAGTAATTTTATCATAGCATCAATCTTGTTGCACATACTAAACCAGACTAACTTCATCAATTAAACATCAAACAAAATTGAGACAAGGCCCAACTAGGATTTCATCACCTAGTGGTCACCTTACCCTTTATTGACAATCCTAATTGTAGGTCATTACCAAGGGGAGAACCAACTTAGCTCTCTAGTTGAGTATAAACTATGGAAATCAATATATATATATATATATATATATATATATATATATATATATATATATATATATATATATATATATATATATATATATATATATATATATATATATATATATATATATATATTAGCTAAGCACTCGACACCCTTATCGATGTAGTGTGTGAAGTGAGGGGGTAGGCCCCAATACCAATCCATGTATTGATTATCAATATAGATCCTTTTGATTACCTAAATAACCTAAAACCAACCTCAGATTGCTTCTATAGTACCTGATTTACAAGCCAACTTCTATCACACATTCTCATAACTTAAGGCATAAACCAAACGTGAGATTAAAATTAACCATAGGATTTTAACATATGCTAGTGTGTGTTGGGTTTTATTGATCATTTTATTTCTTTCTCTCTATTTGAGTTATAAGATTATTTATGTTTTCCCCTCATCCTACTTTCATGGTTCTTACTCATCAACAATAAAGGGACTTAGCAAGTTAGGACCCATCTATAGATTATCCAGTATCCTCTACCTCTTCATATATGGAGTATATCTCTAAAGTATGTCTCATCATCATTATGGAACTTCTAATGTGCCTCAAGTAGTTTCTTAAGGTGACCCAAACTTTGATACCTTTTTGGATAATAACTCAGTAGCCTTGAAATATTATCTTAACATAATAGCTCATCATACACCCTTTTTAGTACCACCTACTAATCCACCCAATGACATGCCATTAGGTTTTTTAGGAAACTCTTATATTTCCATTATCACCACCCAATTATTAGCTACTCAAGAATCCACATCAACTAGAAACCTATTTGACACAACCATGTAGAACCAACCAACTCAACCTTCTAACACCCAAACATCTCCTAGTTTGACTAATAATTCTTCTAACACAACTACCACCCAACCTTTACCTACCCATACTCCAACTACTATTATAGTACCCACTACCATGGTCACTACCATTCTTCCACTTACTTCCACTCTGCTTCAAAACATAGTGTCACCCATACCTTTTACCTTGCTACCTATCACTACCAGGGTTACCACTTATCCCTTACCTATGACTTAACCATCTATACCTACTCAATAATACATACCTTCTACCCAAACACCTATAGCCACTTACCCATACATGGTATCTTCTCAACCTTTGACAAATTACCAATATGTCACTCAACCCCAACCATAGTATACACCTTACAACCCTTCAGGTGCATAACCCCAAATAGACCTAATGAAGATGCTTATGGACAAGATGATAACTCTATAATCATCCATCTCTAGGGATCACAATCTCTTATCTTATGACCATATCTATAATGAGGCCATCCACCCATCTATTATTATTAGGTCATATCCTCCTCAATGGGAACTTCCCAAGTTTTCCAAGTTTTAGAGTAAGGAGGATCCCCAAAATAACCTTAAGGCATTCAGGCATTAATGTTATTTGATTGCCTATGGTGATTCACTCCTCTGCACTTTTCCTATGTCTTTGTCAGGACCAACATTAGAATGGTACAGTGCCTTAACCAAGCATTCCATATTCTCCTTCACCTAATTGGCTCAAACTTTCTTGGATCACTTTTTCATAAATATCTCCAAGAAGGTTTCCATCATTGACCTTTACTCATCTATTAGTTTTATGATGAATCTATTGTTGATTTTGTATCTCATTGGTGGAACCTAATCAACCAACTCTCCTTTTCCTTACCCCAACTCAAATTGATTGAACTCTTTTCTCAGGCATGTGCTAAGCACATCTCTTCCACATTATGTGTAAAAAGTTTCCAAACTTTTGATGAAGCTTTCACCATGGTGTGTAACTTAGAGAATAGATCCTTTGAAAAAGGAACCATAAAAATGAAAAACAAGAAATCTACCTACAAAACCAATGAGGCTTCCTCCTCTAAACTAAACAATTAAACCAATACCATGACCAAAAGAAAGGGCACTAAGAATGTGGTTGTCCTTACAGCTACTTCTCTAGCATCTACTAACCAACCAAATTCTTTTGGTTTTTCTAATCAAAACACAAGAAGTCAAAATTGGAACACCCAAAAGCAATTTACTCCACTTAGAGAATCTTATGCTTCAATCTTGGAGAACCTATTAAAAGATAATATCATATAGCTTCCCCCTATCAAACCACCTCAACAATTTGATTCTTCTCATCTTGAACCTAGTTGGTATAATGATATTGACTTATGTTCCTTCCATCGAGTAATAGGGCATGATGTTAGTAGGTGAAACACCTTCAAGAGCATTGTCCAATCTCTCATTGACAAGGGTGAACTTGTGTTGGATAACCCCAATGCACCTCAAAACTAGGCCCTTGATATTTTTAGGTAACCTTTTACCAACCATCCACCTATAAAAAATGAGAGAAACATGGTTGAGTGCTCTCACGATGCCCATAATGTTAACATGGTTCTTGGCACACTCATTACTGAAGAACCTACCAACCAACCTATTTGTTCCTCACCCTGTTTGCTTATTAAGGTAATGAAGTTACCTTATCCTCTTTTGGAGACCCAAAGTAAGGAATTCCCTCTTTTTCCTTCTTCACTTATTGAGGTATTGGAGCCATTAACCCATCCTTTGATTGACATATTGAAATAAGCACCCATCTTACCTTATCCATCAACCACCGAGGAACTTACTACCCCTTCAAAAATATTTACTAAAGAAGAAGCCCCATGTCTACACCTCCAATAGAGGAGTCACCCACTCAAACCTTACATCTTTTGATTGAGGAAAAGGGCAAGGTTACCATCCCTCTATCTCAACCTATGGGATTATCTTTTAGGTCCACTATCTAGGGAATAAAACCATCCTAAAAATCATTCTTTAGATTAGTACAGAAACGAGAATTTATTTCCAACCCTAACATAGATCGAGCCACCTTCTAGCAGCAATTCGGGCAACCTTATATCACCAAAAAGGAACCTACAACCCTTCATTTGGTAGACTAACCCACCACTTACACTATCTGAACTCCTACCCTATCAACCAAACCAATAGTAAATTCTACCAACTGAACAATTCTTAAGCCATCCAAAGCACCTAAACCCCAAGAAACCAAATCACCTTCTCTAACCAAACTAGCCAAGCTAACCAAGAACCTTGATACCCTCCCTAAATAGAGTCTTAATAACCCATATGTGAAGGTAGAACTTACCTCACCGAACCCAATAACCAAGTGCCAACCCAAATAAACCAAGGGAATAGAGAAACTAAAAGGCCATAGAGCCAAACTCCTACTTACCTCTACCTTTCCCTCTATCTTGGGGCCTCATCCCTCCACTCTAATTAGAAATCCAATTTTCACAACCAATTTTTTTGGTTACACCAACACACTTACTTTTTGATGCACCTATTTTAATCGAACCACCAATAACCAAGCTACATATCCTAAAACCTCATACCTCCACTTTCTCAACCTCCACCTTACCAAAATCAAAACCACCCACCAAATGCAATACTTCACCCAAATATTTTATCACTAAACCTAATACTAAAAGGAAATCCAACTTATAAACTAAGACCAAAACCCCCAAAGCCTCTCCATCTTTAATGAATCCTACTCCACCATTTTTCAATAGTTACTACAAGCTTCTTGCTCTACCTTACCCCTTATCAGGCCATTCAACCCTCTTGATTCAAAACCCACCTGGTATAATGACCACCATGTGTGCTTCTATAATAGGACACTAAGGCATGACATGGATAATTGTGAAGATCTCCAAACCGTTATTCACTAGGTCTATGATGAGGATGATCTATTAACATATGAATCTCCCATGAACCTTATACCAATCCAACCAACAATAACACCCTCTACCCAATGCCTACCTACTCCTCCATTCTCGCCTTAGAGTGATAAAAATCCCAACCAATGTCCTACCCCAATTACTCCCTCTATCCATACCATTCATGTGGTTATAAGAGTGAAACATAAGGATAAGAGGAAGGCCAAGGTGTCCATTCCATGGACATACCCATATTCTACCTCCCAACCAAACCCTACCCAAACACCTTCGCCTTCACCCAAATCTAAGGTATCTATCTTAGGTGCTTCCCAATCGAACCCCTCTAAGTAAATAAAGAGAGTGGTGCTTAATAAAATCCATTAGACCCTGATGAAGATGATATTATATGATTTGATTACCACTTCACCTAATCATGGCCAAGCAATGATAGAGGCATTGCAATTGATAGAGGTTTAACCTTAAGACCCTCAACCTTTGGCAACCTTTATTATCACTCTTCAAATTTCTAACATTGTTACCTTAAAGGATTTAAAAATACCTTATTACCATTTGGATGACCTAGATCCCCCTCTCTTTATTACTTTTTACATTAACCAAACCTACATTAAATAGGTCATGATTGATGGGGGAGCTAGTATTAACATTATCTCCTCCCATGCCTTTAACTAGCTTAAAATTTAGACAATGTCATGTCTAAAACATCAACCATCACCCAATCCTTTAATGACACCATAACCACTACCCTAGGAATGGTTGTCTTTCATATTTGTGTAGGGCCTCACACATTCACCAAAATCTTCTATGTAGTGGAAGGTAAATTCCAATACAATGTTTTGCTAGGATGACCTTGGATCTACTTCATGGATTGTGTCCCCTCTACCCTACATCATTGCATTAAATTTGAGAATGAGGGCTAGGTAATCACCATCCAAGCTAACATGAGCCCCTTATCAACATGTAACATGACCTACCAACTTAATTATGTCCTCTTACATCTATCTAACACACCCTCCTTAACTAAAGACAAGACCTCCATCACAAAAGAGGAAGTAACTCCTCCTACAAATGAGGCATAGACTAGCTCATCCATCCCCTCCAATCAGATCCTGACCTTATACCACTTATAATCCACATTCTAATGTCTTTCACTAGGGGAATATCACCTACTCACCCTTGAGGCTTTCCCTACTCCCTAAAAGTATGGGAAACTTAACCACCAACCCATATATGACCCCAATGTCAGAGCCATTATTTCCTTTGGAAATTCACACTATAAAACTAATATTATTTATGGGGGACTTGACAAACCCATTTTCACTTCCACCACCTTTCTTTTACCTCATCCATTTACTACCAATTTTTCCTACCTAGATAAACTAAGCTTTTCCAAGACATACCTCCATAGGTGTACTTAGAAAGGATTTGGTCTTAGATATATGAGCATGACCCACATGATTTGATTTACATTAAGACCATAAAGCCTCATGATAAACATGGCTTTGGTTTCATCCTACCCAACAAAAAACAAACCAAACCACCTACCACCACCATTATTAAGGAAGACACCCCTTCTTCACTAACCTGTCCTCCACCTATATGTGAGGATGATGACATCATACCACCTAGTTTTTTTTTTAAACATGATAATCTTTAGATACTTAACTTATCAAAAGGAATGGGTAACCATAACCATCCTTTTGATCCATTTTGAGATGATAGGAGATGACTCCCCTACCATTAATCCTATTTAATGCTAAGATGATGATTCCTTTCTCACCTACCTTAGTGTCCTAAACTCTTCCATCCATAAATCCCTTCCTCTTGATACTTTGACCATGTTGATCAAATCCATCATGGATAACAACTTGGGTACTCTAGAGAACCCCCACATTGTCAAAATCAGCCAATCATTGAATGCTGAGGAACTTCAATATTTTCCCTCTTTCCTCCCAGATTGTAACATAGCATTCATTTGGTCTTATAGTGACATGCCTAGAATTGACCCCATCATTGATATCCATAACATAGTCACCCACTATGGTTCCAATCCCATAAAGCATAAACTTTGACACATGCACCCTAGCATATCCCTTCCCGTTAAAGAAGAGATTCAATGTCTTCTATCTATCAATTTAATTCAACCCATTGAATATCCCTAATGCATCTTGAATGCCATGATTATCATTAAATCCAAAGGGGGACTATGCATTTATGTGGACTTTTGTGACCCCAACCTCACTTTCTCCAAAGATGACTTTCCTCTAACAAACATCCACTAGCTAGTTGATCTTATAGTTGGCCAAGCAATGTTATCTCTCATGGATGGATTATTAGGTTATAATCATATCCTAATTACCCATGAATATTAGTAAAATACTAACTTTACCACCACATGGGGGACCTTATACTATTGAGTCATGCATTTTGGGTTAAAAAAAACTATTGTAACTTACCAGCATGCCATGACTTACATCTTCCATGACCTTATCCATAAGATTGTAGAGGAATATGTGGATAACCTTCTCGAAAAATCTAAACTCTAAAAGGATAATTTGGTAGTTCTTAAGATCATCTTTGAGTAGCTTATCTATTACCATGTCTACTTAAACCCTAAGAAGTGCATTTTTAGGGTCTTGTTAGGAAAGCTCCTTGGCTTTATCATCTCCCTTCATAGAATTGAAGGTGATATTTCCAACATCAAAGAAATCCTAAACATGCTTCCTCTAGTCAACCTTAAGCAACTCTATAGTTTTTAGGGCAAAAATTTAATCCATTCATCAATTTATCTCCCATCTTTCAGATTGATGCCAACCCTTCCACCACCTTCTGAAGAAGGATCTCTTTTAAGTAGAATAATGAACATCAAAAAGCCTTTGATTAACTCAAAAATTACCTTTTGTCTCTACCTGTCCTCACCCCTCCCAAGGATGACCAACCTTTCTACCTTTATATCTCTACCATTGACCACTTCCTAGGGGAAATGCTTACTCATCAAAATGAATAGCATAGAGAGTAAGCCATTTAATACATTAGCCACATGCTTGTAGAGTATGGGACTTGGTATAACCATAATAAGAAGCTTTACTTATCTTTAGTCTTCATGGATACCAAACTTTATCACTACCTGCTTAACCACAAAACTTATGTCATAACCAATATTGACCCACTAAAGTACATGCACTCAAAGCCATACCAAAACTAATGCATGGCCAATTAGATCATAATTTTAGTAGAATTTGACCTTGAGTCCCTTAAACAAAAGTAAATTAAAGGGAAAGGCTTTGCCAACCAATTGACTAAGGCACCATTAGCAAATAAACATCCTCCTCCTCCTCTTAAGTTCCTTGATGAATCCATCATGACCCTCTCTCAGGTGGACTTCACATATCAAGTCACCATGTTCTTTGACATATAAAAGTGTCAACATGGTGGGGTAGTTGGTATCATCCTTATCCCATTTGATGATAAGCCTCTTCCTTTATCCTTCAAACTTGATTTTGAATGTACCAATGATGTGGTTGAGTATGAATCCCTAGTCATAGGCCTTCAAACTACATTAGCCCTAGGAGTAAAAATAATAAATATATTTGGTGACTCCTAACTTATGGTTAATAAAATTAATGGATCTTACTAGTGTAATAATGATGTTCTACAATAGTACAAATAACTAGTTGACAAACTCTTCGCATCATTTAAACATTACCTCATCTAGTCAACCCCATGATCAACCAATAAGTTTTTTGAAACCATGGTTCCCTTACATCTTATATCCCATTTACACTCTCTAACTCTAATATTTTTGTTTTTATCCATAAACTTATCTAGCCTTCTTATGTCAAACTATATTTTCCCACCATTTTTAATGTGGAAGAGACTGACCTTTGGTATCAACAGACCTTTGACTACCTTAACCTAACCATCATTCCTTCTGGCCTTTCTAGGAATGCTCAAAGAGTGTTTATCTAAAGTACCTCATGATACACCATTATGAAAGTAATTATTTATAAACGTGGATTTGATGACCTCCTTTTCCATTGCCTACATAGTCATGAAGCCTCTCATGCTATCAAGGAAACACATGATAGTATCTATGGGAGACACTTTATTGGCCTTGTTTTAGCCAAAATAATCCTTCACCTTGGCTATTACTAGCCTACCCTTAATCAATACTATTGTGATTATGTGAAAAAGTGTGTAAAGTGTCAACAACATGCCAATTTTCATCATGCACCTAGTTATAGTCTTTATGTTTCTAATGATTTTTGGTCATTTTCACAATGGGGCCTAGACCTTATTGGTGAAATTAACCCCCATTACTCATAGTAACATCATTCTATCATCACCATGACTAAATATTTTACCAAGTGATAGATGTTATTCCTCTAGTCTCGACCAAGATAGAGAAGATTATCAATTTTATCAACCATCACATCATCTGTTGCTTTAGTGTTCCTCAGAAGATTATCATAGATAATGGTAAGTCTTTTAAGAAAAAGAAAGTCTAGGGTCTTTATGATGAATTAGAAATTAAATTAAGATTCTCCTCACCTTTTCACCCTCAAGTGAATGGATAAGTCAAGGCCTCTAACAAAACTCTTAACAACATGCTAACTAAAATGGTCAATGAATCTAGTCAAGATTGGTATTTTCACATCAACTTTTCCTTATGGGCATATTGTAATAAAATTAGAACCCCAACAGGTGCTACACCCTTTTCTCTTGTATTTGGAGTGGAGGCCATCTTGCTTCTGTAATTCCAAATACCCTCTCTTTGCATATCTTTATAAGACCTCACTACTAAGGATGGCTATCATCAACACCATTTAAATCAGCTTGAGCTACTTGATGAGTGTCACTTAACATCCCTTACCCATCTCCATGTCTATCAAGAGCACATCAAGCATGCCTATAAAAAACACCTTAAAGTGAAAAAATTTAACATTAGAGACCTCATCATAAAGGAAAAACAACATGTCACCAATATGGAGAAAAGTAAGTGGTGCAAGTTTTCTTTTAATTGGCTTGGATCCTATATCATAACCCACAAGGATGGATTAGGAGATCACTGGTTGTCATCTCTAGAAGGTAACCCAGAGCTTGAGCCCCTCAATGTTTTTTATCTACATCCATTCTTTTGTTAAGAAGGATCATGTTCACCTTTTGTTTTAGCTTAAGCTCATCCCTTTCTTTCAATTAAATTCATCTCCCTATTTTTAGGGGTAACTAATTAAAACTGAATCATGTGATTCTCTGTCATAGTCATAACATAAAATTAAACAATGGGTACCATGGCTCTACCCATGACATGATTCTCATGGTGCTTTCTACCCCTCTCCTAGGATGGATTCCCATGATCATTATCACCTATCCCTCTTTACACCTAATCAACCTTTTTGGTGCTTTTAGTTTTGCCTTCATAAAGGTGAACCCTTAAGCCTATATAAGCATGTCTATGTCAATCACAATCAAATAAACAAAAAGTAAAATCCAAACCAATAGCTATTAAGGTGTGGAGCTAAAAGCTTCACCAAATGAGTATTTTGTAGGTTACTGGTGTTACACAGTCACCGGCATCGGTCAGGAGCGACCGACGTCGGTCAGGAGTCGACTAGGAGATGCCGGCATCGGTCATGGATTGGCTGACATCAGTCACAGGCAGATAGGTAGGGACCGATGTCGGTCACTTGTGCATCCAGAATGCTATTTTCATGGACAGAATAGAATGTTTGCATGGTAGGATTAAGTGATAGTCTTAAGTCCGCATCTCTATCTTTAGTAAGACTATTTTGAGCCCTTGATTAGGAGGTGCATCTAATGGCTATAATTGTATGCTCATGTTTCCTAATATTATATAATAGGATTAGATCTTCATAGCTTATTGGAATTGATAAGAACAGTACAAGATTGTATATGTGTATCAATCCAGGTTGTTAGAGTTGATTGTAATTGAGAGAGAGAGCTCTTGAGGGAAAGAGATCTATACATCTAAGAGAGGTGTGGAAGAAAAGAAGTTTCTTCAATTATATTCCTTCTGTAAAGAGTTTAATACAAGTTTTCAGGGTGGTTTCTTGTATCTCTTGTTCTTTGCTATTTTTTATTCTAGCTACTTATCATTCTGGTTTAATTTCATATTTAGTTGCTTTCATATAGTAATCAACATTGTTAGTTGATCCCCAACAAGTGGTATCAGAGCTCAGGTTGACTAACAGGTGTTTCAGATCTAGTTAGTGTGTATTGATTACAGGTTACTCACAAGAATTTTTGTTTGAGTGAGAGAAAGCAATGGTAGAATAAAGTAAACTGAGAATGGAGAAGTTTAATGGCAAGAATTATCAACATTGGAGAATGCAGACAGAAGATTATTTGTATCAGAAAGATCTATACTTACCGTTAGGTGGGGTTTCAAAGAATCCCAAAGACATGGATGATGAAGAATGGGAAGTTCTTGATAGAAAGGCTCTTAGATCTATAAGATTGAGTCTAGCATCTACTATGATATCTAATTTATCACAGGCAAAGTCAATAGTAGAGTTAATGACTACTTTAGCAAATTTATATGAAAAAACCTCAGCTTCAAATAAGGTATATCTTATGAAGCAGTTATTTAATTTGCAAATGCAGGAAGGTGGATTTGTATCTAATCATCTAAATGATTTCCATGGAATTGTAAATCAATTAAATTCAGTCAAAATAGTGTTTGATGATGAAATTAAGGCTCTTTTAATATTATGTTCTTTCCCTGAAAGCTGGCATAGTTTGGTAATGGCAGTTAGTAATATTGCATCTGCTTCAAATATTTTAAAAGTAGAGGATGTTGTTAGTGTAATCTTGAATGAAGAAATTCATAGGAAAAGCATAGAGGAAACATCAGGGAATGCTTTAAGTTTTGAGAGCAGGGGAAGGCAAAAAGAGAAGGGCAAGAAAGGGAGATCAAGGTCTAAGTCAAAGATGAGAGGTAGATCCAAATCCAGAAATGGCAGGAAGCCACAATGCTAGAATTGTGGAAAGATAGGGCACATAAGCAAAGATTGCTAGTCAAAGCCTAAAGAAGACAATCAGCATGAAGGTAAAGAAGAAGCAAAAGTTTCAGGTATTGCACAAGATGCTCTTATATTCTCTTTGCATAATAATATAGAATCTTAGGTTTTAGATTCTGGTGCATCTTTCCATGCAACCCCTAATAGAGAATATTTTAGTGACTATGTCCATGGAGATTTTGGAATAGTTTATTTAGGGGATGATGAGCCTTGTAAAATTGTTGGCAAAGGAAAAGTGTAGCTGAAAATGTAGAATGGAAACACATGGGTGTTGAAAGATGTCATGCATGTTCCCAGCCTGAAGAGGAATCTGATTTCTGTAGGAAAGTTAAGGATGAGGGTTGCACAGTAACTCTCACAGCTGAATCTTGGAAGGTGACCAAGGGTGCACTTATATTGGCTAGAGGTAAGAGAGTAGGTACTCTCTATTTATGTAATTGATTTACTGATAATTCTCCTTCTGTATTATCTACTTCAGATGTGGATGCAAAGTTGTGGCACTCTAGGCTCAGCCACATGAGTGAGAAGGGAATGTCTATTCTTAAGTCAAAAGGTAAGCTTTCAGATTTGAAAAGCATAGATCTAGATTTTTATGAGCATTGTGTGTTTGGAAAATAAAAGAGAGTGAGTTTTCTAAAGACTGGGTCAACAAAGAAGAAGCACAAATTAGAGCTTGTTCACACAGACATGTGGGGGCCAGCTCAAGTTGCTTCTATTAGAGGATCACACTACTATGTTTCTTTCATAGATGATGTTACAAGAAAGGTATGGGTCTATTGTATAAAGAAGAAATATAATGTTTTTGACACTTTTAAGATTTGGAAAGCTATGGTTGAGAATGAAATAGGAAGGAGATTGAAGTGTCTGAGATCTGAAAATGGTGGTGAGTTCTACAGCCACAAGTTCAATTGGTATTGTTATATGCATGGAATACACAGGCAAAGGATGGTTCCAAGGACACCTCAGAAAAATGGAGTTGCTGAAAGGATGAACAGAATAATAATGGAGCATGCACGGTGTATGAGACTGCATGCTGGTTTGCCCTTAGAGTTTTGGGCAGAAGCTATGGATACTGTAGTTTACTTGATTAACAGAGGACCCTCTACACCACTGGATGGTGGAATTCCAAAAGAGGCATGGATAGGTAAAAAGGTAGATCTCTCATTTCTCAAAGTTTTTGGTTGTGAAGCCTTTGTGCACGTTGATAAGGAAAATAGAAAGAAGCTGGATGCTAAGTCTATGAGGTGCACATTTATTGGCTATGGCTCTGATGATTTTGGATTCAAGTTTTGGAATCTAGGAACTAACAAAATAATTAGGAGCCATGATGTTATTTTCAATGAAAAAGTGATGTATAGTGATCAGCTCAAGAAGCTGAATCAATCTGAGCAGAGCAATGGAGAATTGGACAAGGTGACGGTCCAAAATGAGCTCGCAGGAAAGAATTATCATAGATAAGAAAACATAGAGACCGACGTTGGTCAGGTAGGAACCAATGTCAGAAATACAGGAACCGATGTCGATTAGGCAGGAACCAACATCGGCCAATAACAGGCCTGGAGGTGACTGAGGTCGGTCACTGTTAGAGAATTTGGGCAGATAGCGTGTTGTGAATGAGTCTCAGACGCCCATCAAGAGGTCAAAAAAGGTAATTAAACCTCCAATTCGATATTCCCCTTCATTATTATATTTATTGCTTACTGATGGTGGAGAACTAGAGAGTTTTGATGAAGTAATACAGGTGGAATCCAAGAATCAGTGGGAGCTAAGCATGAATGAGGAGATTGATTCCTTGAAGGAGAACCAAACATGGGATTTGGTTGAGTTGCCAGCAAGAAAGAAGACACTAAAGAAAAGATGGATCTACAAATTGAAGGAAGGTGAGAATGGACAGATGAGATATAAGGCCAGATTGGTAGTGAAAGGATTTGCACAAAAACTAGGTATTGATTTTGGTGAGATTTTTTCTCCTGTAGTTAAAATGACTTCTATACGGACTATATTGTCTTTAGTTGCTATTGAGGATTTGCATCTTGAGCAGCTTGATGTTAAGACAGTGTTTCTTCATGGAGATTTGGATGAAGAAATATATATGGAACAACCAGAAGGATTTGAGGTCAAAGGTAAGGAGAAGCTAGTGTGCAGATTGAAGAAAAGCTTGTATGGCCTCAAGCAAGCTCCTAGACAATGGTATTTGAGATTTGATAGCTTTATGATTGAGCATGGCTATAGTAGGTGTCAATCTGACCATTGTGTGTATTTTAAGAGATTGGATAATGGTAGATATATTATTCTATTGTTGTATGTAGATGATATGCTGGTTGCAGGATCACACATGTAGGATATCTCTGAGCTTAAGGTGAAATTAGCTCACACATTTTCCATGAAGGATTTGGGAGCAACAAAGAAAATCTTTGGCATGAGAATTAAGAGAGACAGGAAAAATCATAGGTTGATTTTGTCTCAAGACGATTATGTGAACAAGGTGTTGAAACGATTCAATATGCAGGATGAAAAACCGGTAAGCACACCTTTGGCTGGACATTTTAAGTTGAGTAAAGAACAATGTCCTAATTCACATGATGAGGTAGAGTACATGAGTAGAGTTCCATATGCTTCCGCAGTAGGGAGTTTAATGTATGCAATAGTTTGTACTAGACTGGATATTACCCAAGTATTGGGAGTTGTAAGTAAGTATATGGCCAATCCAGGGAAGGAGCACTGGAAAGCAGTTCAGTGGATCCTTAGATATCTGAGAGGGACCAGCAGTAGGCATTTGTGCTATGGAGGTTTAGATACTTCTCTACATGGTTATGTAGATTTAGATATGGCAGGTGATTTGGATGGCAGAAGAAGCACCACAAGATATGTTTTCACTATTGGTGGAATGGAAGTTAGTTGGATATCAAAGTTGCTGAAGGTTGTTGCCTTGTCAACTATAGAAGCAGAATATATTGCAGTCACAGAGGCTAGCAAAGAGATGATATGGATGACACGGTTCATGGAAGAGCTTGGAAAGGAGCAAGAGAGTTTCAAATTATACAGTGATAGTCAGAGTGCAATTCATTTGGCTAAGAATTCAGCCTTTCATTTAAGAACAAATCATATACAGCTTAGGTACCACTTCATTAGACAGGTATTGGAGGATGGTGAGTTGAAGCTGGAGAAGATCCATATAGATAAGAACCCTGCTGATATGTTAACCAAGCTGGTAACAAAGGAGAAGTTGAATCTTCATTCAACTTTTGTAGGTCTTCATGATTGAGTTTGAAGATGGAGGAGCTAGAAGATGTTGCTGTATAGGTACTGGTGCAGTTGTTTATCTCCAAGTGAGAGATTGTTAAGGTGTGGAGCTAAAAGCTTCACCAAATGAGTATTTTACAGGTTGCTGGTGTTACACAATCACCGACATTAGTCAGGAGTGACCGACATCGGTCAGGAGTCAACTAGGAGATGCCGGCATCGGTCATGGATCATCCAACGTCGGTCATAGGCAGATAGGTAGGGACCGATGTCGGTCACCTGTGCGTCTAGAATGCTATTTTTGTGGACAAAACAGAATGTTTGCATGGTAAGATTAAGTGATAGTCTTAAGTCCACATCTCTATCTTTAGTAAGACTATTTTAAGCCCTTGATTAGGAGGTGCATCTAATGGCTGTAATTGTATGCTCATGTTTCCTAATATTATATAATAGGATTAGATCTTCATAGCTTATTGGAATTGAGAAGAACAGTACAAGATTGTATATGTGTATCAATCCAGGTTGTTGGAGTTGATTGTAATTGAGAGAGAGAGCTCTTGAGGGAAAGAGATCTAAAAATAGATCTGTACATCTGAGAGAGGTGTGGAAGAAAATAATTTTCTTCAATTGTATTTTGTAAAGAGTTTAATACAAGTTTTTAGGGTGGTTTCTTGTATCTCTTGTTCTTTGCTATTTCTAATTCTAGTTACTTATCATTCTAGTTTAATTCCATATTTAGTTGCTTTCATATAGTAATCAACATTGTTGGTTGATCCCCAACAATAACAAAAAATCATGGGTCATTCCTAAGCATTCATAGACTACTACCTTGAAGGACAACTACATAAGCATACTAAAATTTCAAAAATATAAGGTAGACTGCTCCCTTGAAGGACAACTATCACAAAGCCTTGAACATAAGTAAAAAAACTTAGACCACTCCCTTGAAGGATGGATGAGTAAAAAATTTATCAAAAGTACAAAAATTTATTGGAATCTTCCCACATTGATTAGCTTCCTCTATATAAAAACTAATCAAAAGACCTATTTTCAAAATCACAACATAAGCAAGCTAATTTTGAAAGCCACAATCAGCTCTCACATGATAAAATAAGGTGGAAATCATAATTGGTTTTCATAATTAGACTTCTTTATTCGATAAATATACACTTCTTATGACATATAATTATTTATACTGACTCTTTAGACACCTATAAAAGAGGCATACTAGTCTCACAAGCAAGTTCCATTTTCATCCATCTCCCCTTTGTGCACTATAAGTAATGGATTTTGAGCTTACTTATCATTATGTGGCCAAGACACCTTTTTAACCAACTAACAAATGCTAATGTGAAGCATTCGAAGGGTTTATGTTCATTAATCAAATCTAACTTTGGTTTTGTTCTAGTCCTTATCAAAGAAGAAGCATTGTGCCTTCTTCTTATCCTTTCATGACTAGTTGATATTTTCATTATGACATTTGTCTCTTAATTATATTCTCTATTTTTCCATCTAGTGTTGTTAATTAACTTACCTCATGTTTTTTACCTTAATAAATTAAACAACAAAGAATATGCACATGTGTCATAAGAAACAATGTAAACATAATCACAACCATAACAAGCTTAATAAAACCATAGCATCCATGGGATATAAAACAACAAACCATTTTTCACCACACATCTAAATATACATACTAAAGAATATACTCATTAAAATTTAGCATGTCATAAGCAAATAGGAAGCATACCCCTAAATCAAATCCATCTCATACCTATCTAACTAAGTCTACATCAATGTCTATCATCCATAACATAAATCATAATCCATAACCAATATAACATCACATTATATATATATATATATATATATATATATATATATATATATATATATATATATCATGAGTTAAATAACATAATAATGTGTACAAGTATATAGATATGTGTCTCTCAAAGTTTACATCTCATCGTATTGACTCATAGGCCAAAATCAAAATGATATAAAACAATATATAGTAATTCATAGATATGCCCCTAAGGCACCATTGTATCCTGGTGCACCACTAGGTATTGATACCTATCTACCTATCACACCTATTTATCCACCTAAAGATGCTACCCACTACCCTGGTGTCACCACACTGGCACTACCTGATATGTCACTCTGTACTCACCCCAATAGGGTTCCTCAAGGCACCAACTCAAAACTATATCCTCATAATACCATAGCTCATCCACTATATCTAGGTATCATGCCATGGGGATGGTGGTTGGTGGTCCTATCATGATTACTACTCCTCCTCTCTACCTTAGGGAATCCCTTTCCTATGTAACTAGGGCTAGTTAGATCCTCAACTAGTTCCTATCACCTATAAGAGTCATAATTTATCCCTATAAGGTGGTCACCTATCCTTGTGATGCTGTAACCTATGCTTATGTAGTATCTAACATAACTCCTACCTATCCATCGAGGCTAACCCCCTATGTTTATACCTTTTGGTCTCCTCTCCTAGCTAGGTTCACAACTATCAACCTCATACCTCTATCATCCCTACCAATATTTACCATCATATATAATTCTTGGTACCATGCCATGTACCCATCTATAAGGTTAGTTCTATCTATTTGTGACCTGGCTATTAGCTCCTCATAGTCTAACAAAGTTAGTATGAGATGTGGCTCTGGTAATATAATCTTTGAGTCCTCACACTTGTACCTCAAAAATGTGCATGGAATACCCTATACTAGATCAAACTATCTATGTACCCTATCAAAAGGGATAAGCTCCACCTCCCCATCTTGCCTATCGAATATCCATATATATCTTTGTAAAAATAAGGTCTACCTCCTATAGCTAGGCCAAACTGGAAACTAGATATAAGGTCTTTAGGTGATATATTTGATCACTAGTGTACCCAATGCAAATATAAACCAATCAACATCATGGGCTCCTCCCCCTATACTTGAAGCAACAAAGTCATCTCTCCACTGCATGAACCCAACTGGGAACTCAACCTACATGTATCCTACCCATGAAAACCTCATTGGCCTTAACACCTAGATGTGCTCATAGGTCCACTAATGTAGAACCAGACTATCACTAATACCATACCTCTTTTGGGTCCTAAAACCCCATAACTCCTTATATATCTATACCAAGATAATAGGTACCCAGCCAAACATAGTGCACCCCAATAGTAACTCCACCAGCACCCCCAATAGCAAATATGAGAACCTCTTACTATTGAGTCAAGAAGAGAAAATTAGGAGATGACCATCATAAGCATCATTAAAATTTTCATCTCACCTAGAACCCTCACATATAGGTCATTATAGCTGAACCCACCACATGCCATTGACCTGATCACTATCATCTCCATAAAATAACTTTATGTGATCCTCCCTCTCCTCTCACCCTATGTGGTAGATTGGATCACCCTAGAGTAGAATCCATGTGATCCTATCTATATCCTTAGTTAAGATCATCATCTCACCAGTTGGTAGTAGGAAAGTGTTCATACCATGATCCCATCTCTCAATGAATGCTATGATCATAGAGGTATCCTAAGACACATGTTGATATTGCCTCATCTCCCCCAACCCAACCTCCTCCATGTGGGCCCAATCAACTGGGGTCATCCCTTGATGGATCTATGGAAAGATAAGTCACACCCAATCATGCATCTATATCAGCTCCCACACCTAAAATAATTCATTCAGACACATAACTTAGTCACCCATGCCATTATTTACTACCAAAACCTTACCCTTTAACTTTATAAAGTGACATATTTCTCTACTCAACCTACCCATCTACCTAATACACATTAAATTTACCCTCTAAACCTACAAGGTCAACCTATACCTACTAACTATCATCTAGTTTGCCTTAACTTTTTAAACACTTATCATAAACCTTTTTTATTAGGTGACCACCAATGGTCATGGTGACCATCGATGGTTAGGCACCCTTTTTTCTCAAGATTTTGACCATCGATGGTCAAGCCTAACTGTCGATGGTCACTATGGGTATTATATGAGTGGAACACCCAAAACCTACCCTACCCTAAAACTAAAAAAATAACAACCTAAACTTCCTACCTTGATACCCTAAGATACCCACCCACCCTAATTTACCTACCCACCTCATTAATTTACCCTTTGACCTAAAAATTTACTTGAATTCCACAAAAACCTTAACTAGGGCATCAACATTTAATACTACCCTTAAACCCTAATGTAATTTTAAAAACTAAAGCTAGCCTATTAAATTAAGGGAATTCTTACCTCATTCCATGACCATCACCATAGAGTCAAAAATAGACTTACCCATCCTCATCCACATCCATGTGCTCCTTGCATCCTCTCTAGTCCCCTCGGTCTACCTCAATAAACTATCACCCACTAGCAAGCACTACCCATCAACACTCACTTTCACCAAAAACTGATAAGCGACCAAAGATCCAAAGTCTAAAAGTTATAATGAATTAAAAGTAATTCTATTTTCACTTTTGACCTATGGGATTTTAGGGTTTTCACCTTGACCATCAATGGTCAGGGTGATCATCGACGGTTACCCTTGAGTACCCTGATCATTGATGGTTAGGATGCTCACCCACTTTTTTCTTTCACCTAAGTAGATGTTTTTTTAATAACACATCAAATATTTTTCCCACCCATGGAGACTACCTTTTCTACCCACCCTGACCAAGTCATCATCTCTCCATTAGTCCATATTGACCTAAATAGCGTGCGTTTAGTGACAAATTTTGATTGGTCCTTTGAACATAGCAACAACATTTCCATATTGACCACTTTTTAAGCTTATGCCACCTTGTACTTACGTAACCAACTTGTGTCTTCTCAAGAACACTTCCTACCTTGAATAGCCAAGAATCTTGACCCATTTTTATTTCCCCAAAAGCACTCCCTAACTTAGATACCCACCAAAACATAGACATCACTTAATAGACTTATGAGTGTACCCATCCACCACACCTACATGTGGTCACATGTTCCACTTGTTACTTTTCCTTCTAAGCACCGAACTTTATTTTTACCAACTATGGAAACCTAGTCAATGTGTGATCTTGGCTATCACACCTTTTTTTGCACTTTGGTACCCAACCCATCACCCACATTCATGATTTCCACCTTCATCATCACCTTCACCCACCTTATCAAACTTTCACCTAATTCTATTTTGCCTCATTAACTCCCAATTTGAGGGGAAACACCTCCTCCCATACTCAGGGCAATTAGACCTTTGACCAACAATTCATTTTTATTTTGCATCTTGTTGATTCAAAGCTACATAACAAAAAGGGGCAAAATGTAGACACAAAAAATCTACACACCATGATTACAAATATCAAAATTCCCTTAAACCACCTTAAGACCCCTTTAGGACCAATCTAACCCTTTAACCCCTAACCAAGCCAAACCCATATTCAATTTTGCCAACTAGCTTAACCAACCTTTTAACCATTTTGAGCCTTCACCCTCGACTGTTGATGGTTAGGATGATCGTCGATGGTCATATTAACCATCGACAGTCAGGGTGTACATCCTTAACTACCAACATAAAAGTCACCCCACCTTACTTTTCTAAAAATAGATTGTCTTAATCCATATGTGAGCCATTACATGAGCCAGTTATAATTAGAAGGACCAATTAATGTCTTGTTACAACTCTCTTGCCTTGCCTATAAGAAGAGAGGATTAGGGAGGTAAAACCCATCTATAATTATTATCAAGATCTTGTGCATCTATAAATCCTTTGCTTTATAGGTCAATCATCATCAATAATCTAGCAATCTAGATATCATGTTAGAGAGCCAAAATCACGTCAGACCCACCAATGATTTAACCACCTCAATCAACCACCTAATCAGCTTTCTATAAGATAAGTATTTGTTTTTGGTACTCAATAACTTTATTTGCATTTTACACTTAGCCAAACACCAACCCATCTCTCAAAATATAACCTTGTGATCCCTTCAATTAGCTATTTACCAACCTAGACCTAAACATAGTAACCGACGATGGTTGTTCCAACCATGGATGGTCACCTTAACCTTTGATGGTCATCCCAATCACCGACGATCAATGTTGTAAGAAATAAAAACAATATATTTCCACCTACCTATCCTTAGACAAATCTAGTGTTTTATGTCCCTACTTATTCATAGACCCCTGCCTAATTTTTTAAAATAAACCTGAGCCATTTAACACTAGTATTTTTTTTTATTGCTATATTAGTCATTTATAGTCTATTTATTTAGCAAACATTTCTTGTGTTCAATTTTATAACCTTTTGATTATTGATGCAAGTACCTTCTATTTTATTTTATAAAATTAATTATTTAAAATGTGTGGATTGATAGCCCCCAAAGAAGCTCTTGATTTTGGGATCTACTTAATGCTAGGCAGTCCACTTAGCTATCTATCTAACCAATAATTTTATTTAGTGTTATGTTATTTATAGGTCATCCTCCCAAGCCAAAGAGTTCTTCACAATCATCTGATTTAACATGTGTACAATCAAATATGTTTTTCAACCATATTTGTATTTAGTTTCTTCTTCTTCCCTTTTCAAAATACAAGATAAAATTCATTGAAATAGTATAAATAGGGATTCTTTGCCTGAACCTTAGAGGTCAATATCTTTCTAGCTTATAAAATACCTAACCTATGAGGGTCAATGTAGTGTCTTAAGCTGCATTATAATGATGATGTTAATACATTTGAGGTATGGTATGCAACAAATATAACATCAAATTAATCTTCCATTATTATTTTTAGGATCCATTCAAGTCATGGCCATGAGATACACCAAAAACCAATTTGCCATTCAACACCATGGCCTAATTCAATTGATCATTCAACACCATTTTCTACAACAAGAACAAGGTACAGAAACCTAGAATGCTTTTTATGAGGGAAAAAAGAGAAAAAAATATAGAATTGATAAACAAATACCTCAAGACCCTCATGCCTCAAGTTCTAAGGCTCCACCTAGGACTTTTTATTCTAAATTAATTATTCCTAAATCCACTTGAAGTACAAGATCCATAATTAGATCTATTGCACATAAAACCCAAAGTCCTATTAATGTAATTTCACCACTTAAGCCAAGAAAAAAAATTAAGTCTTAGGTCTTCCACTAGGAACCATAAGCAATCTCCCCAAATTTACCATATATAGGAACCTATTCAAATCATTAAGGATGAATCATCAGAAGACCCTATCTCATAGCCTACACCTTAAGAAGCCTCATGTGCAGAGATTATTTATATCCCTTAGAAGACAAGGAAAAAATTGATATTGGTTATTGATAGTGATGAAATAGTTTTTACCAAAAATCTAGAAGGTCTAAGGTAGGACACCACTACCACTACCAGTGGAGAAAAAGATAAAGAGGAAGTAGAAACCCCTCTTCTAGAAGATGATTTTGTAGAAACTATTATTGAGGATGTTCCTACTCCCTCCACATAGAAATATATAGATAAAGGTAAAGCTTCAATGATTGAGGAAGAAACTAAACATTCCAAATAAGAAGAAGATGTGGAATTACAACATGCTTTAGCATTATCTTAATTGGAGGACATAATTAAGCAAAATGCCAAAGACATTGTTGAGTTAATCTCTTTAGCCTAGAATAAGTATTTTTCCATTTACCTTCTAATGAAACAAATAGAAAACATTGAAATTTAGTATTTAAAGAAATTATATGAATCATAAAATGATATTATTGATTTATGGATCTATACTAAAACACTCAAGGAAGACAATGTCTCTTTGAGAAGAAATCTTCTAAAGTTTGAACAATGAAAATGCTAGATTGAAAGCTCAAATAGGTTCCAGCTCCTATAATTTGCCTCCTAAAATCATGAAAGCATAGGTTTGTCAAACCACTCTATCCTTTCATGATATAATAAACCAATGGGAGAAATTTTGTTATAAGCTTAAGGAGTTGAAGAGGCAAAACTAACTTTTTGGGAAAGAGAAGCAATAATTGCAAGAGGAATTGACACTTGCACAATAGAAAGAAGAAAAATTTAAACAAACCCTTTAGTTTACCTATCAACTTGGTGAAAAATTGTTAGCTTGTAGGGTCCCTTCCTCCTAATATATTATATTCTTGCATGATTAATTTTTTAGATGGTAGTTACTATAGATTTCTTGTGGTTTACCCCATGAAATTAATACAAGTAATGAATTCATGATAGTTTTTTAGAATAGTACCCTAGATAGGCAAGTTTTGTTATGTGAATTATATTTGTGTGATATCATTTTTGGGAATAAAAATAATTTCCTGGTGAATTTGTTTATGGGAGAATTGTAATTGAGGGCTCTTATTTTTATATATATGAATTAGATTACATGACAAGATAGATATGATGATCATATAAACATTGCAAAGGATGTTGGTCTATGCATTATACCCCAATTTAGTGATGCACAACAAATCTTGGAAAAATTCCAAATTTTTTATCAAAAACCTAGGATCCATGACCATTATCTCTATACTTTTTAAGATGTCCTCATTAATTTTGAATTATTTTTTAACACATCTTTGACCAAGTGGTAATTACTTTCAGATAACATTGGCATATATTACCAATCACTTTAAGATAAATAGAAGTTTTGTCCCCTACCACTATCTAATGGAATATTAGAAGGGATAAGGTCATCATTCATATAATTACTGATGTATTTCAAGGGGATGGACAAAAACCATGGATAGGTATGGGATTCAAAACTCCTTTATTACTCTCCCCTATGACTCCATGGAAAATTATAGGGCATCAATATGATGAGTAGTTTATTATTTGGATTCACTTTGTAAAAATAGATATGGGATTTACTCACCATCAAAGTATATTTTGGGATTTGTATTCCATCTATAATCTAAGTCTCAAGCTAGAGAAAAGGGTTCATAATTATGAGGATATAGAGAGTTAGTTTACAATAGGACTTGAAAAAAGTAAGGTGTGGGGGGAATGATGAGTTCAAATTATGACTCATTATTTCCATGATATTCCATCCTTCATAGCCTTAAGCATGTCATTTGATTGAGCATTGCATGTAGTCTTAGGGTTTATAACTAGCTTAAGATAGAAAGTATATTATTTTATCTCTATAAGCTCATGTGAGTATAAGTTAACTTTATTTTCATGATGCTTTAACCATTTACATGTTTAGTCTTCATATTTTGATATGTATAAGAATAATAGTGTCTAATAATAGTTTTGATAATATCTCATGAAGATAAGGATGTGCCAAGATAAAGAACTGATCATTTGAAGCAACATATATAGATTACATTAGTCAGCTATAGATTCTTATAGTTATTTATAGATTACAATAGTTTGCTATGGATTAACACAGTTGTGCTATAGATTCTCACAATTCACTTTAGATTTGGTCATAGCATTTTCCAAAGTATTTAAGAAGATTTTCCACCTTTTCCATGATGATCTAAAAGACTCTTTTTGATATTTTCTATTTCTATATATATATATATATATATATATATATATATATATTTCTATATGGTTTTCCATTTTGGAAGTTGTTGTTTTAGGTTGAAACTATAGAGTTAGAAGATATGAATATATTGTATGTATAGATTTGGTGGTTAGATATAGCTAAGTGTAGTAGTTTTTATCTCACGTAGATCTTTTTGATTCTATGTAGATCTTATTGTAACATCTTCTCTATTTTGGCTATATCACCCAATCTCTTTAAATATATTCTTGTTCTAAGTCAGTTGAGTTGTTACCTAATTTTTAGGATATTTAATTTATTTTGCATATAATAAAAGGATAGATCCATGCTAGATCTAGAGATATATAGAGATACATAGATATTATAAGTTTGGCTATTTTGAATACAATAAGACTCATAATAGATTAATATTTTATTCTATATGTGATAGCATTTTAAGACTGGGTTGATTCAAACCTAAATCCAAAGGTGAGCAAAGGCCCACTCCCCAATGAGACATGAGATGTTATTTTGGTATTTATAAAGTTTATTTCTTATCTATTTTAATTGAAATTGATATGTATGTTTTGTGTGATTATACTTATAACCTATAGGATAGAATATATGTTAATATGTTTACTTTCAGATTTGAATAAGTATTTTTCATTATTTTAATTCCTATAACTTTCATTTTGCAAGTATGGATTTGAGATTTGGTTTCAATAAGTTTACTTTGCAGCATTGTGTGATTGCTTTCAGATTATTCAATTTAGTAGTTTGGTGTGTTTATATTTCTTGTAGGAGTGTTTCTTTTTTAGCATTAGTTTAGATTCTTAAGAATAAACATTAAGTTAGTATAACATCAAACACCCCCCACAATATATATATATATATATATATATATATATATATAGTACTATTATCTAAAACCAATAAGTATCTTACTACAGACAAACTTGGAAACTAGCCCTGGTAAGATTTAACATCAACATAGGTTGATTAAATGAAGGGGTGATAATGACACCTATCACGAAAAATATGGAATTTTTTCATGTTAGGTTCATAAATTTGTGTACACATGAATAAAACACACTAAATTATCACTTGACTCCCTGAGGTCAGGCCAAGGCAACCATCATAATGGATGAGTTATGGATAGGACTATGGGTTAGGATAGTTTTTAAGGGGAATGAAATTTAAAATTGGTGGTGGAAAGGGGTTCTCCTGATGGAACAAAAATAACTATGAATCATCTCATTTGTCATTGAGAGCATCAAGTTGTGTAAAAATAAAATTTAAAGGTAATATAATTTTTGAGATTATGATGAAGCCAAACTCTTGATCAATACTAGGACTAGGGAAATGAGGATGGTTAGGTTGAATGACTCAAAATATGAGATATACTTTGTTGGTTTAACTACACCTAGTCAATTTCATTCAAGAACATGAATGATATATGATGAGGTTAAACCTAAGGATAATAAAAGGGTGTGGGTGAGGATCTAGGATTGAATCACATTATATTTTCAACCTTTTTTCTAGGGAAGGATGAGGATTGTTGGATCAAGAATTTGTTCTTTTTACTCTAAGGAACTAAGATCATCAATTATGAGTGTAATATGGGTGTAGCATGAAATACCTCTATCTTAAGATATTTTTTGATATCATATTGTATATTGACTATGGGACCAAACACTATAACCCTAGGTAAAATAAATTTTCTAATAAGACTAGGTGTTTCAAGAAGTGTCATACAAAGGAGACTACACAAGGTGTAAGAGTGTGATCTTGTCTTAGTAATTTATTATATGAGTAGAATTATTGTGTTTTTAGAAGCAAGGTTTCAATTAAGAGGATTACATAGATGGGAAAGGCTTTGGAAATGTTTTTGGTTTGTTTTATTTTGAGGAATGTTTGACTTTGAAAATGAAGAGTAATTACTTTCTAAATTTAAATGACTTGAAAATAAATAATGATGAGAAAAATGAAATTTTAAGAAATAAAGAACTTATTTTTGTCATTTTAAATTTATTTTTAATGAATTCAGTATGAGAGAGATATCTAACCTAGATATGAAAATGTTTATTTTTCCTAACTTTTCTAGTTGTATCCTAGTAAATTTATTGCCTCTTTTTTCCTTTGTGGTTTTCTAAATAAAGTATGAATGTACCTATATGAAAAATAAAGATTATACCAACATGAAAATTTGTCACAAAAAGGTTTATATTCTAAATGACACAATACTATTAAGCTCCTAAAAATTATTTTAATCATATGAAAGCTAAGACAAACTTCTAATATTCTTAGATTGGATGCACACTAACTATAAACAATTTTTTGTTTTAAATAAAATGATCATCTAAAATATGATTTTATTCCATTATGGGTTAAAAATAGAGTTTTTAGTTTGTTTAAAACAAGGTAAATCATAATTAAAATAAGGCATTTTTTTTACCTGGGTTGATCTAGGGTTTTTTAGTTGCCTCTATGTGCATTTGCATGTGTGTGTGTGTGTGTGTGTGTGTGTGTGTGTGTGTGTGTGTGTGTGTGTGTGTGTGTGTGTGTGTGTGTGTGTGTGTGTGTGTGTGTGTGTAAAATTTTCATTTTAAAATTGAATAAATATGGTTGTTGAAATGGTTTAAATCATGTTTTTTATATTCTAATATTCACCTATGGATTGAATTAACTATTTATATACTATGAATGAATCTAATGAATTCAATAAAAAAGGAGATTATATAATTTTTTGTTGTTGAAAAGACTAGGAAATAAAATGATATTTTCCTATCAAATTTTATTTTATATAATATAATTCTAATATATTATAATAATAATTCAACTAATGTGATATCAATAGGTAAAATATATTGACATCAAATAACCTCCAACCTTATCAAGGAAAATATCAATTGAAATCATGCAGTATGTGTTGTTACTATCCCCAATATGATAGCTCATTTATATTTGAAAATATTTAAAGAAGTATCTAATAAGTAATATTAACTAATGGTTGTCACAAGAGTGGGAATAAGAAGAGAGACACAATCCCAAAAAAAGAGTCATTGATATGTGCCTGACTGAGTGCATTATTTTTAAAGATTGAGTTTCAGAATCAATGGCACTTACTTTTTTACAATGGTATAGTCATTCAAAAAAAAATAGAGGTAGAGATTAAAAAAAATGGTAGTAGTCTATGAATATGAAAAATATTCAAAAAATCTAGGCCCCAATGTAAATTTTTAGATAAAAAATCAAGGCAAAGTTATCTTTTATGTAGAAGAGAAATGGAGGTTGCATGAAGAAGTTTAACTAAATTGAACTGGGAATAAAACTTAGGATAGACTCAAAATTATTGAAAATAGAAGAGGGAGTGAGCTAGGCCATCTTTGAGGCAAAATCAAGGCATAAAAATTAATAAAATATGAAGATAACATGTAAAATTGTCTAAAATCTTAAGTTACAAGATCTAATTTTGGAAGACAAATAAAGTAGACATAATTACCCCATTTTATAGGGTGGTTACACAAATACATGTTCTCATAATATAACCATCACCACTGGTTATAAAATTCCTGCCAATTTAAAACATGACCACCTTATTAGGATAGAACCACCATGATGATTTATGAAACTACCATGGTTGTTATAGAATATAGGTGGTGTTTATGTAACTTGGAGTGGTAGTTATATCACTATGAGTAATAATGATGCCATGTATATAAGGTTTTAAAAATTGAGTTGTCATAGGCTATAGAGGCCAAGGCAAAAGATGATAAATGGGACTCTAATAAGGAATAGAAATTAAATAAGGATAGGTGGATAGAGAGAACCTTTATCTAAGCATTCATTAGGATATCACTACATCATCATCAGATGTAGTACTAGACATATTTCACCGTGTAATTTTTAGGTGCATATAGTGACTGCATGGTAATAGACCCATATTTTAGTATAGGTCACTATGACCACTCAGGTTAGTAGTGACTTTCGATAATGACCTAGAATTGATGACATTAACTATACATAGACATAAATGTTCTATTGAATTGGAAGAATCACTGGCCTAATATTTTTTCATTGTTATAATATAGTGATAGTCATACAGTCAATTAGAAAAGATAAGTAATCATCCATTTATTATAGTTACCATTTTTATCATATGCCATGTGTCAAATCATTGTAATTAATTTGAATATTTTACTTTCAAATGTATTATTTAATACCTTATCTATCAATATAAACTCATATACTAGTTTCTATCCTATTAGGTTTATAAAACCAAATTAAGGTAAAACATATTAGTGAACCCATACACTAATTGAACTATGTCAGACCCAAGGGTTTCATCTTTCTAGGGTTTCATATTTTAGGTTTATAGTTTTATTATTAGACCTAATTTCTCATTATTCTCTAAATCCACATTACCCATGGATATAATTAATATAAAATATGTTTATTTGTTAACGCAAGTCATGAAGGTAATATTTCCATATTTTTCTAATTGGATATTTTATTTCATTAGAATAAGTATGTAAATAAATGAATCAAATCTAAGAACATTGGTAAGGCTAAAATTATCAATGGATAATCCAAAGTATTCCTCAAACCAAATTTTTGTAACATCAAATTTGAGATACATCTTATAACCACTATATGCCAAAGGACATGAATGTACTCCTTTGTTCCTCCTCCTACTAATTATATAGTACATACACCACATCCTACTAATGTACTTATCATTAATGACAATATTAATAATACTCATGAAATAATTATTATGAATCAACTTGATACCATTGATGACTGATAATTCATTGAATATATTAATTATAATCCAAATCATATTGATACAATGTTATATATAATAAAATATTAACTAAGAAATATGTCCCAAATTACCACATCAGGTGTTTGAATCTATACTATTAGTATTATCCCTACATAAACATCTATAATGACATGTGGCATCCACCCAAGGTAGGGAACACTATGAGGATTTCAATATATCTCCATACCTATTCCTTCATTTGTAATCTTTACCTATCCTATGATGGCTATGCATGTTACATCATCAACTTTTTCCATTCCATATTCCCTTGAGTAGATCATTTAAAATTTTCATGCTAATGCTTTTTAGTTAGAGTAAGGTGAATTTTGAGATAATCATTCCATGGATTCACATGCATTGCTTCATAATATAACATACCATTATATATGATTTTATACCTTACCTACATGTTTTTAACTCCTAATCTTCCACTATATGAAGGTGAGGATGATTCATAACAACACCTTAAATAATTCCATGCAACTTGTTTGAATTATGAATATAACTACATATTATTAACCAATATATTCCCAAAAAGTCCCAAAGACTATGATTTTTTATGGTTATACAACCTTCCCCTCCAATCCATGGTAGTATTTAACCCTTTGACATATCAATATATAACACATTTTGATATTAAAACTAATAATAAGTTATCATATGCATGATTTTCTAAACTTAAGCAAGGATCCAATGATCCAATCAATGATTGTGTACTTTAATATAGGAATATGTTAGCTAAGATGACTAATTTTATGGTAGATAATGAGTTATAATACATATTCAAGTAAATATTTCTTACACCACTCCATGATTATATTATCTTTAAGACATTCAAATCATTCTATTAACTATACCACACATTAATGGAAGAAATAATTCAAACTTGTAGCTTTTAACAAACTCAAATATACACCTACTCCTACATCTAATTCAAAAATGAACTTTCAAATCAAACTAAGATATAAGGTCAAAAAAATAAAAAAACATGAAAGATGGAAATATTATAGTTAATTTAGTATCACAACCTAAAATTTGACTACAATTGATAGCTCCATATAAGAGGTAATTTTTAATATTACCATCAACTCCTTCTGTAGTTTTATAGCAGATAATTTAGTGAAACTTTATCGCTCTTCCTCCTCCATAAGACTTTGATCCAAATAGGCCTATAACAAGGATATATGATAGTAATGCATATTTTGACTATAATAAAATTATAGGTCATTCTATGAATAAATGTTTTAAATTAAGTAATAATAAATAATATTTTATTAATTACAACAATATTGAGTTGAACATCCCTACAGAAGAACCTAAACTACAAAAAAATGGAAACCATAAGTTGAAAATATTTAATGTCCCATTTACCAAGCATGAGAAGACAAAGACTATATATACTTTATAAGTACACTATGCATATGATATGCATCCTCCATCTGGGATATATTATCATGTAATATATTTTATTATTCGTATACTTATCATGACCTCACCATAACATTATATGATCACATTTTATGGTAGTGAGATTGTCGATGATGATTCATATTTCCATGTACTATTCATATAATCCTATATTAATGAGTAAGCTATAAATAGTGTTATTATAGATAATGGGTCAAGTTAGAATGTGTTAAAAATGAAACTTCTTCACTCTATCAAATTCACACAATAAGATCTATAAGATACATAGATAAAAACTAAAGGATTTTATAGATAGAAATATAATACTCTCAAACACATAGTGTTATTTATTTAGTTTCACTCTACCATACTAGACATAACATTATTATTCCTATAAATTAATAGGGTATTTGACATGTTGTTAATATTCCTTTGTGAAAGCTAATGAGATGCGGGTGAGTTGGTTAAATGACTTGGTTGTTTCAAGTCCCACCCAAGTTCAAATATCGAGAAAGGTATGTGAGGCCGATTATCGCCATGGTTTATATTCTTAGGGTCATTTATGACCATTGGTGATTGTTGAAGTCGGTGGTGGCCATTGTTGGTATTCTCAAGTTGGTTGTGGATATTGCTGGTATATCTGGTATATATGGTAGATGATCATCACTTGTGGATCTAGGACCTTGAATGTGTTCTAATATAGTTCATAGCTCTTTATCAAAAAAATATTCCTTTGTGAAAAATCTTCATTTGTTACCATCTACAATGCATCATTGTATAAATTACATAAAATATAATAAGGTAGTCATAATTATTACTGTAGTATATGAGAACCCTCTACAACCAATGGTATTTTCTCCTCCACCCCCACCACCACCACCACCACAATTGGTTTATACACCCATATAATATCAACATATATAGCTAGTTGTTACACACACACACACACACACACCCAATTTATAGGAAATTAGTTGGATTTACTAGATAACCAACTATTTAGCACTGATAAGATTAAAGACCTAGTCAATGATAATAAAGGTCATAATCTCCTATAACACATAATTTATTAGTACCACAAGTGATTAATCATGTTACACAATGAACATAGGAAGTGAGGAATTCTCCTATTATAAAATGTACCCCACATATTATAAAGCCTTATATAGTTACCCATTATACATGAGATTCTATGAGCAATGATTATGATAGTTAGCATATAATACATGATTTCTAATGAAATAATCATACACTTACATTTAGAACCTTTCATTCATAATAGGTTACTATTAATTTATTTGATACAAACACTCCCCATGGTATTATTTTTGATGTGATCATTAGTTACATCTTTTAAATTTAAAAAATGTCAAAAATACATAAAAATTTAATAATTCAAAAAAAAACATTCAAAATATTCAAAAAAATCAAAATCAGGGCCTAATCATGACATGATTACTATATTAAACTATTTACATGTGTTTTTAATTAATTTTTTTTGTATATGGCATATTATTTTTGTACATAAATGGATTTCATGGCATATAACTATGGTACAAGACATACATATTACACATGAACATATATATGTTAAACTTTCCTCTAACCAATGGCCATGTTGATACTGGGGCATCTTATTCCATGAGGTTGACTATTACAGGTTATATATTTATATAACATTATACCATGTTGAGCTACATATATTTCTTACACATGTCTTTCTAATTACTCATATCTTACATAATGATACATATATATGATATCATATTATGATGTGACATTGATACATATGGATGGTGTAGACTAATATATACTTGTTCTATGATACATTTATGTTGTTACTCTCTTGAATGATTAAATAGTTTATCATTTTATATATTTTAAAACCCTTGGCATTTTTTGATATGACACATTTAGGTCCTTTGTGTGTGTCCCTTGGCCTTATTTGATGTGACACATTTGATGTCCCTTGTTTATGACACTCTATGTCCCTTGTATGTGACCTTTATTTTTTTGAAACATATTCAAATTACTTATATGTGGACCTTGGATTTATGTGTGATACTAAATCTTGAGATTGTTAATATTTTTGTGCCTATTGAGCTATTGAGATCGAGTGGTTACTATGCACCTTTACTATGTATTCTTACTTACTTATCCTTTATTAATGGTTACTATTATGTTATACATACATAGACATGATACTTATATACATTGTATTACATATGTGACTCATTTTACATATACATTAATATGATGGCATACTCTTCATTTATTCACATGAATATACATGACATGATACATGTAACTCTTATTTTAAGATGAGTAACTTACAAGACACATCCATCATCTCAAAAATGGGGGATTATAATGGTCTTTTCATAAAAATTTAAAGCTCCATGAACATGCAAGTAAATCATATTACATATTTTAGAAACTCAACATGGGTTAGATATCATATTTTTTTAGTACAACCTATGCCACTTGGTTCTAATATGTGTAATTCCATGAAACTTAATTTATTCTCCTATTGTATTCATTAATCTCATAAATAATACAACCAAATTAGTGTGATTATAATTCATTTCTAGCTCAAAACTTGAAGCTTCCTTAAAATTCCTTAATCTCTCCACTTTTTCCATCTCAACATAAATTCACACCATCATATTATTATGTGTGGCCTCGTGTTCCTTTATTTAAGTGTCCACGTATTCATAAAAAATTTTAAACCTTTGAAATATATTATCTTTTTTCATTTACATAAACCTCAAACTTTAATTTCAGATCTCTCAATATTTCTTCATCTATAGGCAAATTTTCAATAGGATACATGCACAATAAGTTTGCAGTTCTTATTATTATCTTTTCTAGTGACATATTATTTCTTACATATTCACTTTCACACACTTATAACCTCCCCTTTTCCACTATTTTTTCCAAAATTTTAACTTCCTCTTCAAAATTTATCCATACTTTATGTGGAGATTCAACTATGAACTCATACATATGAATCCTATACTTGTAAAGTATCACTTGATTATTAGATTTGTTATTTTTGTCAGTTTTAATCAAATAAATTGTTTTTGGAGCTTGAACAACATTATAATAGTTTTGGAAATGTAATTGAAAATCCTAATGTAATTAAACAAGCAATCTATTGAAATTAACATAGTATAACATAATTTTTACTAAGACATAGGTTACCCTAGAGAAATTCAAATTGAGAAAACTCTAGAAAAGTGAGGCGAGTCTAAATCTTACCACTATCTACTTATCATATAGAGGAGTGATATCTTCATATTGAATTTATGAATATATTTTATAATATAATAATTCTTAAAATCCATAACTCATCTACCACTTTATTACACACATATCCCAATTTCCAATACCAAATATAATCAAGAATAACAACAAAGAGAACATTAATGAGTATATAGAGAATCACTTACTTGATTCATACCTAAAAATTAATCTTTGAATAAATTTTCATTGCCTTTGCCTTCTAAATATTGGATTGAATGTGCATTACCTCTATCTTCTAAAAAATATAAAATATATGCATTGAGGAAGAGACCCACAATAATGAGCTTAAATGGACAAGTTATGGAAGTGGAAACATTTGTAAAAATTACTATTCCTATATTTTTTACATGGGAAAAATGTAGGTTTATGTATGTAAATTAATTTATTGCAGTTTTAAAACTTAGATCTACAAGAATAAGTGTTTTTTAATCATTGGGGTAGGTTAGGTAGGAGGGTTACATAACCCCTACCTACAAGTACTAGTTTTATTATCACCTTCAATAAAACTCTAACTTTATGCATCAAAAACCTATTAAAGCCTTCAAATATATGATTTTTTAATCATCCCAAACCTAAATCCATCTATGTACATCCCTATTTACATAACTATTTGAATTTCATGACAAAAAATCTATGAGAAACAACCACTTAGGGAGTGTGAAAATGATACAAGTGGCATATTTACATTTTTGAGAATATTGAATTAGTTAGCTGATATTGATAATAAGTATTAATCTAAATTCTAGATCACATCTCCCCAATTTAGAGGATTTTTGTCTCAAAAATATTAAGAACTCATAAGGTGGGAAATTTATTCCCCACTTCTTCCTTATAATAGATTATTTTTTCATTGGCACCTAACCTTTTTTTTCTAATATACCAATGTAATACATTCCTCTTATTTTCCCTTTATCCTCATTATACAACACATCTTTATACAACTATTTTTTACTTTTTTTAATTAATATCTTAAATGGAAGGTATAAAAATACCTTATTCTTCATCTAGCATAGAATAATCAAAGAGATTTAATTTATCAACATTCACAGTAAAATAGATCTTCATTTAAGGAGGAAATTCCAATATGAAATCATTCTTACCCACTTGCTCTAGAATAATAAATGGGCCATTCCTAAAAGGATTAATATTATTAGTATTAACTTGGAGCCTTTATCTACTCAAATATATCCATACCTTATATCCAACAAGCAAATTATGTCTAGTCCAATGCTGATTGTGCATTTCTTTATACATGGATTGTGACTTCTTCAACCTCTCTTCAACTTGGAGGTGAATTTACTAAATTGTATATTTGAAAATTTTATATTTGTGTATTTTTATATCTACTCTCCCTTTCCCAGTATAGGGATATTTCAAAACAAAAATAAATTCACATAGAGGTAAATAATAAAAACATGTTTCAAATGGATATCTACTAGTATAATAATGGATAACCCTATTATCAACATGCCACAAGTTTTGTTCCCATTTCTTAGGATAATTCCTATTGTACCCTATCAAGAGTAGTGTTGATGTTCATTTGAAAAAAATTTTATACCCATTAGTTTGTAAATAAAGAAGGGTATATCTATTTAATCTATTTCCCATATTCTCCCATAATTTAGTCTAAAATATACCCAAAAATATTGAATCCCTATCTGAAATGATATAACTTTGAAGACCAAATTTAATCCACACATTTTTAATAAAATAATTCAATTTCATCATTACTCTTAAGAGTTTTTAAAAAGGAATAAGAAAAAATATCTTACTAAACTAGTCCAAAAATACAAACAAATAGTCTTGCCATTTATTTTAAAATGGTAAACCTCCTAAAAAATCCATTTAAATTATCTCCCATGGCCAAAATGGGATTAATACTAGCATATAAAAACCCAAATTACTATTATGAGGATTTATTCTACTACACAACACACATTCCCTTGTGAATTTTGAAACATCAACTTACTTATTTGGATAATAAACATGCATTTTCAATTTTTATAAAATATTTATTAATATTTAAAGACCAACAACCTTTGAATCATGTGCTTATATCATTATTTTAATTTTTATGCCTTATGCACACAAACCTTACTCAACTTGTAGAGTAACCCATATTGGAGGTATTGAGCCTTGTTAGGCTCCAATTATGAACCTTTAGGATTCTTATCTTGAATAAATGCTACCATAATTTATACATCATGCTTATATCCTTATATATAAGACTCATTAAAAAAATTTCAAGTAGGGTTATGGTTCCCCTTTCTTAAATCAAAGGAGGTATATATAACATGTTAGCTAATTGTTAGTTCACAACTTTCTTATACATAATAACCAAATTAAATTATTATAAGAAACCTATCCATTTGTAATGATGTCATTAATGTAATTTATTTTTTTATTGGAAACATTGGAGGGATTGATTACCTATATGTATAATGATTTTATTTCTCCATTAGATAGTGATTCCATTTCTTAATTTCTTAAACAAGAGCATCCAATTAATTAAGGATGAACCATGAAATAATTAATAATGATAAAAAGTGGGATTAATTCCTTGAAATAATACATTCCCATAACATAGTTAATATCATATGTATCTACCTCAAAAGGTTATTTCAATTTTGGCAAGGATAAACCTAGTGAATTGATAATCTTGTGTTTAAAATCAATAAATTATTGTTGTTTTTTACTAATTCAAGAAAAATACTTACCACTAATTATAATGGCATGCCTATGGTTGAGAAATAATTGATAAAATTATTTAAATATTTAATTTCACCCATGAATCTCTTTTTCTTAAAAACATTGGCTGAGGCCAATTCATAATTCCCTCTAACTTTTTGAGATTAATTCTCAACTTTCCATCTCCAACCACATGCCCAAAATAGAAAATATATTTTTTTAAAAATCCTAATTATTTTCATTTGACAATAAATTTTTATCTTTAAAAATTGGAAAAAATTCCTTCAAATGAAAAATGAATTATAATTTCATCATATGACTTGTTGAAAACTAATATATCATCCAAGTAAATAATTTTTTTAATGAATTACCTCAATAATTAATTCATTAATTGTATGAAATTATTTTAATAACTACATAACATGAAAGGTAACACCAAAAATTCATAAAAACCTTATGTTTTCTTAAATTTTCTTTTCTATGTCCTCTTATATAATTCTCACTTGGTGATATCTAGATTTTAGATCCAACTTGGTAAAATAATTAACATGTTTAAGTTGATCCAAGAAAATATCAATCTAGGTAACATAGTACCTATTACTTATTTTATCTTATTAAAAAATATAAAATAAACACATATTATCCATGTCCCATATTTATTATGTATAATAAAAAGTATAGAACCACATGGAGAAGTATTAAGATGGATTATACCCTGATTAAAAAAATATTATCCCAATTCAAAAATATTTTAATTGATGTCTTGATTAATTTAAATCCATCAAGGACTACCAATAGATATTAATGTTGGGAAGACTATAATCTAATATAAAGTGTATCTCATGATCAATGGACATCAATAATGACACACACATGGGATATTACAAATTCCCTTAAACTACTATGACACATATTTCATTCATTTTTTCTCATTATTATTAAACATATTATGAGTATTTTTATATTAAATTATTTATTTATCTTACATAACCCTTAAAATAATCAAAGTAAACTCTCCACTTGTACTAATAAATGATTTACATTGAGAGGCACTTACCAATGATATATTTGACATACCTTCATAGGCCTTGATGATGTATCTCTCCCCGTCCTTGAAAATATTGTATTGGTTGGATATTTTTATGAAGATATCATATTTTATATACATAGAGAGTCTTCCAAAAGTTTCACAACACACATCAATAGGTATAGCATCTACGATAACTTCATCAATGAAATGTGTGTTTATTCTGAACTTAAATTTACATTATTTGGTTACCTCGTATCTACTCTTTGTTTCACCAAATCGAAAGAATATGGATTAGTATGATTATATGTTTAAAATCCCATTTTTTCTAATAAATCTTTGCTAATCAAATTTACTTGAAACCAAGAATGAAAAATGAGCATCAAATTTAGTTTTCTTAATCTTAACTTAGATACGGAAAATTTTGGTAATTTCACCTTTATATTGAGAATTATTAATACCCAATATAGATCCTAGTGAAGGGAGGTAAAAGAATTATTTTAATATACATAAGATCCACACCCAAATTAATTCCATTGGAATTAATTCATGTACCTTTTATTTTTCTAATAAAATAGATGAAATTCTAGATGTAACTTCCAATAAGTATCCTTTGAATGATTATCAACTTCATTATTTCCATAATTCCTTTTTGTATCAATTTTATTAAAAATTAATAGTATAATTATGCTTTAAATTCCTTTTATTTTCCATTTACCTTTCCCATTTTTATTGAAACCACCTTATTGTTTTAGAGTGTTCAAAGAGGTAGACAAACCCTTTATTTTTTCCATATCAAGGTAGAGACATTAAGAACACACCTGATATACATTTATAGGCTTAGGAAAGAGTATATGTCTCCTCAAATGTATATATATTCCACCCTCACACTTAATCACATGTTTTCCCATTTGGACTACCTTGCTCTAAAAATTGATTGTATAATCACTACACTCCTTGGCCTTGTTGTTGCCTAGGATATTAATAGTACATGACCTCTTTTCCTAATAAAAAAAAGGATATAAATGTATTTTGACTAGTACTTTAAATTCATCCCATTTAAAAAATTTAGGTAAATTATTATTAAATAAGGTATGAACATAAATTATAAACCAAGTTAAATCATGATTAGTAATTTTTTACCTCAAAAAATATGTTTTTTACCTTTAATTAATATAATGAAAACTAAAATATACCTCAAGTTGAGTTATCCAATGGTCAAGTATCTCTATATTCACCTATCCTTCATTTGGATGCAAGTAAAACTTTTATTCAAACTTGAAAGGAGGTAGATCTTGGATTGTACAAGGGTTTTCCTTTTCGTGGTCCACATCCTTTTAATCTTTACTTTGTTTTTTAGCCTATGTAGAAACACTTAGCTTTTCCATGAGAATTCCCATAATGGACTCAAAATTTTCAATATTTCACATAGATAGAGAGATGATATAAAAATATTCTTCCAAATTTTATAACCTTTCTTCATATGATAGATGTACTCATTCATCTAATTAAACCATGCCTCTCACTACCATATTCAACCTTCTTCTAGATATATTTATTAAAGGAAATAATATACCTTCATCACTAGCATGGTTTGATTTGGTAATAAACATTTATATTCATAATATTAATAGTACATAAAACCATATTCAATGAATAAATAGACCTAACACCAATTTAATATATAATTTCTATGGATATTACAGTATGAACACATCCACATGAATCTTAAACTTACAAATTATAACTTTATTATTATACTTATTATTTATGACAATTGCACTCCCAAAAAAACATTAATAAATATTGAATGGAATTAAAATAATGTTGTGAATGTAAAGGAAACTGAACCATATAGGCAAAAAATAATTTTACTAAAATTAGGATAATAGAAAAAAATTATAAATGAGACATAAGTGACCCTATAAAAAATTAAATAATAAAAAGTCTAGAAGAGTGAGGTGTGTCCTCCTCTTGCCACTATCTCTTTATTATTTATAGGAGTACTAGTTTTCATAAGGCCTTTATGAAGATATTTTATAATAAAACAATGATTAAAACCCATAAATGATCCACCAATTTCTTACACTTTTCCTTACACCCACACAAATCAAGTCCAAAAACCAAACACATTCAAAAATAGCTTTTAGGTGAAAATTATTAATTAAATGAAGAATCACTCTTTTGATTCATACCCAATAAAATAAACTTTGACTAAATATTCATTAAATTTACCTTCTACAAAAGTTGACCCATATTCGTTAAGGAAGATATCCACAAGAAGGAGAATTTAAAAAATGGACATATGAACATTTAAAACCATTCCTCTAGATGAATTTTAACCATAGTCAAATCCTCTCCTTCATGCTAGGAAAAAATGTTGAAATATTTTTAAGATAATACTTTGTAACCGCTACCTACAAGAACTGAGAGTTTTATCACCATTAATAAAACTCTAACTTTATGAATCATGAACTTACTAAAGCATTCACATCTAGGATGCTCTTATCAACCCAAACCTAATTACATATCTATATATCCCTTTGTACTTAACTCTTAAATCCTATTGAGTATAAGTCTATGGAAATAACTATTTAGAAGGTGTTATAATGATACAAGTGGAATATTTACATATTTTGAGAATATTGGATTAGTTATATGATATTATTAAAAAGTATTTATTTTAATTTTTGACTAATACATCTTCAAATCTTCTCTATGTTTTTTAAAATCCTCTCTTAAATATTATACCTATTTATCTATCATCATATTTCTCTTCATCATTTTCATAGCTATTTCCACTAATTTTAGCATAGTGACCTCTTTCATCATTATTAATGAATCAAACACCTTGACTATATTATCTTCTTCACCATATTATACCTTATTCCCATTAAGTTAAAACCATCATCCTTATTTGGATTTGCATATTTTCATAATTTTATATGACTATCAAAGATAATATTCATGCATTCTTAGTCACATTCAATTAGCTAATGATATGTAGAGTCATTATTAATAATGATAAATCTATTTTTGAACCTCTATCTATCATTTAATGTGTTCTTCATACTTCCAACACATCATCCGATTCCTAATTATCTTGATGTGTATTATCTTATTTTTTCATCTCACCATGCAAATTGCCCATGTAGCTATGTATTTATTATCTTTTTGATCATTTTATAATGGCTTATGTAGGTTACTCACATTTTTTTACCATCTGATTCTATGTAAAATTTATTATTTACATTCATATATTTATGTATAGTTGTACCAACATATTATTTTTATTGAGTTCCCTTTTCCCTATGGGATTTAAACACTTACTAGTTTGCTTTTATGTGTAATATAATGTACAACTAGAATTTTTCCACTATGAGCTTGTGGGATCATGATATTAGGAATATATTATTACTGTATAGGTTTGAAACCACTTCTTTGTGTATCATGTGGAATAGTAGTTCTACCCCCCTATATTATAATAGGGATCCAAACATGTAATGTTTTTCTAATCATTGAAATGTGTTTTTTTCCATATTTTTAATTTTTTTTGTTGGGGGTTTGGGGGGGGGGTGGGTTACATAACCCCTTCCTATAAATATTAGTTTTATTATCACCTTCAATGAAACTCTAACTTTTTCAATCAAGAGCCTACTAATCCTTCAAATCTATGATTTTTTAATCATCCCATACCCAACTCCATCTCTGTAGATCCCTATATACTTAAATGTTTGACCTTAATGACAAAAAATCTATGATAAATAAGTATTTATAGAATGTTAAAATGATATAAATGACATATTTAATTTTTTTAGAATATTGAATTAGCTAGATGATATTGCTAATAAGTATTAATATAAATTTTAGATCACACCTTCCTAATTTGGAGGATTTTTGTTCCAAAAATATTAATAACTCATATAGTGGGTAAGTTTATTCCCCATATATTTAGAATAGATTATTTTTTCCCTTGACACCTAACCTTTTATTCCAATCCACCAATGCTACTATATTTCTCATTTTTCCATTTTTCCTCATTCTACAACACAACACTTTTCTCCAATTATTATTTAATTTTTTGAGTAATATCTTCAATGGAAGGTATAAAAGGGCCTTATTATTCATCTAGCATAAAATACTCAAAGAGATGTAAGTTCTCAACATTCATAGTAAAATAGATCTTCATGTAAAGAGGAAATTCCAATATGAAATCATTATTACCCACTTGCTCTAGAATAATAAATGGGATATTCCTAAGAGGTTTAATCTTATTAGTTTGAACATGGATCCCTCCTCTACTAAAATACAACCACATCTTGTGTCCAACAAGTAAATTATGTCTAGTTTTGTACTGATTATGCCTTTATTTATACATGGATTGTGACTTCTTTAACCTCTCTTAAACTTGAAGCTTAATTTAATAAATTGTATTTTTTAAACTTTTAGCTTTGTATACTTTGAGATCTACTCTCCCTTTCCCATTATATGGATATTTCAAAAAAACAACAAATTCACATGGAGGTAAATAATAAAAACATGTTTCAAATGGATATCTACTATTACAAGAATGGATATCCCTATTATTGGCATGTTGAATATACATAAAGTTTTCATGCAAAGTTTTAGGATAATTAATATATTACATTATCAAGAGCCTCACTAATGTTATATTGAACACCTTTATCTACCCATTAGTTTGTCTATGAATAAATGTATACCTATTCAATCTATTTCCCATATTCTCCCACAATTTATTCTAAAATATACCCACAAATATTGAATCCATATTTGAAATGATATAACTTGAAAAACCAAAGTGAATATAAAAATTATTAAAAAAATAATTCAATTGCATCATTACGATTAGTAATTTTCTTAAAAGGAATAGGAAAACATATCTTACTAAACCAGTCTATAATTAAAAAAAATAGTCACGACATTTATTTTGAAATGGTAAACCTCCTTTAAAAACATTAAAATTATTTCCCATGGACAAAAGAGAATTAATAATGGCATATGAAAACCGAAATTACTATTGTGAGGCTTTATTATGCTACACAACACACATGCCCTTGTGAATTTTGAAACATCAACTTACTTATTTAGCTAATGAACATGCATTTTCAAGTTTTATAAAATATTTGTTAATAGTTAATGACCAAAAACTATTGAATTGTGTTATTCTATAATTAGTTGAATCATTATGCCTTTAGGCACACAAACCTTAAACAACTTGTAGAGTAACCCATATTGGAGGTAGTAAGCCTCCTTAGGCTCAAATATTGAAACTTTAGGATTATTATCTTAAATAAATGCTAAATCAATTTAAACATCACGCTTATATCCTTATATGTAAGACTCATGCATAAAAGTCTCAAGTAGAATTATGATGCCCCTTTCTAAAATCAAAGGAACATGTTAACTAATTTGTTAGTCACAACTTTATCATACATAATAACCAAATTAAATTATTATAAGAAATAAATCCACTTGTAATGATCTCATTAATTTAATGATTTATTTCCCCATTAGATAATGATTACATTTCTTAACCACTTAAACAAGATCATACAATTACTTTTCATAGTTCAGTAACTCAAGATTGAACCTTGAAATAATTACAAATGATAAAGAGTGGGATTACTTCCTTGTAATAAGACACCCCCCATAGCATATTTAATATCATATGTATCTACCTCAAAATCATATTTACATTTTGGTAAGGATAACACTAGTGCATGGCTAATATTGTGCTTCGAATCAAAAAAATCTTGTTATTTCTTAATTCAATAAAAATACTTGCCACTTATTTTAATGACATGCTTGTGGTTGAGAAATCCTTGACGAACTTCAAATATTGAATTGAACCCATGGATCTCCTTGTTTTAGTCACATTAGAAGGTTTAGGCCAATTCATAATGGCCTCTAAATTTTCAAGATAAATTCTCAACTTTCCATCTCCAACCACATGACCAAAATAAATAAGTTATTTTTGTCAAAACTCATACTTATTTTCATTCAAAAATAACTTTTTCTCCTTTAAAATTGAAAAAAATTACTTAAAATGAAAGATGAATTATAATTTCATCATAAGTATTGTTGATAATAAATATCATCCAAGTAAACAAAAAAAATTATGAATGACCTTAATAATTCATTTATTAATTGTATGAAATTATTTTAATAATTAAAAAAATTAAAAGGAAGCACCAAAAAATCATAAAAACTTATGTTTATTTAATTTTTTTTATGTCTTCTTATATAATTATGACTTGGTGATATATAAATTTTAGATCCAACTTGGTAAAATAATTAGTATGTTTAAGTTGATCCAAAAGATTATCAAACTAGGGAAGAGAGTACCTATTCATTCTATTTATCTTATTCAAAAATGTAAACTCAACACATGTTATACATGTCCCATATTTCTTATGTATAATAAAAATTAGATAACCACATGGAAAAGTATTAAGATGGATTACGCCCTAATTCAAAAAATATTTTTATAATTCAAAAACATTTTAATTGATGTCTTGCTTCATTTACATCTATAAAGGAATATTAATATAAACCAATGTTGGGAAGAATACAATCTAATAGCAAGTGGATCTCATGGTCTATGGACATCACTAGTGTTAAACACATGGGATCTTATAAAATTCCATTAAACTGCTATGACACATCTTTCATTTATTTTTTTATCATTGTTATTAAACATATTATGAGTATTTTTATATTAAATTACTTACTTATATTACATAACCCTCAGAAGAATCATATGGAACTCTCCACCTCCATTAGGGCAAGTGCACAAATTTGAGGGACAAAATAGGGCCTATCCATGGACATGATTTTTTTGAAATTTCATAAATTTGAACTTTTGTAGATAATTTTAGATGGCTACACTCAAAATTTGAAGATGGTATAAAAACATGAATTGTAGAATTTTGAGTCTAGTTTCTAATTTTTTTTTTGAAAAATGGTTAAGTATAAGTAGGTAAAAAATCTAAAATTTAAAGAGGACCTCCTATTTTCTTAAGAAAACATAGTAGATAGATGGTTGTGTGGCCCACCATTTTTTGAGCATTGTTAAATATTGTTTGAAATCATTTGGTGAATATTTAGATAAGATCTTCTAATGTGTTACAATTTTTTTTTAATTTTTTAGAGAATAATTTTTTATTAATTTTGTAATTAAGTAGACCTTTAAAACTAACAAAAAAATGGATAACAAACCATGTGTCCCACCCTAACTACCTCAAAAAAAAAATGAAATTTGATTTTTTTTTAATGTGTGTAGAATTAGGCCTAGTTTGTTACAATATAATTTGTTTTGTAATTGGATCAACAAAAAAAAAATTAGATAAAAATGAATATGCATGTATAGGTGTGGCATTTAGTGGCATAAAAAAGGTGTATTTAGAAATAAATATAGTTTTAAACCCTTAAAATATCCCAAAAATTCTAAAAATCATATATTTAGAAAGAGGACAGTGTGATCATCATGACAGTATTAATTTTTTAAATTTTAATGTTGAAATCCATAGCGTATTTGGTGATTGAAGTTGAAATTTGTTCTTTTTTCTTAAAAATCTCAATCTCAACTGTATATGCATAGTCACAATCCTTTCAATTAGAAATCCAAGCCATTTTCAAGCCTAAAGGCGTAGTTTTCAATTCAAATTCAAATAACACGTACATGCTATATAATTTGTACATGTTATGTAAGCATACATGTTATATAATATAGTATACAAAATGTATGCATTGTTTTGTAATAATACCAAATGTGTATGCATTATTTAATGGACACACATTATATAATTTATTATACAAAATGTACACATTGTTTTATAATAATACCAAAACCATCTTCAGAAGCATGTGGGAGTTGTATATGAAGGAAACTTTGGCCATAAGCTTATATTTACTACTCTAAATTTTAAGTATTAAACCTAAGAAATTATGGTCACTCAACATCTAATAGATTTGGTCTCACAATTGCATGACTTATGATGTGGAAAATAATTTTTCAAAATCCAATCAGGTCAGTACTTAGGTATTTTCAGGGTTTAAGTATTAAACCAAGGATTTTAAGATAACTTTTGAAATTGATATCCATTTTTGGTAAGAATATAGTCATTTTAAAGGTTTTTGTGCCTTATAAATTGATTCTTGGCATTTTTAGGAGTTTTAGGTTTGTCAAAATTGAATTTTGAAAACCACTCACTTTGAAATTGATGTAAAGTGGTGTGATTGGGGTAGCATAAGTCACATTGATGACTTGCACACATCAAACAACCACTTTGTGTTAATTTTCACTTCATCATCCTTCCCTCATCCTTGATAACTTCTTACTCATCCCTCATTACCCCTAATCACTCTCTCATCATTCCTTATTTTCCCTAATCACTCCCTCATTAACCCTCACTATCCCTAATCATCTCTAATCACTCCATTATCATCCATAATCACTCCTCCATTGATCCTCACTATCCCTCATCATCCCTAATCACTCTCTCCCCATCCTTCATCATCAATAATCACTCTTTCTTCATCCATCATCATACCTAATCACTTCCTCATCCATATTCATTCCCTCCTCATCCCTTCTCATCCTTAATCACTCCTTCATTGACCTTCATTATCTCTCATCATATTTAATAACCTAGGCTTATCATCCTTAATCACTCCATTAATTATCACCATACCTCATCATCCTTAATCACTCCCTCCTCATACCTCATAATCCCTAATCAATCTTTATTCATCATTCATCATCACTAATCACTCTCTCATTGACCCTCACCATCCCTAACCATTCCTCATCACTCTATCATTGACCCTCACCATCCCTTAACATCCTTAATCACTCCCTCATCATCTGACATAAGTATACAATCTAAATATATATTTTATTCTAATCATATGTTTTTTAATCCATTATAATATAAATTAACTCTTTTCTATGACTTATGTTGTCAATACCCATTTGTGATAGTCAATTTTATTATTGAATGAATTGGATGATCTTCCAAATTTATATTCAAGTAACATAAGTACTAACAAAAAATAGAGTCTAAAATTTAGTTCATAAAATTATTTTTGTTTTGAAACTAACTAAATGAAAATTTATTCGGTTCCACTTTTGGTAGTTTGGTTCAAAAGATAAAAACTAAACATAAATCTCTTGTATAATTTTCTAATTTTGAGAAGATTTGAATCTGATGCAAAGTTATTTAGTGTTTCCCATTCCTGTATAACTTTAATCTTAGTTAGGTTCACACATTCACTCATTTTGTGTGTAATGTGTCCCAAATATTTTATATCTTTCATGAAAAACTAACATTTATTCATGTTATCAAAAAAATATTGTTTTTTCAAAATGTGAAACACTAGTTCAACATGGTGTAGATATTCATCCCATGTTTTATAAAGATTAAGATGTCATCAAGGTAGATTTAAAAAATGACATAGGTAAAGGGATTTAGGATGTAATTAAACATCTTTAAATTAATGAATTTTTTATATGAGTTAACCTAAAAGGCATAACCAACTAGTCAATCAATCATTCCTTTTTTTAAGACTATATTTCAAATGTCTAGAGGTTTAACATGAATATGATGATACCCAAAATTAAGATCATTTTTGGAAAATACTTATACACCATGGATATGGCATAAAAATAACTTAATATTTAAATGAGGATAATAGTTATTCACTTTAATCTTGTTAATATTTTTTTAATTGATTCACAACTTTAACACAAATATAATTGGGCTTCTACAAGGCAATTATTTGGGCATGATGTGTCCATTATCCATGATTTCATGGATCTACCACTTAATATATTCATTTTATAGAAATGCTATGTTTTATAAAAAGGTTTGAGGTAGAGGTAGTTGAGGAATAAAATCAATAGTATTGTTTAGTGTACAGTATGTAGGAACTTATTTAGGTGACTAAAATATATCCTTGTATTCATCTAGTTTATGGTTTAATTATTTTTTCTTTGTTATTGTTAGATAAGCCACACTATGATATGGTGACATAAGGATGTAATTATGTATTTAATAATTAACATTAATAGTATACTTCTTACTATAACTAACAATATTCTTGCACTTCTTGGCACTAATGACTAAAAGCTTATGAACTAACTATGCTATATGGTATTTTAGATCATGACAATCTGTCATAAAATTTTAAGGATTTACTTCATATAGAATTCATGTAAATGGTAAATATATGGTTGACCACATGTAAAAAATAACACACCTCTATTGGTGAGATGTCATAAAGATTGCATCTTTAAAAAGTTTGATTTTGTACACCAAGTGACACTACTAATTGATCCATTTTTCAAGGCCTACACTAGACCATACAATAGCGTATGGTTATGGATGATGTATAAATTTACAATTTAATTTTTTAAATATGATTGAGGAGAAATTAAATTCTTTTAACTTCTATTGGAAATGATGAAGTGTATTGGTTCACCATTGATCTACATTTTTTAATGAAACAATATTTTTAATTCATATAATTTCTTGTTGGGTGAAGTAGAGATATTTTTAGTACCAACCATATCATTGGGTTCATAATATATTATCTACTTACCTTTTTATAGTGTTAGATAACCTGTAGCCACTTCTTGAGGTGTGAAAGTAGAGAGATCATAGTGTGACACTCTTCATTGGATTGAATATTGAAGTTATGAATTAAGCACCACTTTCCAATCTTAGACTATTTGTTCTAATAATTTAAAAATTATTTTACACTCTCTAGTATGATGACTCAATCAATAGACATAAAAATAGAAGGCCTTCAATGTAATTATTTCGATCATAAAATGTCCTCATATGGAAATAAATTGATTGGTTTAAGGAAATCACATAGCTTGGTGATCCTAATGTATTTACTACCCATTTTTGGTGCTATGGTGGTTTTACTTCTATTTTTTTGGTGTATTTTCAATTATGAATTACATCATTTATAATAAGCCCATATTTTTTCATAGGTGTTAAATATTTATGTTTAAAATTTACCTCCACATCATTTTGATCACTATGTATTATATTTTATGCTAGCAATCAACTTTCCACTTGTAGCTCCTAACATTGTTAAACCCCAACAAAATAGGTATTGGATGAAGTGATTAAGGATGAGGAGGAATTGAGTAGATATGATGAGGGAGTCAATAGGGATGATGAGGGATGGTGATGGTCAATGAGGGAGTGATGGTGAAGATTAATGAGGGAGTGATTATGGGAGATGAGGGATGAGGAATTAGTGATTAGAGATTATGAGGTATGATGAAGTAGTGGTTAGGGATGATAAGGTGATGTAGGAGAATCACTACCCAATATAAATAGTGATCTAGTTTATATTTTTTTAGTATTTAAAAGGTGTTAAAGGTCATAAAAAGTCTGTAGGAGTCTTTCTAAGTTTCTAGTTTTGTGTCAATTTTGAATTAGAGTTATATTGGACTTTCCCACCAAATCTTTCATTTGAATTTTTGAACTTTCATAAGGAATTCAATCTTGTTTAAATAATTCCAATGTTGAATTTGGTGTGGTTATAATTTAGTGAGGATTTTAGGATGTTACAACACATAGACATAAACTCATATTTGATAAATATTTTAGTAGTTGAGTTAGTTGAGGACACTCTCAACATACAAAAGAAGTTAGAATTTAGTTGATGGTTATTTGGTAATAAGAATCTTGTCCATGTCTTGTTTTGTATTCAAAATTAGAGTCAAGAGAGTTGGATGGGGTAGGATTAAAAAGTATGAATGAAAATAACACCAAAAAAGTGAATAAAGATAATTTTGATTATTTATAGACAAAAAAGTAAACAAACCCTACATCTTCTTGAATATGTGCAAATATAGTTGACAATGTGTATGATTGTGAAACATGATTAGTAACAAGTTCTTTGTGATATTGGTGTGGGTGGTTATTTGAAAATACCTTTTATTTTATGGTTATTATACCACTTATCATTTTATTTTTAAATATTTTGAATTTTCAAATTACAAATTGTATACCCTATACTTTTACAAGCTATGCCTTGAAATCTGAGTGAAGGTCAGAGTCTTATGAAAGAGGAGATTATATTTGGTGGGATTTTAGAATGTATGAGTAATTAGTAACTTGACATATAAATTAATTAATAGTATTTAAACATTTTATGTTTTTATTTTGCTAAGGACATTATGTGTTGAACAACACAAGCCTATCTTCTATGAGTAAAAGTTCTGAGTATACATCTGTGTAAGAAGGTATATGCATGTATTAAAGTGAGAATTAAAATGTATATATTGGTGATTTTATTTTAATATGATCATGAAGTATTATAGTCTTTCAAGTATTTTCATATATTTGGATGAGCAAAAAGAAAACTAACACAGTCCTACAGTCATCAAGAAACTTAACACAATCAAAGTGGTATCTCATGAAAATTAGAAATTTGAGTGTTTTAGATGAAAGGCATTAGTTTTTTAAAGTGTGTAAATATTGTGAATTTTTTTTAAACCTTAATGTTGATTTATAACCCTTTTTGTAACACATTAGAACAAATAACCTCTTCTTAGATTACTACAAACCTATGATTGAGCACACAGTCTATTAAAATTTGGTTAATTTAATCTACTACAGCTTAAAAAGGAAAATCTAACACTTAGAAAACATGAATAGGGTCAAATAAGACCTAATACAAATATAAAAGTAATTTGAAATGAATTTTAAAGATTAAAATCTCATTTTGACCCTTCTCAAGTCTGTAAAACTAGTCCAAACACTGTATCAAGGTTTTTAATTTCAAAGTGAGTTTTTATGAGTTATAACCATCAATAATTCATGAAATTTTGTGCAAAGTTTGAGTTCAAAATGAACAAAGATAATATAGTGTTTTTAAGTTGTGTAAGTATGGATAACTATGGACAGGGGAAAACTGTGTGGTAGATGACTCTATGTGATAACATGATAGACAAAAATGTAGTGGTAAAAAACATATCAGTAAAAACATATTATGACAAAAATGTAGTATAAAAAAAACATCACGAGGAAAAAATATAGTGAGGAAAAATGTATTGGTATTGGTAATGTCAAAAAAATGTTTCTAAGAGAATAATTGGGACATTTTAATGATTATCACATTGTTTATTTGTTGTCTAGTTCATTTTGGTGATAGTATTTAACATTTCATGGTGGAAAAGTAATGCACCAAATTTACAAGCAAAATAATAGAGGAAAATGTGATTTATTGAGTTTGGACCTTTAGTTGAAGTTGTGTCATCTTTGTGACATTACCAATACCACTACATTTTTTCCTCACTACATTTTATCCTCGTGATGTTTTGTCATACTAATTTTTTACTACTACATTTTTATCCACTAATTTTTTCATAGGATGCCATGGTAGACAGGTTAAAAGTAAACCTAAAGTCCTAAACCAAGAGTAGAAATAGCCAAAATAAGTTATTTAATAGTTGAAATAAAGCCTAGAACTTTGTGAAGAGATGAGATACATTATGGGGTATCCATAAATGAGGTTTATTTGATGATTTGAGTCTGTAAAAGACCGTACCAAGGAAATTAGCCCCAAAAAATCCTACAAGAAGAGTCTATGACAGAGTAAGGGGTAGTGTATGATATGAGGATTGTGTTGAGAAGTTAAGTAGGGTTGAGAAGAAGTTAGAGAGAACTCAAAGGAGTGGAATGAATTTTTTTAGAGCACTATTAAATCCTAAGGAACTAGAGATAAGATTTTATCCAAGTTGTTATAAAGCATAAAGACTAGTAAGGGGATAGTCTCAAAGTAAGAGAGATTGAATGCATTGAGTAAGGAGAATAGAATGAAAAGTTTAGTGAGACCATTCAAAGAATGGTGGAGAATAAATTAAATGAATAAAATGTAGATGTGAATTTAAAATGTATGTAGGGTCTAAATATAATGATCAATCAAGAAAAGACAAAGTGAAATCTAAGTGGATATTTGCAAAGAGTTTGGATAAGCAGAGTTGAAATAGGTCTATAGATCATGAGGGATGGTGAGGGGTAATGAGGGAGTGATTAGGGATGATGAGGGAGTAATTATAAATTATAAGGAATGGTTAGGGTTAATAAGGGAGTGATTAAGGATGATGAGGGATGAAGAGGGAGTGATTAGGGATGATGATGTATTGATTAAAGATGATAAGGGATGGTGAGGTTAAATGATGGAGTGATGAGGGATGATGATGGATGAAGAGTGAGTGATTATTGATGATGAGGCATAGTGAGGGTCTATGAGGGAGTAATCAGGGATCATGAGGGAGTGATTAAAGATGACTAGGGATAGTGAGGGTCAATGAATGAGTGATTAGGGACAATGAATAATGATGAGAGAGTTATTATGGGTGATGAGGCATGTGTAGGAAGTTTTTAAGGATGAGATAAGGATTATTAATAAGGGAAATTAACACAAAGTTGTTATTTGATATGTGAAAGTCATCAATGTGACCTATGCTACCACAATCACACCACTTTACATCAATTTCAAAGTGAGTGGCTTGTAAACTTTAATTTTGACAAACCTAAGACTCTTATAATGCTAGGAATCAATTTAGAAGGCATAAAAGCCTAAAAAATGACTATATATTTACCAAAAATGGATATCAATTGCAAAAGTTATGTCCTAAAATCCCTAGGTTTAATACTTAGACCCTAAAAATGCCTAAGTAATAACTTGATTAGATTTTGAAAAACTATTTTCCACATCGTAAGGTATGTAAATATGAAACCAACTCTATTAAATTCTAAGTGACCTTAATTTATTATATTTACAAAAATAAATTTAAATTATAAGTTTACATTAAACTTATACTTAACATTTAGAGTAGTAAATATAAGCTTTTGGCCAAAGTTGACGTCATGTGAAACTCCCACATGATTTTGGAGATTGTTTTGGTCTTATTAAAAAATAATGTGTATGTGTTATATAATTCATATGAATTTTATAATAGATTATATAATATATATGTGTTATGTAACGCGTACATGTTACATAATATGTATGCATTATTTGAATTTACACTATTGTGTATGCATTATTGTTTTCACAATAATGTGATCACATTATGGTTTGGTAATTATTGAGACATGATTTAAATAACATGATCATATTACCTAAAATTTCCATGGAATTATCCCCCAACTCTATGCACATACCCATTAATAAATTTTTTAACTTGAGAAGCACTCACCAAGGAGATATTTGACATACCTTCATATGAATTTATGATGTATATCTCACCATCCTTGCCAAAATTATATTGGTTGGTTATTATTAGGAAGATATCATCTTAGATGTACACATAACTTCTACCAAAAACTACACTAGACCCATCAAGAGGTATAACATCAACCACAACTTCATCAATAAAATGTGTGTTTATTCCAAACTTAACTTTTCATTATTTGGTAACTCAAATAATATGTATTAGTATTATTATATGTTTAAAATACCAATTTTTCAAATAAATTTTTTATAATCAAATTTAGTTAAAATTGAGAATAAAAAATGAGCATCAAATTTAGTTTTCTTAATCTTTACTTTGATATGGATAAGTTTGCTAGTTTTACCTTTATCTTGAGAATTATTAATAACAAAACATACATTCTTGATAAAATGAGGTAAGATATAAATTTTCATGTACATGAGAACTATGTCATAACCCTAAAATTTTGAGTTTTCAAAAACTTTACTTTAAGTAAGTTATGCATACAAAAACCAACATACAAGTATGTTAGAGACTAAAGCATTTACATAACTATCTTTCATAATTAAAAGATAAATTAGAGTTTAGCATAAGCCAAGTTATAAATGGAAGTAACGAGGAACACTATAAAAAAAATAATGAGTACCTAATATAATGAAAAAAATTGAAATACAGTTGAACATTAAAAACCTTCACTTAACCATGAAGAACTGGTAGATAATCACTCAAATTTTTTGAAATCCATGTTAGCATCTTTTAAATTTAAACACATGTTAAACTTATGTGAGGTCATTATAATCATCTATGGACATAACCACAATTGAACCACCTTTATCACTATTTTTAACATAACTGGACACTCAATAAAACCATAAATGATCATTACATCATAGAGCCATAAATAAAAAATAGACCATATTCTTTTAACACAAAACATCAGATAGTATTACAAATAGAATAAATTCAATTACACAAGTAAAATTTTACATACGTAAGCCTAATACATAATTGGATTGTATTCTAGATATTAAACACTTGTACTTCTTGAATTCCATCCATGAGATATTATTAGGTTAGAGGACCACTTATGGATCTTTTAGAATTAAATAATCATTC